>CM068831.1:110422078-110432078 GCA_028554795.2 Sinohyriopsis cumingii | reverse complement strand
AGCGCATCAATGCGGTATCGTGATATTTCTGCAATATCATGACAAACATGTCATATTCTCCCAACAGTTAGTGTGTTCACCTCAATATCTTTTAACTGGCATCAGGAAGGAAAGCCAGGTGCGCTCAAATAACTCACAGTATCTAACATGCTATTTGCCAGAGAGACATCTGTACATTCTTGATACATGTATCTCTACATTCTTCATACATGTCATACCGAATCAATATATCGTTGATTAGCAATAGCCGTGAATGTCACTGCTTATGCATTATTATTATTATTATTATTGTTATATATATATATATATATATATATATATATATATATATATATATATATATATATATATATATATATATATATATATATATATATATCGGGCACTGTTTTACATTTCCAATTGTGCTGTGAACGTTGTAGTAACGCTACACTTGAAGACGTTCATCTATAAATTTACTAGTATGCTTGTAGTGTTCTTACGCGAGATAAAACTGATTAAGAAATTGCAAATTTGTGTGTTATTGCACAAATACACAAGTGTCCAAACTGAAATGTTTACAAGGGACCTAGCCCTCTCCTTTTCCAAATCAATGACATTCGTTCTTACATATTCACCAAAAACCAAAATTTATATCAAGTTTAGTTCATGTCCCCAATGTAACCTATTTTTAATAACGAATTAGTTCATTTCTTTAACAGGACCTATTTAATAGCGAAATAATGTTTTCGATATTTAAACTTATTTTTGTTGCCCCAGTGTAACATATTTAATACTGAATCTAAATTTATTTCCTTAATAAAACCTTTTGAATACTCTGTTTTGATAACAATAATCCTCAAAAGTTAGGGAGTGATCTTTTCAAGCAAACAAAAGCTTTATTAATAATCCCTAGAGCTCTAAAAAGAAAAGTTAAAAAGAAACATACATCATGACAGCTATGCGATACTACGGACTTATAAACTCTATAATAGGTAAGACATGTTAACACGGGACGAGAATAGGATTCACAGATGCTCAGCAATAGTCAGATATCTTTGATACGAGGAGAGAAGAAACACTTCAAAAAGTAAAATGTGTTATCTCCCCCGCCCCTTCTCCCTCTTCCTCTCTCTCTCTCTCTCTCTCTCTCTCTCTCTCTCTCTCTCTCGCAGCTTAACGCTTACACGCGTTACTCAATAATATTTCCTACGAAGATGGTATTACACAAGACAAAATAACAAGTGATACTAGTATTCAGTTGAGTAGTACTACAAGCGGTGCAGTATCTAAGCTCTCGATCGATTCTATACAGAGCATAACGGCCTGTTTCATTTCTTAGTTGATCAGATGATAGCCTCAATTTAACTCAAGTCATTTTACGTTTAGAAGGACAACTATTCAAACAGTTTTCAAATAATCGCTTAAAATGTTTAAATGACCATACAGCAAGACTCTTTTGATTGTTATATATCCATTATGAATGGAAAAAACATAGAGCTCTTTGTTTAAATATAAAAAGTATTATTTGCATCGGCAACGAATAGTGCTTTGAAAAGATATGAAAAGCTATACTTCTCTAATCTTGCTTTAACAATATCAGTCCAATTTGTTCTGCTATTTCTACTATCATTTCATAATCCGCTGCATGGATACTTAACAATAATAGTATAAGTGCTTACAATAGAACACCAATTCTTAATAATTAGTTTACATCGTGGTACTTAAAAAATCTTCCAAATTCTATGTCTATTTCCATATTCCAGGTAGTAGACTTAACACGTAACAGATTGTAACAAAATATGTTAATACACATGTTAAAAACCTTTTGAATGTGAAAATTGCAAACTTTCACCGACCCAAACAATGCGTCAAAAACAGTTGACATCTAAATTTTGGTTTCAAATTATAATTGTGTATAATTTCAATGAAGGCATTGATAGTTTAAAGACTTTTACCGCCTATAGCCACTTCATTCAAAAAAAGGTTACCAGTATAATAAAGTACAATATCCCAAAAAATCGAAATAGTTGGCAACTTGTTTACTATTATTGGTTAATTTATTTGAGGGTCTGACGGGTCCTCGTTTTGTAAATGTAATTATTGTCTCAGTGTTAACTTCTCAACCCTATTTATCACAATATGTTCTAACAATTACTGGAGGGTACATCTATATCAGCAAAAAATAATAACAATAATAAGTACAATTTGATCTAGTGTTGTGCCAGAAGTAATATTATAAAATCATCACAAATGCAGCTTAAGTTGCCGGTATGCATGAATTCATAACCATTATGATAGGGTCAGGCTGTCCAGGACGAGACCAAAAAGTCAGGATTTGAAACACCCACTTGCTTTATTTAAGTCAAAGTCACAATCAAAAACAACTAAAATAACTTTGACATCCTTTAACATCTGACTTTACACTGATATGCATATCTCTTGTAATCGTAAGCAGTTTACCATTAATTCCAACTTATGCGGATTCATATCAAAGGCCATTATTGTTAAGACTATTAAATGTCTGTTTCAAAATTAATAACGGCACACTGCATATGCTACTCAACACGTGAATATCTTTGCACAATACAATTTAAAGATATTACACATTTCTGAACGACCTTTCCTTAAACCGATTTGAGCATCTCTTAATTGCTTATCATCATGAACCTATTCTGTAATTCTTTTATTACGACACTAGTAAATATTTTTTAAAACAACAAAATTTAAGCTATACCTCCGTGATTAATGTGATCCTTATGATTGCCGTTCTAAACCAAAGGCACAATAATGCCCTTGGACCATTTTCCTGGATAATGTCCTGCCTCCAATGTAGCATTAGACATATCTCCAAGACACGATCACAAACTGTATAAAGATCCTAAAAATAGTCACTGAACAATTGGTCACAGTCTAAGATTTATTATCTTTCAAAATAAACGTATAAAAAAATGTACCCACCTTCTGACAATTACAATTTAGACAGTTATAATTATTATATTAACAAAATTCGTCCACTTGATCGTTAGTGACACATGCATTGCTAGTGTGTGTATATATATATATATATATATATATATATATATATATATATATATATATATATATATATATATATAAAGAATTTAATTTAATATTTTTTATTTTGGAAGCTTTTTAAGTGAAGCTAACTTACAAAAATTATTAGTCTTTATATTACGTTCGATTTCCTTAATTTAATTATACGTCTCCCTGTTCTTATGGAAGGAGTTCTTATGTTTGCTTTTATATTGAGATATTTTGAATATATTCTCTTCATTTTTAAAATGTTGAACTTATTGTAAGAACTAATATATTATGTTTTAGCAGCAATACAATCAGGATCAAACCATTTGTATTTTTGTTTACACAATTGCTTATATACGATACTTCAATAGTAACAGAATGTTTCGAGAAAAGAGGATCGCAACCTCATAAACTCCTGATACGATGTAATTGAAATAACTACCAAGAGAATCTCTATTACCTATATATCGATTTTGCGCAATATATTTACAATTAGACAATTTCGAAATTGAATCTTCACTAAATACATCAATCAAATCGTCTATCCGTTTAAGTGAATTACCATTATGCTCAAAGCCAGATTTTTCAAGCTTTTTACTGGACAGAATTGTAAATTAAACAGGGCCATGATCTGACCATTCTTTAATGGTTCGACTTGAAAATTGGCAAAACATGAAATATTACATTTTCTTAAACAACCAAATAATGAATTACTGTAGTGCCCATTGTAGTGGCATAAATGAAAGATCCAATTAAATAATCGTTACCCAGTTGACATGGATCTTATTATTCCAATAGACCTGCATGTGAAGATAAATTGACAAGATTTACATTGGTTCTAATGACATGTTTCTGCTATGTGTTACATATCTCTTAACTATCTGCGCATGCTTAACATAAACAACTGGACACTTGGAATCTGATTGCAGTCCACAGAATAAAATAGAGGATGGAATAACATTGGTAATTAGGCCTGTTCTTTCCTGTTTACTATTGTTCTGCTGTGTGTGTACTGATGGTAATATTAATCTCTTTCACATATATACGTCTATTCGTGCGTTCACGTTTCCTTTTTCATCTGCGGTAATGCATATATTCTTTGTTTACACAATGCGCCTGACCGTCACCGACTCGTCAAATAAAGTGTACACGTGTGTCTCGTAAGCGATTAAGACTCTGTGGCTTTTTATGTTTCTTTTTATTATGTAATAATGTAATGGGTCTGTTTTGAAAATCACGGCTAATATGAATCCATAGACTGGAAAGACATCTTAGAATGATTATCTGACATTAATCTCAAGCTTAATGAGTGTCTTAATGAAACTTTTCAAACTCTTCATCTTCTTTCTCAGAACCACAAGCAAATTGTATATCTCCTCCTTGTCTTTTCTGTGTCAACACGTTTTGTTGTTTCTCTACCTTAGCACGATCTAAAAAAAGTTGTTTTCTTAAATAGACTGACGGCCTTACTTCTTTACCAGCAGTACTATTCAATCCGTGCTATCATGTTCGAACGAGAAACCTTTTTGAGTGGCTTAAACGTAGATTAATTATCAGTAATCAATGGGGAAAAGAAAACTGCCGAGACATTTAGGCGAATATAACAGGCCCTTCTTGGCTGTATACCGAGGTTTTTCACGCCTTAATTGCGATGTAAGGGATAAGCTTCAACATCCTGGCTACATGAACTGCAACGTGCACATGTCTTGAGACACCCCTAATAACTGGGTCGTGTTCTTGAAATAATCTAAAGGAGAAAATTGGACATACTTCCACATCAACCATGAGCCATTCATCATTCATGTTTGACTAGTTGCCTTGAAGTAGATCGGTTTATCGAGACGATCTATTGACCAAACAAAAGTGTGATTATTGTGCACTTTTAATGATCTACTCTGTGTGTTTCAGTATCAGCACATGTTACTGACGTTGGCACTGATTCTTTCAAAAGGTGAAAGGTGCAATAAGCTTGGTAATGAGGACGCATGTTTCAACGAATTTTAATGCAGTCGTATTGGTCATGAGAGTATAACCACGAAAAAGAAAGAAAAAACCTTTGCTTCTAACATTTCTTGGGGAATACATGTTTACATTCACATTGGCCTGAGACTGTATGAATGTATTCTCACACATTACTAAAAATCGTTACATTAACTGATATGCGTTGTCTATTTATTTATCTCAAAGATATTTGTGAAATCATACCGTGAGATTTTTGCACACAGTTATTCCGCTTTTATTCAAACTTAAAAATGCGCATCCGTCTCTGTGTCTGTGTGTACGTATTTGTCCAGCTAATATGTAAACTTAAAATGAATTCTTAAAGTTTCGAACACAGTTGTGCTTTGTTGGGAACAACACAAAAGTCTATTTCCAATCACATTTTTCTAGTTTTCAAATATGCGTTTAAAGTATATAAGGTAACGCCATCAAAAGCGTCAATACTTTTTAACGATCGACACATGATTCTTTGCGTCAACTATAAACAATTTTAAGAAGAAATCCATATATCCTTAAGCAGGCAAAGTAAATATGTGCAGTACGCATGTCAGTTCGGCCTGTACATATTACAGATACGTTTACAAATATATGTGAGGATAAACTGGGGACCAAGAGTTGTTCGTGATTTTAAAACAACGGAATATCCAAGGAAACAACTGATTCATTCCAGGGATTATTTATGCTTGACACAATTAGCGTTGGGATACTTTAGATTAGTGTATTTTGTTCTTTAAGACTTAGAAATGATTCAGAATTGGCTGACAGGTAGTGATACAACTCCTAAGTGGTTTAAAATGTTAATGTCCACCAATTAAAAAGAACTCATCGTGGCAAAATGGTAATCCCAAACTACATTCACCTATTTGTAAGATCCGTACAGAGCACGCGCAATAGTAGGACATATCTAGACATCGATATGTTTCTTTTGCACCGGAAAGGGCATTAGCTGTTGACATGATTCCGCATGTGGCGAGCAAAGGGCACTTACTGTTGATATGATTCTAGATGGGGCGAGTAAAAGGCAAATGTTGTTGACATGCTTCCACACGGGGTGAGTAAAGGGCAAATTATGTTTACATTATTCCGCGTCTTTCCTCGTGCTGAAGTCAAAGCTGATTTCATAGGTGTAAGTAGACCGGTTTTAATCCAAACTTGTACATAATAAAACCATTCTGATACTTCAATGATCCAGAGTCTAATAACCAATATGTATATACATAGCATATCTGAGAGACCGCTCCGGTGGCCTAGTGGTTAGATCGTCCACCTCGGATGCGGGAGGTAGTGAGTTCGATCCCCAGCCAAGTCATATCAAAAACTTATAAAAATGGTACAAACAGCTGCCTCGCTTGGCACTCAGCATTAAGAGGCTAGTGTTAGGACTGGTCCGTCTGGTGTCAGGATAATATGACTGGGTGGGACGTCATGCTACATGTCTGCGACATGATGCCCCAGTGCTAGTCATCACTAAAAACCGCCACACTGTAGACATCGTAGCGATATGCTGAAAAGAATTGTTAAAGCTGCATAAATCACACACACACACACACAGAGCATATCCGAGACAACATTAAGAGGCTAGTGTTAGGACTGGTCGGCTGGGTGGGACATCATGCTACATGTCTGCGACGTGATGCCCCAGTGCTACTCATCGCTATAAACCGCCACATTACAGACATCGTAGCGATATGACTGAAAATATTGTTAAAGCTGCGTTAACAATTCAAATCACACACACACCAAAACAAAGAGCATATCCGAGACATATGGAAAGGGAGGGAGGCAACGCATATTGACTCTGTCAGTACTCATTAGTAGTAGAAGTCCCCTCCAAAGGTGCCATGTAAAACTGCGTGAACGACCCTAGCTTATTGAAGAGTGTTTATGCATGATGTATCATTGATTCATTGATTCTAACGTTTCACGACTTCGTGCATCTTGTAAAATATTTTTTTTTAAAAATTCTTATAAGTATTCTTATAAAAATAACAATTCCGAAGTAATAAATAACAGAACAATGTTTTTGTTTTTTTTGATTTCATAACTATTGTCAATCTCACAAGAAGGACATTACTACATGTATCGCTTTCTTCTTGTCTTATTGGCTAATAAGCTTCTACTTGTTCTGCCTGTCAGCCAATCGGTATGCTTATCACAAAAGTTTGTTGTTTGGTTTGTCTGTGTGAATAACAAACTATGTTTTAAAATTTATTACGTGTGAACCAATTCAAATTACTTACTTCCATAACTATTTAGCGTCATGTTAGTATCCAACTCAGTCAATATTGACTCATTAAACATCTCTGAAAGAAGTCGTTAGCTGATTTATATTAAGGTACGATATTCGCGTGTCAGTGCGATTTCTTAGTCGGTAACATTATACCGTTATCAATATCAACATTACTGAAGAACGTTAAATTGGAGTTATGACCTTGAGAGAATTATGACCTTTCATGCCACTAATGTTCTACTCCTTGCTGTAATGATGAATGTATCGAGACGTTAGTTCTTAGCGTATGTCTGCAGATTAGGGAATCATAAATCACTGTATACGGTTTGAGTTGTGGTCCCTAACAAGTCCGAATATAGATAATTTAACAAGAAATTCCATGAATTATTATGACTGATCATACCAGGGGATTCTGTTAAGTAAATTCGCAAGTTCTCCTTTGGTACACCAATGTTAACTCGAATCTTGATACTTTGCATGCACAGCGAGTAAGGTGCTGGCTAATAAATATAATGGCAAGAAAGAAAACTGTGACGAGTCTATTATGGCGACCTACAAAGGAAACCTTCTTTTCAGCTTCGTTACAATATTTTGACAATCCTGTAGCCAATTCATATTCCTTATCTATTTAGACAATACAGGTTGTTTCATTTGCTTATTTATTGTGTAAGGAACACAAGACTCACAAAATCGAGAGGAACGTTATTACTGTCTCTTACAAAGTTTCACGAGACGTAAGTAATGTTATCTTTAGTTTCCAGTGTTCAATATGTCACATGTGTAACACAAATTTCCAAATCGATCGAAAGCTAAATGTTCATTACAATGGAAGAAAAGAAAACGTATCCTTAGTCAGTCTTTACAGCAATCTGGATTCGTCTTTCGCAGATTAGCAACTGTTTACTAAATATTTGGTACAATAATATGTTAATATTGTAACTAATTTATATATTTCTTTGTGCTTTCATTCCTCATTTTTCAATGACTATTAAATGTTTCCATTGTTCATTATTCACGCTCCTGTTTTCCTCTATCGACAATTTTCGGCAAAATTAGAAAGCGCCATAGTCAGGCATACTGCCAAACAGTAATCTGTACTGCTTGAGTTATTGCTCAAAGTTGATTTCCGTAGTTGTTATCCATGCTTTTTACGTGTTTAGATAAGTAAAGATATATTGGTTTTTGAATTCTCTGTTATAAAATGTTCTATCTGAATGCATTCTGAATAGTATTTGGGGAATGTAATTAAGCTTAACCAATTGAGGAATGAGATATTTTCGTACGTTTTGATAGTATCTGCTTTTCCGAAAATTCCAAACAACAATTTCGAATTGTGGCAGACCATTGTAACTTTTTAAACTGTAAACTTTTATCTCTACCTGCTTTATCAGTATTAGTAATACCAGATTTACCCAATCATATACATTTGTTTTACTACATAATAGGCTATACATTGAACTTAAGTCTAACTCAGCAATAGGGCGAACGTAATTGCAAACGGTATGCCGCGACCTATTTTCAAACTTTCATGGGCTTGACTCTGTTGACCTCACTGCAGAGGACCTCACTAAAGAGGACCTCAAAACAGCGAATGCGGTCATCGCATACTATTTGGTATCGATGCTTATAATTATGGGTTACTGCATTTGTATGGGAAAATATGAACAAATTTTTCGGATGGAATACTGCACGAACTTGGGAGTGCAGTATATCCATCTGACAAAACTCGTTCATATTTTCCCCTACATATGCAGTAACATTTTTATTATATGCTCATTTTCTTATTGTACCTAATGCTTAATTATATTAACAAACTACACTACAAGAAACAAGGTAACTGATTGTATGCTGTATTCCAAACTAAATACACAAGCGCAGATTCATCATTACACAACAACAACATTATTACTGCGCACATAACTCTGCCCAGATCAATTTGAACTTAGTCGTGCGCTAGACATTACGTTCGAAAGAAAATGGCGTGCCTAGTTAAAATTGAAATGTGGAATCATATTGTGAATGAATGCGCATTGCAACAACTTCTCCATTAGATCTGGAATGAATAGACTTTAATATTTTTGTCGATTCTACGAAATATTGTGATTATGGACTGGATTTATATGTGACTATTCCACATGAAATATATCGGATTGAAGAAGCGAGGGAGAAGCGTGTTGACATCTGCAAATATGTTTCTGTTTCTGCCATTGAATGCTTGAAATCATAATGTGGGAAAAATATGAAGTCTTTCAATTGCAATTATCACAAAGATGCTATGGAATTTAATGCTTATTTCATTTTGAGTGCAATAAGAAGGATGTAATTGCACTTATATTCGAAATTACAGTACAATTTCGAAATGTGTAATCAAGATTGAGAACCTTGGACATGGTTCATGTAGTTCGGATTTGCAGTACTAAGAAAGTACATTTTGAGGAAATTCAGGATGTAAAACTGTAAGTATAATTTTTTGCCATTCTTATTACCAGCTAAAGAAGACAGTTTATTCCTTGTCACTTGCATGCTATTTGTTAGGACCCTTTATGGCGTCTGCTGTATAGCTTGCCTAAATCCGAAACATTGTATCAAATACATTAATGCGGATTGTGCCAATGCAGTTGGTATGTGGCAGCCCACGGAACATCTACTTTACTTCATTCAGAAACACATTAAATCAACCAAAATGTAAAACGCCTACTACGCGAGTGTACATGATTTGTTTACGAATCAAAAGTGCTAGTGTCT
>CM068831.1:109871285-110421978 GCA_028554795.2 Sinohyriopsis cumingii | reverse complement strand
TGAACAAAATAAATTTTAATATCTGGTGCCTTATATATTTGCCTCCATCAGATCAAAAACATAACACATAGCGTTCATGACTACTTTTGTTATTTTGCTAGAGTTTTTGCACGTTAAAAATGTTTACACCAGCGCTTTGCTTCATGGAATCTCACTGATAAGTGGAAACAATCACAACAAGGGAAATCAAGCAGGTTGAATATCAGTATAAAAGCTGAAGACGGAAAAGTAACAGATTTTCATTATCATGATATGTAATATATTATTTTCAGGTCAGATAGGATAGATAAATATATCTATGGAGGTCTTATTAAAATATCTTTACTGTTAAATACTGAGATAAAAACAGACGAGAATGACATAACACTATCAAACATGACGTTGAATTTAGCTGTAACAAAAGTTGTATAACAAATTTATGCAATCCTATTAAATTAATTGATGCGGCTCCCAGGTGTTTTCTACAAGTGCATGTTGATACTCCGACATGTACGGCCTTGGATGATAATAACGAGTTGTATTAAGTAATAGAGAAACAAGGTTCACGATTAACTAACAACTATTGAACAGACTGGTACTGAAAGAGCTCAGTATCTCCCAGTTCTAGAGAAACATATTGACGAGTACAGAAAAAAAGATGTTAGATGGAAAAGACTTATTTAACACATTAGTGAACGCTCTATAATGTTATACAAGCCTTGAACGCAGCAAGAGAAAGACCGGATAAAACGATCATTCAAAATATCTACAGCCTCTTGTACAGCGGATAACAACGAAACTCAGGCTTTGGGGATAGATATATGGAGCTAAAAAGATTTATAAATACTTTACTTTACACTCTAAACTGAACTATTAAATACAGATTTGAATAATCAAATTTGAAATGCAAAATAAATGAACAAGAATTTTAGAAGCTAATTGGTGATTTTACCACAGTTTTGTTTCTATCTTACTGACGTGAGCAAATGATAATCGTCAACAATAATAACATGTCGGATTTGCTGATAAGGAATAATTTCAGCGAAATGACCAAAACGATTAACGGCAATAAATACAAAATAAATGTATATGAAAAGAAAAATTAAAACTATAAACATAACTTACAGCATTAATTTTGCAATTTTCATTGAAGTGGTCAAAACGATAAGAGAAATATCCTAATTTACTGAATTTTGCAAACAAGTCAAATGCTGAGGCTGAAAAGATACAAAAGTTGGTATAGAAATGGTTACTAATATCATTCCTTTCCAGGACAGTATTGATCAATGAGACAAAAAAAGAAACGATATTAACGAGAAATGATTTCAGTGATTTACAATTAAAACAGAAGGTTGTGCAACGCACAACATATGCATTAAAATCTGAAATAGATAAAAAGACTCACGTATTAGGTTATAACACTGATGCAGTTAAAAACGAAATAAAACAAAGTATGGAAATATCAAAACAGAATTAAACAGGGAAGCGTGTATAAAAAGTCTTGCATTATGTAGTAGAATTGATGAAATGGATACACACTGATTTACCTCTTTCAAATTCTTGCCGAGTCAGCAGTAACCAGATAGATAAAATTAAGATTCAGTTGTTAATGAGACAAAATCACTATTGTTGGGACATGCTACTGAAACACAAACAGGAAAGATTTAAAGCTGTAACTTACTGATTTTACTGTACCGCATCAAAATTTGTTCATTCGATTACATGCAATAGTCTCCACAACACTAAGTCATTTTTGTCAACTTATTGTTGAATGTGAAGGACGATTATCTAGAATATTCGTTGCAATAGAGGTAAACGAACAACATGCTGCATGTTAGGACTTAAAGAATGTGAACCTTATGTAAATGTCAAAGAATAGCGTATATACCACCCAAAACAAAATAATGTTTTAGTATTTCGATTGCAGCCTGAAGGATAATACACCAGATAGGATAGAAACTAAAACTCCGACAGCAGTATCAGAATTTGCTTAGTATTGGCAGGGTGAAACTAGCTGTTCAAAATTAATTAATCCCAATGTAGATGATAAAGAAAAAGAAAGAGACCAAAGACTCGGGATTTGTTTAATTAAAGCTTGACAGTACAGGGTTTGGTATTAAACAATCTGGATAATGTTTCATTCTTACGCAAATCTACTTGTAGATCAGTAGGCACACATACTTTGCAAGATCTGGATGCATCTGAGTATTCCAACATGATATAAAGATCCTGATGTTATAGCAAAACTTGAAAAAACGACAAACCTAAAACTGAATGATTTCCACCAACCATCTGATGAATAAGTAAAATGCTAGTATATATTGTATTGCAGTTGTGATGGTGTGGGGCTTATTTAGTTTCTTTGACAATCCACATTCGATGAGGATTCCCCGTATCTAACAATCTGAATTGGCAATACATACAAAAGATGTCAACATGTGATAAATGCATAGCTCGTCACAAGTAAGAACAGTGAGTCAATGTACTCAATACTTAAGTCAACGACTTCATTGTATGACATGCACTTCAAGCAAACTGAAAACTAAGCAAACGTTACCAATAGCAATTCCAAAGCTGAAAATCTCTTCGATTATTCTTTGTAGTTTTTGTATCACTTGAAATTAAGGTAAAATAATATGCTAACAATATGTTTGGTTAGAATACCTGTGAAAGATGTCACCATATCCTACGGAAGCCATGGTCGTTTCAAGATGAATGACTACACCGCTTTCACGACATACAAATATGTATTGTTGCCTGTTTCGTTGTGACCTGTTTCGATGAGAGCCAATAGGATTTAACAAGGCATTATGGATGAAAACAAATGTAGAAAGTCATGTACAAGCTACTGGTACGGAAACTATACAGTTTGCTGTTTTCAGAAAAAAAAAAAAGAAAACTATTCAACTTTTAGACACTAATTGACCATTGTTCGTATTGTCCTTGAGGTCTTCCACAGGTTTAAGAATTAACATAAAAAGCCACTTACGTTATAGAGAGTGGAAATCATGGCAATGAACTGGAAAACGTTTGTTTACAGTACGATACGAACATTTCGGAATATTTTGTACAATTGGTAAACGCGAAATACTTAAATGTAATTGCTCTACTACATTATTAAAGAAGTAATCATTGGCATAACAGCCAATACAAATTTAACGAATCACACACGTATTCTCCTAGGAGAAGTAGGAAATGTGTTTGGATACTGTACAAATGTGGAAGAAAAAAACAAAGAACACTTTTACAACCCATGAAAAGAAAAACATTTAATGTACTATGGAAAGTGTGCCAAAGGTGTGTTTCTAGGGCTTTTGTTTGAGACAGGTTACAGAAGCCTTGAAGTCTTTATTAGATTAACATCAAGGACAAACAAAAGCTTGCAACTCAAGTATTAGTACATTCTACACCGACAACAAATGCAACTAGCTTGATTTGCGATGTTTACGTGATAAGAGATTGAACAGTATTTTTCGCAGATTGCTAATGTTCAACAAGATACCCATATAGAAAGCCCATGGAAAAGAAAATGTAGACCCTCACAAAATGTATATATTTGTTTCTGACTGATGCTTTTGCAAACATTCAAAATAATCAAGTGTCAGACTGTTTATATTACCCAGGATATGTACAACATTAACCTACGATACACATTTCGCATGATCCTTGGTGATAAACACGGATCAGAGTCATTCACAATCGGGTGGGTAGATATCAGGGCAAATGGACCTATATTACGGTTTTTTTTTTCTTCTTGATATGGCGTCAATATACTTCTGGTAAAAACTCTTTCAAAGGTAATCACACGAAATGACATTGTAATTTGGGTCGACATTCCATCATTTAATATGGAATATTTATCGTTTGTTGCTATCGGTTTTATTGAATTTATGCAATGAAAGACGAGATTCAACAGTTTTGGCCCCAACATAAATATCTAGACAGCTTATGCGGCAGAGAAGTGATGTCTATTTGATGCTTACTCAAAAACTATTTTCAACAGTTCCTTGAAATTTGGAATATGCAGTGTAATCGTTTATTTTCTTGCAACTGTTGTAGACTTATTGATGTGAGAGGGAGACGTTTCATTCCTGCCTGCCTAAGTGGGCATGTAATTAAACAAATACATACAATTGTATTGAGAGCCAATACAACACTAAGCACACAGACAAGTAAAGTTATAACTTCAGTGATGCAACTTTTTAAATACTTTTACCTCGTGGATTTCTCGCATTTATGTGAAAAGTTTTAAAATGCTTTTAGCAATCTTGTTATTCATGCTGTCTTTAAGAGTTTTATTAATTACGGAAGACTCATATTTCTGTTTTGGAAAACATTCAATTTCAAGTTAACATTTACATGGCCTCTTTGCAAAGCGTCCTGATGACGATGCTAAGTAAAACTAAAAGTCCTAAGTCAAATTCAAGGCTTCTAAACTTTAGAATACGTAGACTATTTCGACGTTTCAGTGTGATTAGAAATCATGAGGTTGTCGATTTTAAGTTTATGTCCGAGTTATACAGGTTTCATAACTAATGAGCTAGATGTCACATAATGTAAAACGTTTTCACGAGACGTACAAAAAGATACTGATGGTGATGCTGATGCTGATGATGACGATGATATAATACTGTACGACATATTTGGCGTTGAATTCTTATTTTAATATACTGGTACGAGATTATGCTTCAAAATGGTTATCTTTCTCAACAACATCTTTCTATATATATCTATCTATCTAACGATTTATCCATCCATCCATCCATCTTACCACCCATTCATCCGTCCAACCATTTATCTATCTGTCCTTTGCTTTGTGTTGTTCTCCATATTTTTTTTTAATCGGAGCTGCGGATGACATTTCGATATGGGCAACACACTTGAGATGTTCCCATTAGGAAACCCGACGTCTTTTGAAGTATAGAGTTGTGCCAAATGTTGTTCACGTTCAATCTTCTCCCCGTATCGTTCACAGCAGAAATGTTTATCCTTTGATTTATGGCTAAGTCGTTATCAGAATCACGCAACTGGAAGCTAACATTGTAGATAGAGCTGTTTTTAATATTGCAATTTGACCTTGTACTGAATAATGCCGCAGTACAGATTTAACTTGTACTGAATAATGCCGCAATACAGATTTTCGCGAGAGCCTCATTTCGGTTTTCAGTAGATAAAACAGGTACCACGGTATCACGTGACGGTAAATTGTGCTAGCACGTCTGAAGTTTATTTAGTGTGTTACATTTTAGAGTACCAAACATTAACAGGATGAGAGGAAATCTTGATCCTATCGCTCTTCTATTTTTTCTGTGCGTGAAAGGCGCCCAGTTAGTAAAGGTTGGGCATGGTGAAATTATGCATGAATTTCTATATATAGACTATGAATGGATCAACGAATCAATGAAACAATCATATATCGCCAATGGCCAGTATATCGTGGAAAATTGCATCATTGCAGGCATCAAAGTATACAATAATAACGTATACGTCACCGTTCCGAGATGGCGAATGGGAGTTCCGGCAACTTTGAATCTTATTGCGACGAGCGGAGCAGAGACTGCGTCGCACACTACCGTTTTGGAGCCCATTCCTTCATGGGAAATGAATGAAATGGGTGATTGCCGAAACCTCCAGTACGTACAAAGCATGGAGATAGATCCTAACACGGGTTGGATGTGGATTATTGACATTGGGCGAATAAATATATTCGCTGTAGATGGGTCATCACCAAAAAATCTTTGCCCCGCTAAGTTGGTGATTTTTGATATTAATTATAACAGAGTTGTGCACATTTATGAATTTCCGAATGAAGTTGTGAGCCGGTCTTCTAATTTTATCAATGACATAGTGCTTGACTACGTAGATGGTAAAGCCAGCTTTGCTTACATTTCAGATACTTTAGACGCCAAGATTGTAGTGTATGACTATTCCACCGACTCTTCCTATGCATTTCATCACTCCTCTATGGTAGGTGGCACCAATTTTCCTGTTGCCAACACTCATGTAAATGGAATTGCTCTTACCTCAGATTTTTCTACCGTGTTCTATTGCGCTCTTTCTAGTCTTACCTTGTATAAAGTACCTACGTCCACATTGAGAACCCGTGGAGATTTCAATCGCACTGTCGTGGAAGTTGGTCAGAAACGTGATATTACGGATGGAATGGTGGCAGGACAAAGACACCTTTACTACGGACTGCTATTTCATGATGGCGTAGACAGACTTCCGATAGATGCGCAGTCAGCCATGAACAGCTCAAACCTCATCACTAAAAATGGAACATTAGCTTGGGCTGACACTTTTGCATTTGATGGAGAATATTTGTGGATATCGGCAAATAATCTACATGCATTTCGAATGGGAACTATGAAATTTAACGACTCAGAACCAATAGTTAGAATATGGAAAGTGTTTGTCGGAGAAAAGGGATATCTAACAGACGCTATTACCAAAACTTTCGTTAATGGAGCAAGGAAAAGTAAAATTTATCATGCATACTTTTGCTTCATTGCGTCTCTTTTTGTGGCGTCGTTCAGTATTTTGTAGGAGAGGTGTGGATTGGTTCTCATACCCATTAATCTTCCTCCTATAGTAATCGAACTAGTGTGTTATATGGATAGACGCTGTAGCCAAAAATCGGTATTTCTAATTTTGAAAAAAAACTCAGTATCATTTTCTAATATAAGAAAATTAGTATGATTTTTAATATTGGAAAAATAATTTGTAACATTATCAAATAATTTGTTATATTACAAGATGTTTTGTTAAATTAGAACATGATTTACAAATTTCTGGAAATGCTCTGATGGCATAGCAAATCAGTTCCTAAATAATGAATTCTTCTTGACATGTCGCCGTGGTTGGAATTCCCAAATAACCTGTGAAAAGTCGAAGTGTGTAACAGGATTGAAAATATATTAAAGTTTCTAAGAGATGGAATCAATATACGTAAATTATGGAAATTGCAATCATGTGTGTAGTTTCTAAAGTCACGTGAGTCCGAGTGCATATTTCAAACCATAACAAGAGCTGCTGAGTTGCTAACATTTTAAAGTATATCTGTGTTTTGCATTGTCCACGCAATATTCGTGTTGTTTGATTAAAATATTTACTGCATAGTAGATTTACTTTTCAAAGCTAAGTTATTTTGAATGTTTTGTTTTAGTGTTTTAACAATTGATATAAACAGATAGTAAATTGACATAAGTTCTTCATCAACATGTACGGACCAGTCTTTTTACAAAAATAAATCAAGCAAATCGAAGGTCGAGACCCAACCAAGGTACAATTTTGTGTTGTTCATTGTCAATCGACTAATTATATTAGCGCACGTGTCCTGGTGGTGAGTTGGTTAATCTGTGAGTAAACACCGTTATCTTCATGACCTACTATGCCCTTCTTTTATTGAAACATCTATTAAAGTAGATTTAGTCTTGCTTACGTGCCATGGAAAGATCGTAAACTATTTCGAACAGGGAAATGCTCAAGTGGTTGTACTTACTATTGATTTTGTTGTTTTTGTTGTTGTTAAATTTGCTTCTGCTTCTGACAAAAATAATTATCTACACTTCATATTTAAAAATGCTTACACAACGGCCACTACTACTACTACTACTGCTGCTACTACTACTACTAATAATAATAATGATAATAATAATACTAATAATAATAAAGGTATTTAGTGTGTAACAAAACAACGTCGCATATATTAATTGTATATGAAATTAATCATTATTGTATTTATTATTTTAACTGGGTGAAATACAAATATATGTCAAGCAATATAAACAAAAGAGATCTCTAAAGCGTGCATGGAGCAAACAGAAGTATTATCGTATTTATCTGGAGTCTATGTAGCGAGAGTTGCTGATAAAAACGGCATTTTTTAATATGTAAGACTTTTATAGTAAACAATGTTAAATTCTTCATCGGAATTTTCTGGTAGCATTTTGTATAAATGTCCTTCGTTTTTTTAATTTTTAATTTTTTTTAACAAGTAGTGTTAATATTTTCATCCTAATACTACATATAGCATACACTCATTTAAAAATGAATACATTTTCAATATAATCATTACAAATTTGACACTGTCCTTCGTCATAATAAATATTTTTATATTTTGCCGTATTACATCTCATTTGCAGGTTATCCGCTCTAAGATCAGTAATTATGCAACAGTAGTATATATCTCCTAACAATTCTATATTTTTTTGACAAGTGACTTCTATTCTCAATAGCCTATAGAAACGCATTCTTACCTGATGCGTTTTGCCTATAAATATCTTCATATCTCTGTCTAGACATTCTACGTAATGTATTTTCATCATTCATCCACTGACTACACCAAGCATTGCCAAATCCAAGCACAAAGAAACGTTCTCTAACGTTGTTAGCCCAGCAATCACAACTTTCACCCCATCTTAGTTGTTAATTGTAACATTGTTTAGGATATCTGTCCTTGGGCATTTTTTTTAGAATTCTAAACCAATATTTCAAAATACGTTTACATTTTGTATTCTGCGTACTAATTCGAACTAATTCACTATATAAGAATGCATTTGGAGTAGACTTAGATATACCAAGAATATATTGACAAAATTATACGTGAGCTTGTTACGCTGTCTTTGGCATCATAAAACACCCAAACCTGACACTGATAGTTAAGAATGAGACCTATATTCGCATCACACAGAAGACGCAATACAGTTACTGGTAATTTGCCAAATTTTTAAAGACTCCGTTTCGAAATATGCACAGCCTTCAGTGCTTGCGATGATGGAGTTTTCTGGCACATGTACGAGGTGTCTGTTTGAAGAAAATATGCATCCCTATTGTTTGTAATATGATTCAATTTTTACTCTGTTAGGTTCATAGTTCCACTTTCATAACTTCTGAGGAAATACAACCCCTCTTGTCATTATTGCTTTTCATATGGAATTTTGTTTCCACTTTAGGCAAAAATTTTGAGCATATTTTGCAACTGGTGGGCAGTGTCAGCAAAGACAGTTAAAATACAATTAAATCGTCTGCATACAACTGTTCTAAGGTTTCTTCCGAAATTAGATTGTTTCATTATTATTATTAGTAGTAGTAGTGAAGTGGGGCGGTATAGGGTCTATGTGAATTAGCATTAAAAACACCCCTGGGTCACTATAGGGTCTATGTAAATTTAACATGGACAAAACCCCTGGGTCGATATAGGGTCTATGAGGAATTAGCATTACAGACTTCCCTGGGTCTGTATAGGGTCTATGTAAATTTAACATTAATTACCCTGGGTCTGTATAGGGTCTATGTAAATTTAACATGGACAAAAACCCCTGGGTCTGTATAGGGTATATGTAAAATTGAAACAGGGAGGGGTCTCTATTTTTAAAAAAAAAAAAATATAAATAAAAAAAGGGGTAGGCAATTGAAAGTCTATCTCTTTTCGAGAGATTGAAGTGGCCCTGAAAAAGGCCTTTGGTTTTCCTCTTCTTCTATTTCCTCCACTTCTTCATCCACCCCCTTATCTTTCCTAATAACCCTTTCTTCTTCTTCTTTATATCTGACTCTGGTAACCAGTCAGGATGGCCCAACTCTCTAAACTTGGTTTGTATCTTCATCCAATTCCGATTTAGCCTCTCAAACTCTGTCTGTTTCTTTTTGTTTTCCTGATCTTTTCTTTCTTTGCTCCATGTCTCTTTAATCTTCTCTACTTCTTCCTCCATTACTTTTCTCATCAGATCTTCCCCTTTCTTCATCTTGTCCAAACCCCATTTTACCTTCCTCCACTCTGTCCAATACAACATCTTTTCTAGGAAGCACCGGACTTGGATGACATGATCCAGTGCTTCCTTCAAACTTCCCACTCTGAAATAAGGTGGGTCAATGAAGCCTCTTGACTTATTGACTTCTTCTTCTATCATCCCTACGATGATATCTCTGGATGCCTTTAGACCTTGAACTTGACTGGTTACCAAGTCTTTCATATCTCCATGCCTCCATTCCTTTTCTATTATTTCCACCACATATTCTACATCCATTATCCAAAAATAGATGTCTCTCAACAGATTAAATAAAGCTGATACTTGAGTCATTTTGTCTCAGTTATTCTGTAGAATGGTGTGAACGACGAATACTATGGGTTCTTATACGAAAAGCGCGGACGTGAAGGAAAACATCCCCTAAGACAAAATTTATATTACCCAGATCACGACCAAACAACGCGCGGACGTGAAGGAAAACATCCCCTACTTTTCTCATTTCATATTATCTACTATCCACATACGTGAAACAGCAATAAACAAACCCCAAATCCACTATCCACACACGCAAAGCATTAAAATGAAACCCAAATCTACTATCCACACAAACCAACTTAAGCGCTTACAAAACCCAATAATCTACTATTCACACTAACGTACGTGAGCGCTTACAAACACAAACACATACAATCACACCAGAAAAGAGTGAGTGTTTATATTCACACTACTCTACATACACACATTGGCAAATAGATTACTATATCTTTTCTAAAGGTTTGGGTAGCCCTGAAAAGGACTGTTTTGTTTTGAACTCCAGGGCACCTGGTTAATGATGGCACCTTCCAGGCCTGGCACCACACACACATCTTCTACTCCAGTCTCTTTTTACTTTTTTTGTTGGGAGTGCAGAGGCGGGATAAGTGGCTTCAGAATCCCAATCTTCTGTCTCTGGGATTCTGACATTTCCTCTCTCCTTTTCCTCCTCTTCTCTTTTTCTTCTTTCCTCCTCTTTCATCCTTCCCTCTTCTACTATGGCCTCCACGGCCAGTTCATTTAGTATGCGCCTGGCATATTCCAGGTGCATCTGGAGTTCAAGAAGTTTGCTTATTCTGGTATTCATCGTCTTGTTAACGAATGAACAGGGTAGCTAGACTGCCAAGCGATTTTCAATTTATACTAAAATTGCGTACGTGGAGGAAAACATCCCCATAAAACAAATTGTATCTTACCTAGATCATAACCAAACAACGCGCGGACCTAAAAGAAACACTCACTCACTTTTTTATACTACCCATCACTATTCTAAAAAATTTTATTAAACAAATAATATACTATCCACATACTTAAATCATTTAAATCCAACCCAAATTTACTATTCCCACACTTCAAACAACAAAAAATCATTATCATTATCTACTATCCACACAAACGTACTTGAGTGCTTACAAACACAAACACAAACACATACAATCACACTAGAAAAGGGTCAGCGTTTATATTCACACTACTCTACATTGGCAAATCTATTGTTATTTCTTTTCTAGAGTATTGGGTAGCCCTGAAAAGGGCTGTTTTTTGTGTGCGAAGTTGAAGCTAGGGCGATCTTTTAGTTTATAAGAATGCGACGTCCTCTGACGATAGACTTTCTGACGATAGGTCTGCTTCTTCGGAAAGAGAAGAAGAACTCTTTGGTGTCGATACGACAATCGACAAAGCCTCTGTCAGGTTCAGGTTGCTGCTGCTGCTGTTGCTGCTGTTGCTGCTCTCTCTGCTGTTTCTGAAGTCTGTACTTCTCTGTCCATTCTTCTTTCTCCCTGTTCACTTCTTCTCTGAAGAGCTCTTCTATCAGGTCTTCAGTGACTTTTAACATTCTCACATTCTCTGTCTCTTCTGGCTTCGGTATCAGACTGTGTCTGACCCTATGCAAATTCACGTAGGCTTTGTTTAGCTTAGCTAGTTTGGAGCACATCTTCGTAGGAGGATGAGTCGGCAATGGATGGTTAGACTGGTTAGTTAGTTATAGTTAGTTAGTTAGTTAGTTAGTTAGTTAGTTGGATTATAGTGGTTTTTGTTCTTTTGAACATGTACCACTTGTTTATTCACGCACTGCGTGATTTTTAATTACTCCTGGGGGAAGGATAAGGAGCCTCATCCCCCAGGCTTTTATGTACTCAAAGAGTACTTTTTAATTTAGCCACTCAGGTGTAGGACTAACTAGTCCTTAACAACCTGACTGAAAGGTTAATAAACATGAGTGGCAATAGTCACACCACACACTCGTGTTTCTTAGTAGGATTGAAATGCCCCATGTGTCAAACCAAGCAGTATGTGACTCCCGCTACGATTGGTCGGCAGCGATGACGTCACATTAGGACACCTGGTCTTGTGGCATTGTCGAAGTGGCCCGCTTTTTTGATATCATCAATTGCCTTTCACAGTCCCATATTCAGGTAGACAGAGCTTTCCTTTTTTCCACTCTGTTTAGGTGGTGCAGGTTCATCAGCTTCATCGCCGCTGGATGATGATACTTACAGGGCCGCTGCCAGCGTGGAAGTTTCAAATTCTTCAGGGTCATCTGCCAACATTGCCTGGATTTGGCTGAGTATGTTAGGTTAGACTGGAAACTACCCCGGTTTTTAAAGTAAAATCGCGGACGTGAAGGAAAACATCCCCACACGGTTTTCGAGTCGGACCGTTCAATGAGTGTCATGAGAGGGATAGTAAGAAGTCAAAGAGCATGAATCAAGATTCCTATAGCCAAACAAACCACAAAGGCATTTCTTTTCAAAACACAACATTTTTTTATTCAAAATCACTAACAAACAACTATAACATTTTTAACAATAATCCAACAATATAACATCAAACATTTTTTTTCTTCAAATTACAAACATTTTTTTTCAACTAACGTAATATTTGACAAGGCTGACAACGTTGTGAATGAAATTGTGATTTTCACTGTTGGAAGTCATTAGGCCATTGATGGACACTACGTTTCCTAGCTTGAGACAAAAGATAAGCATAATGGTCACAAAACCATTTATCTACTTTCACATCGTTTCTAGAAGAACGAGGATCAAAATGAGTCACTAAATGTTCTAAGGAATAACCCAGGCTGCGATGATGCAGAAAATACACACAGTACTGTCCACACACCAAGGAATCTGTGCCTTGTAATTTCACATCATTGAATCGGGTGGTCTGAGCATTTCTTCTCATAAAGTCAATGATGTCGTCTTCCAAAGGAGGCAATCCATACGAATCGAAATATTCCACACATCCTTCTTGAGGAAAGTAGACGGTTACCCAGTGGGTTCCTGGGAGATGACTGTCGTCCGTGTTGATCACATAAGCTTGATGGTCTTGAGGTTTGCGATGAGGGAGTTCATCTTTAGCACAGACGACAGGATTTCAAGAAGCCGTGTACGAACTGTGGTTCAAAAGGTAATAAAGTTCCCAGGTATCCATTGATTTGTGTGGGTTTTTTTCTTCACAGGTAATGATAAGTGATCAATTCGATCCTGACTTTTTGCTTGAAAATGTCTGACAAGTAAAAGGCGTTTAGCTCCGACTTCTTACTCTGGTCCAAGAGAGATTCGATGCGACGGCACTCCAGAGACGTTAATGGAGGAGAAGAATGTTTATCCAAGCCTTTATACCACTCGTTCAACACGAATTCTATTTCGATGTGACCCCAAGCTTTGTCCAGATATTCGGCCAACTTTTCTTCTTGACTTAACATCAGGCATTTGTCGTGTTGAATTTGACTGGGATGATCGTTGTGACATCCATAGCACTCTTCCTTGATCAGTTTTTTCATTATATCTGCCAGGAATGTAGCAAAACAGGAGACTAAATGGGCTTCTTGTTCTGGCCATCTTGACTTCATCATGATAACTTCTTCTTCCACAGTCTCCTCACATTCCATCTTCAAAGTTTCTCCACTAGGTAAAGAGGGATAACAGTCTTCCATGGCTTCTAATAATCTAGAATGACTTCTCTTAAACTGTTGATATCTATGGTATTATCGAATTCGGCATACAGGATGACGTTCACCGTGTTATTTACGGGTAAAGGTTCTGCAAACTGAAGTTCCGCACGAATCTGGCCGGATTTTATAGAGTGGAAATGTCCCTCGTCGCTGCCTTGGTCTGGAGTGAAATCGAAAGCCCACAAAGCATAAAATCCTGCATAATCGTCGTACGAAATACCGTGACTGGTGTTGGTTCCTAACTGTCCCGTGGCTTCGTACAGCGACAAGTACGATCTCAAATAATTCTTCTCGGGCTCAAATTTAGGTTCAAAGGGTCGGGTACACAAGGTCTTGCCGTCGCGACTGACTTCGATTTTGGACACTTTGTAATGATTAAAGTAGAAAGGATTTTCATGGTAGGTCCGTTGAAGGCTGAATTCTTCACGATACCAACGATTAAACGTTTGGGTAACTGTCCTTGAAAGAGATGATCGTCGATCATGGATCGCTGTCCAGCAGGAATGGTGAACGTTTTCACTTCCACTCTTCGTATCGGATACTTGGCGGTCGTTCTGCTCAACGTCTGACTGATGTCGTTTCCCACTTTAGGCAACACTTCCACACGACGCACGTAGAGTCTGGCTTCTTGAATGATAGTTTTGTAAGTGGCATCATGAGCAGCCATCAAATGGAAAGCAGCAGTGCTACGATTCGGTCTAAGGCGGATATCCACCCCGTTCAGCAAATACTTTTCTTGTAACCACATGTCCAAATGCAAGCGATCCATCAGTTCTAAACTACGACTTCCAGCAATTTTCGTTCGTCGTTCTACAAATCCCGTTAAATTTGAAGTATCCCCAGCAATTGCAATGTTGTCGAACTTAGTCGCTTTGTCAGGTTTCCATACCACGCAAGCATCCAGATGAATGTTCTTGGCTTCTTTTCCGTACGTCAAGAGATTTTCCAGGTACGCTCGGTAAGAGTAAGTATCCATGCTGCTGCTGACCAGTTTGTTATTCAAGTACAAGTCCACTTCGCTAAACAAAGAATGCATAACATTATTAACGGGAGCTACTGCTTCATCAGCGTCTAGGTTAGCGTTGGGTGGTTCGATCACTTTCACTTTCAAGTACAAGTAACTATTATTCAGATCGATGTAATCTTTGGGTTGTCCTTTGATTTCAAACTCGATGGGAGCGGAATCCGTCAAAGAGGAGACGGGATGAAATTCCACCCACTGGGATTCTTGCATGGTCATCATCGTAGGGGGCATGGCAAACAGATCCAGTTCCGACTTGGAACAGGCGCAAGACTCTCGGTGCATCATTTTTTCTCTGTGTCTCAATAATCGAAAACGTCTAAGTCTCGAACAGTTCTTCTTTTCTTTGCCTTTCTAGCTTTAGACCTGTGAAGTCTGGTGAAAGGGTGTTTTCTTCGTCGTCTCTTTCTGCCTTGTCCTTGCTGAATGCCTGACTCGGTAGCGTGCAGGGCATTTATAGGTGTTTCTCGTCGGCCCAAAAGGTCTTTACCCGTTTGCAGCAAGACATTTTTGCTTGCCTCAAGAAGGCTTCTTTGGGGTTTTGTTTGTCAATGATGACATTTTGGAGAAATTCTTTGCCTTGCGTCAGGGCAGCATCTTTCAAGGCGTGCAATCCGCGTGTCACCATCGGTTTCAACACAAGGGCGACCGAACGAAAGGCCGATTTCAGCATATCTCCTAAACCGTGTCCTCGCTGTCGAGCAACCCCTCGGTACACTGGATACATGACTTACGAGTCGTGAGAGAACCGTTTTCGAAAATGGAGTTTCACCGTGACTTTTCCTTTGGTGAATGGAATATTTTGTCCCAGATCTCCTTTTATAGCAATGTTGACCGTGTCCAAATACGACTTGCTGACGGGCAAATAATGAGGATGTACAAATTCGCGGTGGACGTGATAAGTGTTTCCACCTTCCTCGTCGGACGTGGCAGAATCCACTTTGAAAGGAATGACACGCAGTAACGGCACAGAGGTGTGTCCCACCACGTTATACTCCACCACATCGGAGTACACAAAGATCAAATTCAGTCCTTGGTTCAGTTCTACCGGGGTACGAAATAACTTGCTAAAATACTCGTTGTCGGAAATGACTGGTAATTCTTTTTTCTTCATCATGGCCTCTCTCATGTCCGTGTCCCCGCCCAACATGTCAAACAATTCAGGACAACTTATAATAGCTATGATTTTACCTCCCTCAGGAATTTCATCAGGAAGCGACCAGCTGCTTTGTGGTATTCCAGGGTGACACTTTTTTTGACACTTTCCAAAACTTCCAGAAACACGACATCAAATCTGGAAGCTCTGGTGCAGACCAAATGTTGACCACTAAAATAATAGCCTGGGGGATGGAACAAGTGGTAGGCCCACTTTTGAGTTCTGTCATCATAGGTTTTGTGATCATATTTGACATGGGTATTCAAGTATTTTTCCATTGGCTCGTCATGAACTTCCACCGTAAAAATATTTTGAATAGGAAGAACATTGAGGACTTGGGTCGGGTGAATGATTTCTACCAAAGCCACGTCCCAATGGGCTTCGTGATCTAATTGGATGGTTTGAGGTAACTTGACCGTGTAACAGCACAACGTGTTGTTGGGAAACACCTCCATGGAACTGTCACTGGGTAAGGTTAAGTAAAATTGGTTTTGGTGACTCATAATTCCAGAGTTCTGTGGCTGTCCGAGGGGTTACTGGACGTCAGAGGCGTGTCTCCGCCCAAAATAGGGTTGTTGTTGTTGTTATTGGAGTGGTGACTGACACTGGCACTGGACACAAGGTTCCCGTTGTTCCCATTCGAAGAGAATTTCAGGGAGGGATTGGGAAGCAGGTAACCGATGCAACTGCTTAATAAAATAGTCCACAAATGTTTGTCTGTTGTTGCAACCTCAAATTGGCGATGGCTGCCCCGATGACACAATACACCACGAAGATTTGGCAGAAAAAGACGATTTGCGTTTTAGACACACGTTCTCCACACCACACCCACAAAGGTTGTTTTTGTAAATCTTGCAGAGAAGAACTAGGTGAAGGAGTGGTCGACGTAGCTGCGTCTGTGTGAAAAGGGCATGATGGTCACTTCTTTTTATAGTCGATGACTTGCGAAGCGTCGATCCAAGAATCAA
This sequence comes from Sinohyriopsis cumingii, assembly GCA_028554795.2. NCBI lineage: Eukaryota > Metazoa > Mollusca > Bivalvia > Unionida > Unionidae > Sinohyriopsis > Sinohyriopsis cumingii. The sequence continues at coordinate 110,405,117 of CM068831.1, read as the reverse complement.
AACTGGGTGGATATCCTTTCCAACGTACTTTGACTTCTTTGACACGTCGTTTACCCACTTTACGGGTTCTGCGTTCGAGAATGCTTTCGATGTCGTACACGTCGTCTTCTTTTTTGGTGACACGTTGTAACACGGGCAAATAAAACGTTCCTTTCAGCACTTCTCCGTTCATGTCTTCTAATTTATAGACGGCAGGATGACGGCCATGCACTCGTCCAGTGACACGAAACAATTCGGTCGTCCAGTTAGGTAAGTAACCTTTGTCGAAAGTGCGTTTGGTTTTGCCAATGCGTACCCAATCTCCTACAACCAACACTCCACTTTTCTTGGGGACAGCCCTCGTCGGGGATGTACCAAACAGGCGCTCATACACCAGCACTTCGTTGTCGGGAGTCACTTCTTGCGGGGCACGTCCGATGCTTCGATGGTAAGATTGGTTGTACGCTTGCACCAGGTGCGGTAAGATGTCGATGTACTTCAGAGTGTGGTGATACGTAAAATATTTCCACATGCGTTCTTCCAAAGTGCGTTGAAAACGTTCCACGATGCTGGCTTTGGTTTCGGGATTCTCGGTGGTAAAAAAATGAATGTCACGTTTCTTTAATTCTTTTTGGAAAGCTTGGTTCAGAAATTCGGTGCCTTTGTCCGTTTGCCATCGAAGAGGGTGACGACCGCTTTGTTTCAACACTCTTTGCAGGGCTCGCACTAACTCACTGCTCGATTTGGAAGTCAAGGGTACGACCCAGGCAAATTTGGAAAAGACGTCGATGACACAAAACAAATATTTGTAACCGCGATTGTAGCTGGCCAAATGAGAGACATCGGCTAAATCGGCTTGCCATTGATGATCGATGCCTTCCACTCGGGTGCGACTTCTGGAAAACTTGCGTCGAATGGGTTTGTGTAAAGTGTAGGTAGCTTGTTCTTGTAACCAACGTTGCACTTGCGGTAAACGGAGACTTTTCAGTCGCGTTTTGGCAGCACGATACAATTTTTGAACTCCTGCGTAACCTGCAGGATAGGATGGATCGTAGTAATGCTGGCTAAGACTTTTCCCATTTGTTGGTTTGTGTGTTAATAAGGCACCCACTCTTGAAAGATACTAATCTTTTTCTCTTGAGGTATTTTCTTGGATTGTAATGCTTTGCGTGTGCGACCAGCAATAGGTGTCGAGGAGGAGGAGGAGGATGTCTGAACAGGGGATATCAGTTCTTGTTTCACTTCTGTCTTCACCTTCTTTTTCTCTTCTGATGAAGAAGGGGTGGTCATCATCTTTTTAATCCATCCAATTCTGGAGGTAGGTGGTGTTGTTAACTTGCGTACTTTTTCTGGTGGAGTTTGAAACCCTTCCTCTTTTTCTCCTTTTTCTGTCTTGGTCACTGGTAGTGGTGGAAGAGGTGATGGTGCTGGACTTTTCATCAAGGTCTTAAAATCTTTCAGAGTGGGAAGAGCTGTTTCGTCTGAGGCTTTCTGGTGAAAGAGTTGCAGTCGTTGCAAGAGTTGACCGTACTTTTGCGATTTTTCTGTTTCGGACAAATCTTGGCGATCCATCAAGGACTGCAATTCCTGTTGTAACTGAACATCTCAGTCAAATGGGGATTGGGAGGTAAATGCGGGGTGCGTTGTTCTTGCCAACGATGGTATTCCATCCATCGTTTGTAAGGCACTAAAGCTAGTTTTCGTCCTTCCATGGGATGTCAGGAGTCAATTCTAAGATCTTGGGTCTCCAGAGGGCCTTTTTATCTTGCTCCCACCAGTCCTCCCAACATGGTTCCCAAGACTCCTTTCAGTAATGGGTCTAACAAGAGGGGTAAAATTCCTCCACGTTGGACCAACATCTTCTTCTTTTGCCGAAGGGGGATTATCATTTGAACCATTTGGCGAAGAACGTGACGATGTTTGCCTAAGCATTGTTTCTGGTGTTTGGACAAAGGGATCGTACCTTTCAAGACGTTCAAACAACATTCGCATACGGTATCGATGACCTCTTTGGAGGCTGACTGAATGAGTTTTTTTCGTAGGGGTGAAGAAGCTTTGGACAGGACAGATAACATGTCCCCATGTTTGACTAAACGTGGAGGCAGTCCTTTCCTTTTCTTTCCTTGGGGTTGTTTAGAAGAGGGATGTTTTCTGGAGGGTGACATCTTCAGGAGCACCAAAACACTGATACCCTACATGGTCACACACCTTTTTTTATACTGGAACGCGTCGCCACTGATTGTCTCTACGTCGTATCAACTTCAGGACAGGCATGACACGTCGTGCAGGGGTACGTAACGGACTAAATCGAGCCAGTTCTTGCTTGGACAAATCCAGTAAACTTTGTAACATGCCCGATCTTTCTTGAGCTTTGATTTGGGGAGCAGGTACTTTGTGAGCGGCAGCCACTGCCACTAAATTGGAGGGTCCTGCCACTGGGGAAGTTCTTGGGGTCATCAACGGAGAAGTTCTTGGTGTGATCAACGTCTCCAAGTACTCTTCAGTTCTTGGTGTCGTCAACGGGGAAGTGGATGAACATGAGGCTGCCGGAGACGCGGTCACCGCCGTTGCAGGTCGTGGGTTGCGAGTGTAAGGTTGCGTCCTGGACGAAGTGCCTCTCTTGCGGCTAGTTTTTTGTGGACTTTTCTTTTTCTGGGGACTTTTTCTCTGCTTCTTTTTCTGGGGGCTTCTTTTCTTTTTCCGGGGTGGTGTCTGGTAAGAGGAGGGTCCCGCCACTGGAGAAGTTCTTGGAGACACAGGTCTCCTTGGGGACCTGGTCTTTTTCTTCTTCTTCTTGGAACTTCGTTTGACTTTTTTCTTGGTTAGAACTTTGGGGGCATTAGGATCCCATCTTAAGAGAGAGCGAATGATGACCCCTCCTAGAGTACCGCTCCTTCCAGGTTTCAAAATGATTTGTTTTTTGGTTTGAGTGTCGATGCGGAGATCGGCCAGTTGGGTCAAAGCGACTTTGTTTTGATCAAAAAAGCGTTTGGTTTGATGAGGAATCTGAATGATCCCTTGTAGCAATTGACGTGCTGTCACCGTGAACCATCGTAAGACTTCTCTGAGACTAGCTTCTAAGACACGAGCTCGTATTTGTGGCTTTTTTTTCTCGACTGATGCCATACAAGGCACGAATCAATTTGACGGGAAGATGCGACTGAAGGGACGTCATATTCAAACTGTGTGAGACAGACGAAAAGTGTCTGAGGTTTTTATAGATTTTTTTTATTGAGTGAAGTTAAGTTGAGGACGGAGACGTCTACAGGACAGGCCCTCCGTCTTGGACCCAGTGGTGAAACAAGTGGGTACGAAATCGCAAATCATCGGGGTCGTAGGTTTCAAATCGACGTGTAAATAGGCGTGTGGAGTTTGAGTGGCATCGTCGTACGCCTGAGTCAGCCAAGGCGTTCCTAACTGTTTGGCTAAGACTTGCACTTGCGATTTATCTCGAGGGCTTTTAAACAAGACCACGTAATGCGCATTGAGACTGATGGTGCGATGGGCTTTACTTTGTTGAAACAAAGTTTGAGTGATGTAAACGACACTGGCATTACGGTGATGCCCTTTGCGCGTGAACCACAGTTTAATTTCTTCTTCGTCTTCTCCTAACATGCCGTCGAAAATGACCAAATGGGTTAGACGGGAGTCAGAGACGATGCCGTCGACTTCTTTAGGAATGCCTTCCACAAACACGATGGAATCGCCTTGACTTTCTCGCAAGAGGCTGTACTCCGATTGCCACTCTTTGTAACACCACACGATGCGTTGAGGTGGTCGATCGATTAAATGATGTTTATGTTCGATCAAACGTTTGACGAATTCGGTTTTGCCTGAACCGCTAGGTCCAGCAATGAGCATGTTAAAGGGATGGCGAAGATACAAAGCCTCCCAACTGCCACGATCTAAGTGTTCGTCGATGACTTTGAGAGTGGAGGAAGAGGGAGCAGAGACAGCAGAGGTAGCCATAGTGTTAGGAATGTCACTTGTGACACGAAAACAGACAAGACAAGAGTTTATATACTTTTTTAAGAACACGTTCATTGAATGCTTTCAACATGAACACGAAAGACAAAAATATATAAAAGCCAAAGGCTTAAGTACAACGATAAAAGGCACATCAAAACGATTACCGTGGAATAAACACAAGTGTCTGTACAACATGTTTTGGGTAATGTTCTGATCAGTTCTATAGGGAGTAAGGTCACACAAGTGTCCTCCCGAAAGGGTCTTTCAGGCATGTCCACGACAGTCCTCTCCCAGGTGACGGGTTTTTCTTCTTCTGGTACCGTCACCAACACAGGTTGAAAAGTAACTTTTTTACTTGAACAACTCTCGTGCATACTGGGCCACTTCTTGGGTCCAAGCTTCAAAACCACCTTTTTTCCAGGCACGGACATCTATCCAATGGGGGTGTCAGTCACAAGCTACACACACATCGTAATACACGTCTTCGGTAGCTAAAGGTTGACGAATCTTTTTTCCCGTAGAGGTCGAGAAGTATCCAGATGAAAAAGCATGGCTTTGAGGAAAATGAGTGTCTCGTGAACATTTAAAGGCACCACTTTCATGTTGAATGGGGTGGTAAATACTGTTCGTAAAGAGTCCACAAGGAATCGGCTGGTAAACGAAATCCCAGAAAACAAGTCACTAAGACACACACTATGCGTCGTCCCAAATTGAACGGATACAGTTCTTGTAATAATTGATGGCAATGATCCACGGTTTGAATGTGGTCATTGAGTTCCTTCCACGGAATCTGTTCAATCGCTTGTGACATAAGCCGTGGCATGGATTCCTGATTTTATAGTCTCTTTATTTCGAAAGCAATAAAGGTACTTTCTAGCTAGACATCTTCGTTCTCCAGTGGGAAATGTAAATCTTGCATAATGTAACCATCACTTCAGAGTTTGTTTAGATGTTTCCTCTTCCGCTAAGCAGATTCCACGTAAAATATGTTGGTAATCCTTTAACTTGTGTTCCTCAATGCGTTGCTCTAGGTGAATCTCGAAGTAACCAAAATTACAAACATTTCATTCATTCTCTAACTCAAAGTGTTGAACAAGGTCTGACCACTGAAACGATTTCTGACGAATCAGTTCTCTTATACCATTCAGGTACCAGTGGTTCAAACATCGGTGACGTAACGGATGCAACTGTTCTTTACGTTTGACTTGTATTTTGACCAGCTCTCGGTAAATGCGTTCTCTAAACTCCACAGGCAAAGCACGAATGTTCTCTTGTAAAGTATCCATGAATAGGTCAGTCCGTACAATTAACAATCTTCTCCTAGAGCAAAAGTAATCCACATAGTGAGTAATTTCTGACCACTGCCATTCAGGGTAACGTCCAAGAATCTCACTGAACTCTTTTGATGTAAACGGTCTAGAGTGATATAATAGGATGAATGCACACTTGACCCAGAGAAATCTAACCACTGGTTGACTTTTTTCACTTTCCTCTTGTGAATTTCTTGGCACAAAAGTTCTACAGTTACCCATTGAGATTTCACTCTGGCAAACCCCTGCCAAACTTCCTTGTAAATCTTCTCTTGCAGTTCTTTAGGTAATGATTCAATATCGTTTTTGAAATGAAGTTTAAATACTGGTCTCGGTGATGTCCAACATTTGACTCCTAGCCAATCTGGTTTCTTCTTCAACGACATGGTAAGTTACTTCAATGTCTCGGTCCCACTAAGGGTAAGTAATGACAATTCGGTGACCATCGAGCATGTTCAACGTAGGCCGAATCTTGCGGTTCCCAGTGGTGAAGTGACACACCGCAACTGAAGCACTTGACTTTATCCCCTTCGCCCAAGTAGAAAAATCCGGCTCTGGCTAATTCTTCGGGGGTCGGTCCTCCCAGATACTTAGGCCATTTTCCTTTGAACGATTGAAGACGATTTTCAAAGTCGCAGTATTCCGACAAACGCACAGGAAACGAATATTCGTCTTTCCCAGGTTCGTTTCGATGAGGGTAGGGTGACATGGACAGGAGTTTGCTCAGAGCTGGATGACATCCGTAGAGGGGTAGACGTGAAGGTGGACATTCACTTTTAAAACGAAACCCAGTAAAGTGTCCAAGAGGACGAGCGGCATCGCTTTCGCATCCCTCAGGTTTGACACGCATAGCATCACTTTCCATGATAGGGGTAGTGAGAACAAAGTTCCCATGATGCTTTACGGCATCGTTAAGGTCACAGCGTACAGCAATGTTCCCATCGCAAGGCTCACAATCGCATTCCACTTCAGAAGCCCCAAATTTGAATTGTGCCTTTCTGAACTTGTTTTGTGTTTCTCTGAAAGTATTCATCTTGTTCGCTTGGTCTTGGTAGTCACAATGAACTATCGATCTTGCCTAGGGTTCCTTTTTATATACAGACCAATACCGACGTGTCCATACGGTAAGGTGAAATGATTGGGAAGTCGCACTCGCTTCTGGTACACGATTTGATAGACTTTTTCCAAGGGTCGACTGACGATGTGGTGAGTGGGTAAACGTACAATCTTGTTCGGTTGGTGAGTGGTCACTTTAAACTTTCCATCCTCTACAGATTGCAAGGCTTCTTTCAATGCCTCAAAGTTGACCACACGACTGGTACGATAATTCAGAGTCAATCCTTTCACTTTACACTTCGTGTGCACTTCTAGTTTGTCCCGGTATTCATAGCCGTAACTTTTTGGACCACCACTGACGAAACTTAAAATCTTGTCGTCCGGGTGCTCGTCTGTCCAGGCTCCTAAACGGTCTCCTTCGATGTCAGGGTGATGTTGACTCGGGTGATGGATGTAAATGCAATTGTCCGTGTCAAAGTACAGGACACGTTCCACTAACAGTTCTAAAGCTTCGTACAATTTTAAGCGAGCATGGGCTGTCACGTAAGCCGCAATGATGACATTTCCAAAGGGGTCGTCTTGCACAAAGTCCAGATCTTCTTCGTAATTGACCAAGATCAAATTCTCGCGAACGACGTCCACGTGTTTGATGAATTTGGTTTTGTCGTGAATCATCTGGAAGTAGCGGGAAGCTTCGGTCAAATATTCCGTCTTGGGTAAACACGGTCGTTGTGCCATTTTTCCCCACAAGCAATTTAACATCACTTTGGCAAACGATCGCCTGCCTTCGTTTTTCTCGATGTGGTCTAAAGTGATGTCCACGAGGCGTTTAAATTCGGGATCGGTTTTCAAACGGTGATCGTACTCGTGTTCCCACATTTCCACCATTTGGTATCCTTCCTGTTCTAACTTAGGCGTCGCTGACAAGTGTCCTGGTACAAGTCTTCCATGGTTCGTTGTAAAAACTGATTTTTAGTGCCACGGTCAGGGTAACAGACGGGACATCCGTGAAATAAGCAACCGTTAAACTCGTACAAGATCTTGGGGTTTTCTAAGTCCCAGCCATCGACCGAATGCGTTCCAATGGTCTTTTCGCCCCCTCCGTTGCGGGCATGCTGAATCCACTTGTCTTCCTTGTCGCACAAGTAATGTAACCAGCGTAGGGCTTTGACCGAGTATTGACGTTTGACATAGTTGGTCGTTTGAGGACTGATGACAGCCACGGTATTTTCAGGCATGAATCGTTGTCGGTACACTAAGGAACACGCTTTGGCAATGGTGCAAGCTTCTTTCAAAGGATCGACCCCTCCGTGTTCCTTGAACAGTTCTCGAAATTTTCCACAGCAGCGCCGTAAAATGTCCACGTCGGAACGACAATACTTTAGCATTTCTTCCTGAAAGTCGAAAGGGTCGGAGGCATGGATCTGGTACCAAGCGTAGAAAGCTTCTCGTTGTTCGGTACGGATGTTGTCAGGGTCGTAATAGTGAGCCTCAGGCAAATGGGGTAGAACGGCATGTTGATTGGCTTCCGTATTGAAAAAGTGTGGAAAGTACCCTTTAGCCATTTCTGTCATTCCAAACGTTTTAGGCATTCGACTCAAAGGCATGGCCAAATAGCTCATCGAATCTTTGAACTGTACTTGTCCCACTTGCATGAAAATGATTTTGGCTCCGTTCAAAGTCACTTTAGGACGTTCGGTGCCTTGTTCGGTATAGTACCTCAAAAGAAACTGTCCATCGTATCCGGAGAAATTGTGAGCCATCACTGTGGCATGGCGATGACAATCTCCGTAACGTTTGATGTCCTCTTGGCTCCATGTCTTGTCGATGGGGTCTAAGACCGATCGGGCGAAATCGGCTAGCGTGTTCGGCCCTCGAAAGATTTTTTCACGTCCTCCAGGAATCTTACTGCAGTGAGGGCAATAACTCAAGATAGGTTCTTGAATGCACTTTTCGCACGCTCGATGAGCCATACAGAAATTAGGAATGTGAATACCGGTCTCTTGCATGCATTCGAAATCGAAAAAGATGAAATTGCCTTTCTTCTTGTGTCCATCCTCTTTCTCTGGTTGGGATTGGTATTTTTGCACGTAGCGTTGATGTTCCAAGTCCACGATGTGGTGACAAATGTGACATTTTTTCTTTCCTGAACATACGTGTGCCTTGGCATTATTGGTACGTATGCCTTGGCCACACGTAGGGCACAATCTCAGGAGTTGACAAGCACATTTCTTCTGTGAACCTTGCGTCTTCAAATGTTGTTGGTAACAGGCAGGGCTGACAAACGTGCGCTGACAAGTTGAAATGCACTGGTTCTTGCCCTTCGCTCAGACAGGGTGGAGAGGCCAAACATGCTGAGTATTTCAATCCACAATGCTTGTGTTGCTCTCGATTGTTATAGCCATAGTCACATTTCTCGCAATAATAAACATATCCCAGGAATCCGATGATAGTGGTAATTGTATTGAAATGGTTATCGTGATGATAGACATGAATGTATTTTCCATCCTTAAAGTCTTTCCCTCGAAACAACAGAGGCCCACGCATTTCTTGAGGGTGCACTTTCAAGGTGTAGCGTGGAGCCAAAATATCTTGCAATGTTTGCATCTCAGGAATGCCACAGGGTGTGTCTGTGGACAGGCCGGCTTGTTGTAACAGGAGTTCTGCTTCACTTCGTTGTTTGGCTCGGTCCGATTGTCGAATGTTCTCCCAGTCTCTTTTCCATTCTACCGTGTCGTTCTTGTTGGCATATGTTCGTCCCACCACGATAGCCCTGGCTAAACACATCTGGTCTTGAGAATTGTGAATTTGGACGAGGCTACGCTTAATGCTGCAAGGTCGTTCACCAATAACATCTTTTTGCGTTGTCCGGTCCCTTGAGGAGGAGAGACGTGGGTCATAAACAGTGTGGCTTTTCCGTCGGTGATGTCAAACTGGTCACTGGATTGTTGTACGTGTTGAATTTTGTCCATGACTTTGGAAGAGGTCAATTCTGCAGGGCTACTAAACTCGATCCAAACAGGGGATTTGAAGCCGTCGTGTTGTATGGAAAGTCTCATGCGATCGTCTTCTTTGGCTTGACATTGGTGTTTCAGTGTGGTAAGCAAAGAATCCCACATCTCGGTGATGAAACCCTCTGCTTTCTCTAACGGTACGTCGGACTTGAAATTTTTAAACTTCTCCCTGTACGTGTAAGCCGTGGTTCTAAATTTTCTAGAGGAGCGCTTTTCTGTCTCTTGAATGTCATAGCACTTTTCAGGGTTGACTAAGGGTGGTGAACTTTGTTTAGAGGAAGACTCTCTGGGCTTGAATTCTGGTTCACTCATGTCCTCTTCAAAATCACTGGCATGAATTTGTGCCAAGACTTCAGCCCTGGTATGAGGCGATAGATCACGTTTCTGCCTCTTACTTTCTTCTTCTTTCTTCTCATATGAATTGGATCGTTTCATCTTGATAGCAAAACGTCAAATGACTAAAGTTTAAACACCATGGACTAATTTATAGTCCTAGCAGACCAGCGTATATAAAAGGGTGTGTGTCTTGTCCTTTCACTATTCTTTTCACTCTCAAACCGAGCACAACGATGGAAGAGACTACAAAAATCGAACATTTCATCAGAGCTTTGCGAGGGGTCATTAGAAAATTTTCTTCAGACCAGCCGACGGACTACTCTCCTTCCTTGCGAGATAAAAGTCAAGATACTTGCTATATCTGTCAGAAGAAAGGGCATTGGTCTTCAGAGTGTCCAGACCGTCAAAAAAGAAAAAAAGGGGCTAGAAAAGACAAAAGTCAAGATACCTGTTATTATTGTCAAGAAAAAGGACATTGGTCTCCAGATTGCCCAAAAAAGAAACAAGAAGAGTCAGAAGAAGAGAGGGATTCTTCAGAAGAAGATAGGGATTCTTCAGAGGAAGAAAGCAGCCAGGTAAAGAAAAAGAAACAGGAGAAGAAAAGAAGAAGGGAAGAAAGTGAGGAGGAAGAGGAGGAAAAGACTGTGACGGTGAATAAATTGAAAAAACAGAGAGACTAAACAATGAGACAGAAGAAGTGTATGAACTTTCTAAAGTGTTCTGTTGAGAATTGTGAATTGTGAATTGGTTTGTAAATATTTATAAAAGAATAAATTAGGTATAAAAAGGTAAGTGTCTTTGAGTTTTGATTTTCAAATAAGAACGTACACTCATACACATACTATAGGGTAAAATGGGTTGATTTTTTTGGGTTTTTTTTTTAGTTTGAATGGATGTTGGCAATTGAAAGTCTATCTCTTTTCAAGATTCGTGGGTGGCCCTGAAAAGGGCCTTTTTTGGTGTAGGGGTGAGTTTAAGCAATCAACTTTAACTGCCTTAAGCCTTTGCCACGGCCAAGGCCTACTTCTGGACTGCGTACTGTTGATGATGATGATGATTTGGTTGAAATCACTAAGGGTGGCACGGTAGGCTTAGTCACAGGCTTGGAGTGTTTAGCTCGGGAAGGTCGTATTCTCTTCGGTCGTAATAAAGAAGTCTGATACATTTGTTTCAGACTTCTTAACTCCGCTAAAATGTCTATCAACACCGTGACCGTTTGATTTTCACACCCTTGTTTCTTTGCTGCTGCTGCTTCTTCTTCTTCTTGTTTTTTTCTTACCTCTTCTTCTTGATGTTGTTGCTGTAGGAGAAAAGCTTGTTCCGCTTCCTTTTGCTGTTGTATAAATTTCTCCAATTCTTCTTTCAGTCTCTGTCTAAAATTCTCCACGTGCGGTAATGAAGAAGGTGACGAAGGTTCCGGAACAAATTCTTGCGAGGTAAGAAAATCCACAAAATCCCAATTCACCTCTCCTGAAAGTAAGTCCGGGTTCCCTTGGGCGGTCTCCACTGCTGGTGCACCCCAATTTATCGTTTTCTGAGTTTCAGTCATGTTGAGAAAAAAAACTGTCGCATGAATTGTCTGCGCACAGGCGCTAGCGAATCTATATAGACCACGTGACGTCACAGACTGCTCTCTTCGGATTGGATGCGGGCTGACTGAATTTTGTAACGCGTGTTTGGATTGGTCAATGAACTCAATCCGTTTCAATCCTTCCTCTACCTATAAATAAGCGCAGTTCACTGCATTGATTCACCTGTTCTCGGCGCCTCAAGATGTGTACCGACGTACAATCTTCCACGCTTGTGTCGTCGATGATGTTCCGGACGGACATACCCATGTATGTCCGATCGAACTGGACAGTTATCCATAGGACAGACACGAGTCTATGGATACGTAGGATCTATGTAGAACGTCAAAGATGTCTCAAAAGAGTGTTAATGTATGGTCCTACAGTGAGACGTAGCCTAAGGACAAGAAGAAGACCAATGCGGTGCCCTTTATGTTAAGGGATACATTAACATAAACCCAAAGGCCCTTTTCAGGGCCACTTCAATCTCTCGAAAAGAGATAGACTTTCAATTGCCTACCCCTTTTTTTATTTCTATTTTTATTTTTTTTAAAAATAGAGACCCCTCCCTGTTTCAATTTTACATAGACCCTATACAGACCCAGGGGTTTTGTCCATGTTAAATTTACATAGACCCTATACAGACCCAGGGAAGTCTGTAATGCTAATTCCTCATAGACCCTATATAGACCCAGGGGTTTTGTCCATGTTAAATTTACATAGACCCTATAGTGACCCAGGGGTGTTTTTAATGCTAATTCCCATAGACCCTATACCGCCCCACTTCACTATAATTATTATTATTATTATTATTATTATTATTATTATTATTATTATTATTAGTGCATGGGTATCGAACGTAGATAACTCTATCCCTAAATTAATTCGATTCATTTAATTATTTATTTTGTAAAGTGTCGAACTTTGAATTGCATTGAACGATAAAGTTGAATGCATTGGGAATTAAAATTTTATCACATTTAAGCCAGAAAAGTCTTTGTGAAAGGTCACTTCGATCTTTCTTTTCTCCCCAAGTGTCAGTGTTAAAACTTGAAAGGCTAGAATTTATGATCCAGTGAGAATCGACCAGGGCACTGCAACGCTGTCCTGAGAAAGTAAACATCTGAGCTACCAACCATAACCGCTTGATAGGAACCCAGGTCAAATTATCATTTTCAAAAGGAAATTGATATGCACCGTAGTTCATAAATTCTAGCCAGTCTAAAATCTGACGAAATAAATGATAATCTCAGCTTACGATTGACCAGAGTAAATTAAGGCGTACACTTTAGAAGTAATGTGAATTTAAAGTGACGACCTTGGTCGAAATTCCTTAGTCTTAAATTTTCTGAGAGAGGAAGAGTGGCTCGGCCGAAGCCTAAAAAGAAAAGTGCTTTCCTCATTAAACAAGAAAAGGGGACCAGCAGGTGGCTGTCTTGAAAGAAAAGACAGGGTTTATTGCTAGGACGCACAATTCTGAAAGAGAACAGCATTAAGGTACGCAATTTTAATTTTCCAGGTAATCGTCTATTTTTATTGTTTGTTTTGTGCAAATGTGTTTGATATGACTAGGATCCAAATTATGTATCGTTTATCAAATTTCATGGAAATCTGTTGATGCTAGAGATGTCATGCAATTTATCTCTTTAATTTTACAGTTACTAGTTTATTGAGAGACTTGACGATTGCATGCTGTCCAAGTTTTCATATGTGTAGGATTTCATAGGGTTATATGAAATAATTTCCTTTGTCTGTTAGAATGATACTGATTATGGTGGGTTAACGATAATCGCATATTTGTATCTTATTTTGTAATGCTTAAAAAATGTTGTAAGTTAGGGAATGCTGTGAGCTAGAATTTTGTGAATTTTATGCAATAGTAGTCGAGCATGTGGTAGTGTAGATAAAGAGATACGGTAAAGTTGAATATACCGCTTACGTGTTAATTTTGGCCGGTCTCTGTGAAGCGAAGGTGATGTTCTGTCGGAGTAGTTCAGAATAATGTAGTGTTCGGATAGTTATTTATGCTTCTGAGTAACGTAAGTGAGGGAATTTATGTACGTGTAGAAAGTGGTACATATAGAGATTTAGGAGTAATTTTGTTCTTTAAGGAACAGCTTTCTGGGGAGAGACGGGGCAGTCTGAAGACGGAAGTCGGATAAAATAATTGACGAATTCAGAATAGAGGACTAGGAAGTCCAGAAAGGGATGAAGCGTTCGGAAATAGGAAGGCTCGAGGAAATAGGAAAACGTTGGTACAAGGGAAGAAGGTGATGCAACCAGTCGTGGACATTGCGCTCTTTTCGCCACTCGTTATTATGATGAAATAATCCGAATTAGACACTGCTGTTAAATTCTGTTGACAGAACTTAGATTGAATTGGAGTTGCTGCTATTAACTGTTATTGATTAAATTTTGTCATTTTTCTTGTCTAAGGGGGCTCGTATCATATTATTTCTTCCCAATAGTCTTGCTCAGTCCTCTGTTAACATTCTATATTTCTAATCCCACCGGGCTATAATATCGAGGGAGGTTATCCTCTAGATAACGCCAGCCAAATCCAATTAACCACCCCTCTTACTAAGAGGGGGACGTTACATATTTGTTTATTTACATACTCATTTAATTAAGGAGCAATTCGTTTTTAAATCTCTTATTTATTTATTTTATTTATTTTTTATTCATTTACGAAAAAGTATTGTATTGTATTCCCTTCCATGTTTCATCTACAGTTACAAATTGCGGACAGGTTATGTCCTGTTGATAAATAATGAATTTAGTCATGTACAATTTACTTTTCAGTTTTATTTCATCTTGTTCTTCATCGCCGCCTTATTCTTCCGTTTCTTCTTCTTCAATTTCTTTTGCTTCTCCTTCTTCTCTTTCTTCATTACGAGATCTTTATGGATACAGATTATCCAATTTTAATTTTACATCATTTCTTAAGCCTAAAATCTGATAAATTATAAAAGTGTTAAGTGGGTCAATAGACACGGAGTACAACTCCGCACACTGAGTCTCGTTCAACCAGACTCTTGCGTGACACCAAGAGATCTACGCCGGCAATGTGTCTGATAAAGGTCACACAACTAATTGCAACCAATAGGTGACGCAAATTTCTTTCTTTCCTTTTTTTCTTTTTCTTTTTTTGTTTGTTTCGTCTACTCTCTGAAAAACACAGCTAAATTCCATCAGCACTATTTCTACATCAGCAATAAATGTAAACCTATTTGAATTCAGAGGTGGTAAAATGTATTGGTGTAAAAGTGGTCAATACATGTTCTCTAAAGAATACATCCACAGGACTTTGACATCTATCACTCTAGGAGAACATGTCAGAATATTGGAGGAAACGAAAAATAAGAATAAATTCCTATACAGAAATATAATATGCAAGTTTATAGATGGGTGGGGTGCAGTATAAATATTCTTCAATTTTATCGAGGCCATTCAAAATATTTTAGCAAACCATACCTTGCCTAAGAAAGAAAATACTATTCATCCAACCTCCATTCTAGCATGACTGCAAGGACAGTAGTACCAAAGTTATCCTGAGCAAATTACTGTGAACTGAATATCAGAAAAATCAGTGTGACACCATTTCCAAATTCAAGGTCGCGTGTCCTATGCTGCGAAGTAATTTCTGTTTGCAATTACATATCAATATTTTAATTTTATTTAAGTATTACATTTACAGATTTGTTAATAAAGAAAGATTGCACTGTTCATACATTTTTGAAAACATTTGGTATTTAATTTCTACTGGGACTATACCGCAACATTTGGGAAGGAATCATTCATCAAGTCACCGCTTGTCTTTTTTCATAGTGATTACTGTAGGTAAGGATGTTACTAAAAATGACGACAAGAAATATTAATCTAAGATACTCCTGAAATAAATTTCAAAAATTGAAATACAGATATTTTAAAATCAGTTGCATTAACTTCACCGCAAGTATTACAGGTTGCCACTAGTTCGTACAAAAGTACTCCAAAAAAAAATGATCAATATCATACAAGAGAAAATACGGTAAACTCATATCCAGTTGCAACCTACAATTTTATCTCAGGTACAAATATTCAGGAACTGTACGCCCACATTATCAAAGTGCTAATTGTGTTCTGACAAAATACTCAAAATGTATGCCTAAATTATCGAAATGTTGAGTGTGTTCTAACAAGTACTCAAAGTGTATGCCCAAATTATCAAACTGTTGAGTGTGCTCTAACAAGTACTCAAATTATATGCCCAAATTATCAAAGTGTTGAGCGTGTTCTAACAAAGTCTGAAAATGTATGCCGAATTACCAAAGTGTTGAGTGTATTCTAACAAAGTCCACAAAATGTATGTCCAGAAAATCAAAGTGTTGAGTGTTTTCTGACAAAATCCTCAAAATATATGCCAAAATTATTAAAACGTTGTGTTCTAACAAAGTACTCAAAGTGTATTCCCAAATTATCAAAATGTCGTGTTCTAACAAAGTACCCAAAATGTATGCCCAAATTATCAAAGTGATGAGTGTCTTCTGACTAAATTCAGAAATCGGATAAGGCTCAGTAACATAATTTATAATAAAATTCTCAAAATTGTGTGTTATGGCTGAAAGGATTGTGTTCAAATTATATTTATTGCTTCTGCAAAATCATCAGTGAGAAAATGCAATTTTTAACCTATTCTGCATTTTATAAGAAAGTTTCTCTAAAATAAAAAATAATTAACTTAAAGAATGCTGCAAAAAAGTATTGTTATCGAATACAGTGGTATACCTTTTTATTTAAAGGATTCGGTAGGCTTGCTTTGCCAAGTTTGCTACATGCGTTTTCTTTTGTTGCGTTCTTCATTTTATGAAACTTTTTTCTGTCGTTCAATGCTGCGGTTTTTTTTTTTTTTTTTTTTTTTTTTTTTTTTTTTTTTTTTTTGTAGGTTGTCTGCTACGGTGATCTCTAGTTTTGCGGTTAGCTCCAGAAAGAACACCGATAAAGATGAGAACTGAAAACGCAAAGCAGGTTAAAAAAAAAAGAAAATAAGGAGTCTTAATCGTAACAGTTCTCTATACTTCTTTTGCACCTGTTTTCTATTTTTAGCATTCGCACATTGTGAAGATGTTTTCTTCGTACTGCTTAACCTAGCACATGTACGCAAAAGAATACATGCGAACCATTTTAACAACAGTTTAAGTAGTTTTGTTATGTACTTGATGCACATCACATCCCAGAATTCATATGTTGGACACAAGCAAAGTTTAGCTAAAAGCATTAATTGTCATCTATAAATGCAGTAGATCATCGTGTATCCAACCGATACCGTCACGGTAGGTTATCTCCCCTGGGTAGCATAAACGCCACTGCCTCAGTTCTGTAAATGAAGGGGCCGTCCATTTAGTACGTACATATGGGGGGAGGGGATGGGGTGTAACCCAAATGCATACGCTAGCGTATGTGGGTGGTCTACTGATAATGTACGTACGTATAGGAAACGGGTGGGTGGGTCGAAACCTCGATAATAATTTGTCTAATACGTAACTTGTTCAACTGATCGGCGTTTGTATTTTAGCGGTCACATGTCAAACTGTTTAAAGTTACTCAGTTTTTTTTTTTTGATGCAGCCAGACGTTCAACGTCGGTGGACTATCAGTTTTATTAAACACGTTAATATTATTAATCCTTTATGATTTCAGCGTGGATTAAAAAAGGCCGTTCTATAGAATTCGGGGTGGGGGTGCGTCAAGCGTACGGACACATGGGGGGGGGGGTGTAAACAAACTACGCACGTGTACAGGGAGTGGGTAGGGATCAAGCCTTGCCAGATTTTGCGTACGTTCTAAATGGATGGCCCCTAAGTGGTAAAATGTCCTCTAGAGGAAACTATAGTATAACTTTATGAAACTTATGTTTGATGTATTTACTGCTATCTTTATACTGCGTTGCTCTGGTGCAGAATGTAAACGTTTTCATCTTACATAGGAGGAAACACTCCTGTGGTTTGCTTGAAGTGATAGATATGAACACAATGCTGGCTATGTAGTACCGATTAAAAGTGCCGAAAAAAAAATGAAAACCGATGATCGATGACCCTGTAAGATAGTCATCATTTTTCACGACAGATCTCGGTGTTATATGGTCTTTAATTCTCAAAGCATAGGGTTTTTGCTAGGAAGCATTGTACCACCAAATTTACATGACTGACAGTGGGCTTATCCCTGGAAGGAGTGGTAACCACCTGTTAGGAGCATGCCAAATATCACCTCAGAGGTTAGTCTGGTTCTGAGGTGGGTTTAGACAGGGGATAACTCTAGTCATATCCTGATCCATCCACATCCGGGTACCCAGGGTCGTCGGTTAAAACACCACCACCAAATAAGCGACTCTGCCATCTGGCGATTTACTATCCACTTTTGGATATTATAACTATGCCTACCAACTTAGTGGTCACGTCTGTATGTTAAAAGCAACAAATTAGTTCCAAACTGGTGGTCCAATTACTTTGTTAATTTTCATGATTTCCTGTAGTCAGTCTAATACATCTCTTAGTAGGCCGATAAATCAGCCCCTCACCTTTGGCGATACTGATATTCATTAAAAGCTGCAAAAATGTGACGCCAATTTTGACTGCACACATCGGTGCACATTTTATACACTAACTGGTATTTTTCGCGGCTGTGGATCAATCGTAGGCTGAAGAGTTCTTTTGATGACATGCTTATTATTTTTCCGGAGCAACTCCGATCATTGGTGACTTGTAAATCCATGTGGAATAGCACAACCATCTTTCGTGTGTCCATTTTTAATTTTTCGCGCTAGATATGACCGTCTCCAATTACGGTATGTGTCTAAAGTGTACGCAGGTTTATTCCAGAAAGATTTGCAAAATTGCACATTGTAATGAACATGTGCAATCGTACTCACTTATCGTCCATCAGTATCAAAACTGATTTGGGGGTTGATTTATCGGACTAATCTCTTACAAGCAATTTTAAACTAAGCACAATTCTACCAGAAAGTGTGTTAATATGTTTTTGTAAAGCGTAAAATTGCCGATGCTTTTTTGAGCACTTCCCTTATCAAATCTTCTTTTTCGGAGGTGCGTAGTTTTGCACGTTGTAAATCTGTTCCATTTCGGAGGTAAGTAAATCATGCTTGTAGTTCGCAATCCCATAATGCCTAAATAGAAGTGATCAGTTTTTCCCAAAACCAGAACTTATGAAGAGTTTTAAAACACTTGTGTTTTAACCGACCACCCAGGGTAACCGAATGGGTTCACCCGGTCCACTTTAGCTTTCATCGCAATGCAATTGATACCAGAAGCACATTAAATTAATGATGATAAGAAGCAAAGAACGCCAACATTATGTCTTTAAAGTAAGGCAAGTAAACTTTATATCAGTCAGGAAGAGTATTTTAAGCTCAGTTTGTTCCATGTTAGCCTGGCGTCAATTTTTGCGTCAAACTCTTTTTGAAGTAAAGCTTTCGATCATGTTAACACTTTTTGAGGTGATAGGATCAAAATGTATCCGCTTGAAGTAAACAATCCTCGGAAGGTTATTTTTAATGCATTTTCCACACACTTATATATGTAATTTCTCTATGCAGACACTAGACAATATTTCGCTGACAAGTACGTCACACCTCCTGAGCTTGTGAGACTGCAGAAATCTATAATTTTTCATCTTAGTGAATGCATGGAGTCTCCCTACTTTTACCAGCCGTGAGGAGCCCGAATTTTCTGTCTCGGTGTGAAATTCGCTCTCATTTCCTCACTATAATAAGTCCAATAATATGTTAAAACACTCCCTTCCCCATCAATACCCCCCTTCAAAACCACTCACTCATACCAACCCCCACCCCAGCCCCCGAAAACCAGCTGATGTACCGCTACCAACCAATTACCGCATTTCAGAAGGAATGTTCCAAACTATCCGCTGTTTGTATGATGTCACTGTTGTGCGAATGTCGTCAGTATGGAGACAGAGATTTTGCTTGTTGCCGACGTATCAAATTAACTTGCCAATTAAGGCCGGATAGCAGCGAAGAGGTTTATATAGAATTCCCAAGACATTTATTCCAGCGAGATTTACTTCCCTTAGATACTCTTCTTAAAGCGGATTTAACGAGCTGTTTTGATGATGATGTCCTTTGGTGTAGTGCAAACGGTGCAAGAGACAGTTTTTATACACACATTTAATGTCACATACACCTGCATCATATAAAAATTAATTTAAAAAATTAAATACATGAATGAGGTATAAAAAAGTCCATATGTTTTGGATACGTATAAATAAAGCAACACATAAGAGTAACATTCACTTGATCTGACAAGAAAATGGAAATTCATAGAATAATAAGTTGATGCATCCCACCCCCAAATTTTGTACATGCATATGTGATGCTCACAGTGGAAACACAAGCTCTTTCCTTGAGTGACAGTTGTGAAAACTATATTGTACTTAATAGTTTTATGCTATTCAAAATAGTTGTCATCCAATTAGTTTTTGAGATATTCTACTGCTTTGAACCAACGTGTCTACTGCTTTAAGTAGCTAGCTCTGATTCCTAGCCGACTCTTGGCATTTCACTGGCTACCTACTGTGCAGTGACTACATGAGGTGTACATGCCTTGCATCAGTTTCAAGAACAACACAAGCCGGAAAGACAAAATTCACAAATATATCCATATCTTTAACTATTACACAATAATAGCTCAAAAAGTCACGCCATACCCTTAAGTTAAGAAATTTGCAAAAGAACGGCAAATTATGTCTTTAACGTAAGACAAATAAACTTTATACCAGTCAGGAAGAGTATTTTAAGCTCAGTTTGTTCCATGTAAACCTGTCTCAGTTTTGGAGTCAAACTCTTTTTGAAGTCTAATTCAAGCTATACCATTTTTTATGCCGAAGTTTCTTTCAAGCTGTACCTGCTTTATGCCGAAGTCTATTTCAAGCTGTACCAGTTACTTTATGTTGAAGTTTTTTCAAGATGTACCTCTTTCATGCTGAAGTCTATTTCAAGCTGTACCAGTTACTTCATGTTGAAGTTTTTCAAGATGTACCTCTTTCATGCTGAAGTCTATTTCAAGCTGTACCAGTTACTTCATGTTGAAGTTTTTTTCAAGATGTACCTCTTTCATGCTGAAGTCTTTATCAAGTTGTACCAGTTACTTTATGTTGAAGTTTTTTCAAGATGTACCTCTTTCATGCAGAAGTCTATTTCAAGTTGTACTTGCTTTATGCTGAAGTCTATTTCAAGTTGTACCAGTTACTTTATGTTGAAGTCTATTTCAAATCATACCAGTTAGTTTTTGCTCAGTTCTATTTCAAGCTGTACCTGCTACTTTTTTCTGAAGTCTATTTCAAGCTGTACCTGCTTTATATTGAAGTCTATTTCAAGCTGTACCAGTTTCTTTATGCTTAAGTCTATTTCAAGCTGTACCTGTTACTTTAATAGTTTCTCAGTCTGCTCCAATCCTGCAAGCCTCTTTCAGTGCAGTACAAACACACCTGGAAAGTCGATATACTTTAAAAAAATGTAGAAGCAATTGAGATGTTAAGAAGGAACTAAACTTTTAATTTTACCTACAGTGAACAGAAGATTAAACAAGCAACTATTTTTAGTATATAGGTCTTACGTTTTAGGTGAAGGTATCTAGGTAAGAAAGCGAAAGCTATCCATGTTCAGCAAGCCAGGAAAGCTACGTGTTATGTTTATAGAAAGGCTAGAAGACCGAGTGTATCAATATATCCCCAGTCTCATCTTTTTGATAAAATGATTTTTCCAACATTACTTTATGGAGCATTTCTGAGAATTTGAAAACGGTGATACTAGCACTTCATATGCGATTTTCCAGTCAAATCGTTACGATGTCAGCACTGGGTCATCATGCCGCAGACATGTAGCATGATGTCCCACCAGTGACATTATCCTGACACCAGGCCGACCAGTCCTAAATCTAACCTCTTAATGCTGAGTGCCAAGCGAGGCAGCTGCTAGTACCATTTTAATAAGTCTTTGGTATGACTCTGACGTGGTTCAAAACCCGCGACCTCGCGCATCCGAGGCGGACGCTCTAACTACTTAGGCCACCGGAGCGGTGTCATATGCAGTTTTGCAATGTTATTTTAATGGTAAGAAAATCTACACGTAATATCATTATCTATGATTAATCAGAGGGAGTCTCAATCACTAACTATATTAATGGTAGAATGATTGGCTTTTGGCAGGGAATAGTCTGTAGTCAGGAAACATAAACAAATCCAGGCATTGTAGAGAAATTCTGTCTTACCAGGTGACTAATCCTTTTCAATGACATTCTTACTGAATGTGGACCATAACAGAGACGGGGAGGGGAGACTATATCAAAGAAGGTCACCCAAACTGTTCAAAATGTTTCGTGCAGGCATTGAACGTTGTAACGTTTAGTTATATCCAAGTATATCAATTATATAATTTCTAAAAATGAATTTTGACTACACTCACGCGAGAAATGGTTATATATTTGTTATTGTTTTCGTTGTAGTAACCACAGACTTTCTATAGAAGTTGCTAGTTTTGAGAGCTTCTAAATGGGGATGTTATCATCCATTAATCTGTTCACACTGTACGTCGCTCATTGTTGACACTTTGACACCTTTGCGTATTCATTTATATTAACGTACCAAATTTTATGTTTTTCATGAAATAAAATGTCCCCAAAAATGAAAGATTCTGTGAACAGTTTTGATTGATTGCTGTGAAGGATTTTTTCCTCATTTGTTTTAAAACTTAATCTAACGTCGACCACTGTTGCTATGTTTCATTATTAGGTACTTTGCCTTTTTCTGAGAAGACTTCTTCTAATGAAAGTGTTCTTATTCAGAGAGTAGCGTGCGGCTTTCTTTATATTCATCTCTCTTGTGTAAAGATGTAATCATACATAGTCTCAGGAGCAGTGACAGTTGGAATAGTGTAGTCTTTACCCATTTAGGGTATTCGTTTATTGCTAGGCAATGACCTAGCTGGTGATAAGGTTGTTGTTAATCCACTTTCAACTGACAGGCATTGTTCGGATCAGAAAGTCGATCCTATTAAAAAAATAAATTACTGATTTATACCCAGCTTGTGCAGTTACTAAAGATATGGCAAAGAAACCTCTTGAAATGATGTTGATCAGGAAATTATTCCTTTAGCTGACACATTTATAGGTGGTCACTTTTGCTCCTGTTATCGATCAATTAAAAGGTATTAATCACAATGTTCCTCTTTTTACTCCTCATTCTCTTTATTCTAGCCAGAGCGACAAATGACCAGGAACAATATTCTGAGATCTCCTGTGTGTTTCAGAGGGCTATTAGCGAAACTGAAACCACATAAGTACATGTGTGTCATTTTGTTAATAATGAGGTACTTATGAAAACATGGATACAAAATGAGGTACCCGCAGTGACGAGTGGTTAATGAGTCCATGAAATTCCTTTGGCTGGTCATTTTGGGGTCAACAAGCTTACCACAAGATCTTGAATCATTCTTATTGGCCTAAAATTAAAAATGTTGTTTGTAAATACTGTAGATCTTGTCGCTTGTCAAATGGTATGAAAATTCAATCAGAAAATACCTAAGCCCAATATGCAACCTATTCCTGCATTTGACGAACCATTTGGAAGAATAATGGAAGACTGTACCTTTAACCAACTCAGGCAACCAATAAGTGTTGGCCATAATGTGTGCGTCCACAAGATTTCCAGAGGCGATTCCTTTGAGGAATATTAAAACTAAAACCATAGTAACTTTTCACACAATTTGACTTTCCCAAATCTGTCTAATCTGGTCAGGGGTCAAATTTTAAATCTGGAATTTTCCAGCAAGTTATGCATGACTTAGGCATCCATCAATTAAAAATATTCGGCTTATCTGTATGAAAGTGCAAAGACTTTAGAAATACTTCACTAAACTTGAAAAACATCTTATTGCTTTAATATATGCAAAGATTGTGACGAGGGTGTTTATTTGCTTTTGGTTGCTGTTAGGGAATCAGTTAAAAAATCTTTAGGTTTTATTCCCTTTGAACTATGTTTTGAACATAATGTCCATAGGCCATTGAAGTTATTAAAAGAGGAATTTCTTTCAAGTAAAAATTTATGAATTAATCTTCTTGACTATGTTTCAATAATGAGTTGTGAAAAGCTTGTGAAGTCGCAAGAAATAATCTTCACACTACTCAGTCAAAATAAAATTAAGGTATGACAAAAAATACAAATGAAAAGAATTTTGAGACTGGTGACAGAGTTCTGGTTCTCTTGTCCCGTCATCAAAATCTTCTTCAGGCTAAGTAGTATGGTCCTTACACAGTTGAAAAGAAAGTAAATGATTTAAATTATGTAATTAAAATTCCTGAGAGGCGAAAACGAAAACAACATTACCACAAAATATGTTCCAGAAGTATGTTGATAGAGATAATTTAGTTGTACCTGTCCTACACAGAGAGTATTGTAGTGGTGGAATGAAATCGGACTGTAGTGACTCTGATGTATTGACTCATCTGGACCAGAAACCTTTACATCTACAGTCACAAGAAAAGGGTGACTTAAGACAGCTATTATTTAAATATGAGCACTTGTTTCCAGATGTTCCAACACGAACAAATACAATATACAATGACGTTGAAATTGTAGATTCCTCATCTGTGAAACGCATCCGTATAAGATGAAACTTCACAAACAGGAATGTTTGAAAAATGAAATACAGTATTTGCTGGAGAATGTTCTTACAATGCTAATGCATGCAGTCTAATGACTGGATATCAGTTTACCAGTCGGGATTTTTGTTTGTGCTTTTGTAATATTATATATCAAATTGTGATACGCCCAAGGCCATTAAATACGTATAACAAATTTTGTTCAACGTTAGGTTATATTTCAACACTAGGCTATCTCTTCTATATTCTCTAAATATGCGATGAATTTAGGCTGATTCTCCATTAGCGTTGTAATAAAACAAGAATAAGAATACTAATACGCCCCGTCTTCTAAATGAAATAAACATATTTACTTACTGGTACATACATACATACATACATACATACATACATACATACATATTGTCTTTGGCTTTTCCGCACTTACATACACACATGGATGTGTCTGCTTGAAGTTACACAAGTACTTACATTTTTATGCACCATTAATACTGGCCGCCATGTATAGCCTATCGTGCTGAAAAATGGCGTTAAACCCCACAACAACAACAACAACAACATTTTTATGTGTGCCAATGGGGCTTACTTCGTACACTGATTTGTATATCATCCATCCATCCATCCATCCATACATACATACACATACACACATACATACACACATACATACATACATACATATACACACATACATACACACATACATACATACATGCACACACACATACATACATACATACATATATACATACATACACACATACACGCACACATACATACATGCATACACATACATACATACATACATACATACATACATGTATGCATACATACATATACACACATACATACACAAATACATACATACATGCATACATACATACACACACACATACATACATACATACATACATACATACATACATACATACATACATACATACATACATTAAAGAGGAAATAAAGTCAGTCAGTCAGTCAGTCAGTCATACATACATACATACATACATACATACATGCATGCATGCTTGTCAAATCCGCAAATTTTGTTGTCTGACAGCTGTTTGTGTGTGCGTTTATGTATTTGTTTATGTAGTTGTTTATGTTTATTTCCAAGAGATTTCTATATGGTTTTCTGTATTTATATATCTCATTTTGTAAACGCATTAGTTGACGATGTATATATCATGCTTGCGTTCTCGTCTATGATGTGTCTCATAATTCTATGATATGTATAATATGTATCTTAGCAACCTGATATACTCTTTGTTGTAGAGGTTACTAAGTCATTTAGACAGTCAGTCATAGATAAATGCATGCACGCACGCATACGCGCAAACAAGTATATATATGCATAAATACATGCGTCATATGAAGAAAAGAAACTACATATAGAATTACACTGTTATAAGTTTTACATTTCATTTTCGTTGCTATCTCGGACTTAATGTTAAGCACATAACACTATAGACGTATTAACTTTTCGAAATATTATCATCATCAAGCAACTGTTAAAAGATCAGTGCCATGCTCCGCCAAATGATTGCAGATCTGCATAATTGCAGGTATTGAGATATTTCGTTTTGTCAATACGGTAGCTTACACAGTATTACAATTGTATTACTACTGTATCTTTGTCACTTTTCTGTTCTATTTTATGATCTTGTATTATTCTGAATTTGTTTAATCTGATGTAATCTCTTTTTAAAGAGGAAATAAAGTCAGTCAGTCAGTCAGTCAGTCAGTCAGTCATACATACATACATACATACATACGTACGTAGGTACGTACGTACGTACGTACATACATACATACATACATACATGCAAACACACATATACACACACAAACATACATACATACATACATACATACATACATACATACATACATACATACATACATACATACATACATAGACAGACAAACAAACAAACAGATAAGGTTATGATAGCCAAGGTGTAGATAGGGTTATGATAGCGGAACCTTGGCTAGCGAAGATGATAAATACTTAAATTTTACAGCTAATCAAAATTACAGAAAACGATTGCAATAATTGAATGAACAATACGAAGATAATAAAAGATAAAATTATTAGAACGCTTCTTGGGGTCCATATTTGAAAAACTATAACAATGCGATAAAAAGATAACTTGAATGAGCAAAGTCATGATAACAAACGTTTTTCTTGATTTTTTTTTTAATTCACGAAAATAACACCTTTGTGCATTTACTAAAATCTCCATGGATTTTCAAGTTATTGTTACCATCCACTTTGTCAAAGAACAAAACTCAATCCAATTATATTCGCATAAATCAGACGCGAATAAGATTGGTACCAAATTAAATAGGGGGCTAATCCTCGCTTCGGCAATCAATCTTAAATAGATATCAAATTTAAGACTAGTACTTCAAAATGAGTGAAGAAAATTCAAATGATATGTGCTGGGTAAATAAGGAAGACGATCTCCGTTTAACCAACACCCAAAGTTAAGACCTGCACTTAAGCTGATTTTAAGAAATTCAGGTAAACCGTCTAAAAATCTACAAAGAAAGTTTAAAATCAGTACTATTACTTGTTGCTGTATGTATGTACGTATGTATGGACGTACGCGCGTGTGTGTGTGTATGTGTGTATGTATGTATGTATGTACATTTTACAAAACATTTTGTTTAATGTTATATCTGCATGCACATTTCTGTGTTAGCTATTTTGTGGTTATTAAATAAGTAGTTTATAGGTGTTTGTTTTAACTTCTTATCATTCGACAGTTGAGATAGGTTGCGGATTAGGTCAAGTATGGGGGGGGGGGGCAAGCTTTCAAAAATTTGAAAAGTGATCTGACCTTCCTTGAAAGGTCGTCAAACCATATTAGATATGTGCACACCTCTCTAGTGAACATTCAGAAACATTGCACAGTGTTAATACAGCGCCGACTTAATCTCCTCTAAAAATAAAAAAAAAGTCGATTTCATCCGGAGTGACTTTTGACATTTGCAACGCCTCAATGCTAACATGACAATATCAGTTGCAAAATCAACACGGGGAGCCTATTTAAGTACTTTCATCTGTGTAAAATGTCAAAGTGAATAGTTTTTTTTATTCTGTTAAACAAATTATAATTAAAACTAAACATAGATAGAACCTTTTCGCGTAATTTCCATGAGTGTTTTGTGCAGTTTCAAACAGTGTCTTATCTACATACAGATAAAATCAAAGGTAAGTTTTCATTATAAGTCAATATCAAAACCCGCTAAGACACCCCACCCCCCTGCAAATCACATGCCACTCATATAATGTACGATAGAAAATGTATATACCTGATGTGTCGGGCACAGCTTTGGTAATTTTAACCCGTACGACGCCCCAAACATGTACAATCAAACAAATTTGTGAAAATGAAGAGTCGGGTAAACCAGTGCAAGCTTTAAAAGGAGGATTTTGTGCTGAATATTTTGAATAGATTTTACAAGTTAAGTGATGCAGTTATCTTAATGTGAGAGAGTGTTCTTGCACGACGTTTTGCTCATTTAAATTCTGTAATTTGCGTGATCGTATTGCATGTCAATAATATCTCATTTAAAACTCTCAATCTTGCAATGTCTAGTATATCTCATCAGTGAATCATTCACCAACACGTGGAGGAAAACGTCTTCGCAATTGTTTGATCAAGGACATATATGAATAATCATTCCGACCTCTAATGTGCATTTTTTTTCCGGCATCAAAACAAATGAGGTTACACGCATCTATTATTTGACTGAAGATAAAATATTGGTACAATGTCCGTGACTAAGATCAGTGACGTAGATTCGTCCTTCGGATGCAGAGGTATAGAAATGTTTTGCGGTGGGGTTAACGAAGTGTATTTGCCAGTGTTCGAATCGAGGGATACGCATGCTCGATAGAGTTAGTGGAGAAAATCATCAGATGTGAATATTTTGATAAAGATATCTGTGCAGTTGGTTTCTTGTACGTGGCTAGAAAATCTGGCACGCAAAAACCTCATTGCATTTCTTGAAATATAATTTCCCCGTGATCATGCGTTAAGTGCACCCTAATTGGTCATCTCCTCATAATGACTGATTGGTTAGATTGGACCCTAAAAATTCATTTCAAACATTGTTGTTTTTTTTTTTTCTACTACTTCTTCAGAGTAACATATAATTAGGTCTAGAGTAAATCCTCTGTCGTGGAAATGGTTTTATTATTTGGCTATTCTTGTCTATTTCCAGTACAGAGCGTGATGCACATAAAATGTCCAAACTCTTTCAGAAAAAATGTTCCGCTCATGCTGCCAAACGGGCAACTCTAGCATGGTAGGCTGTAACCTTCAGGAATATAGCACTGTAATATTATTCCAAAGTTCAGTTTAAAGCAGTGTCTGATGTAAAAGATTGAAAATAAATTTTTAATATAAGGTCTTAATGCTCATGCCACCGCCAAAAAAGTGATAAATTTATAGCGACACTCACCAGCGAGAGATAACGACAATGGAGTCATATACGTGAAGGAAAGCATGGCTGCAAACATAAAATAAAAGTGACGGCTACCTACTTTTGAAACAGCGCTCCTTAAGATAATATCTATTTTCTTGATTATGGAAACAGATGTATGCAACTAGAACAAAGCCCGTTTCGACGGTTAAGTTTATACCATAATGGCTTAAACATTACTTGGTAATGTCTAACTGGTTGTATGGATCCTACTGACCCATTTGTCTCTCAGAAACGGAACTAGCTATTACCTACGATGACGAGTTATAGGTCAGGAAAGTATCGTCATTTCACGGGTCAGTGATGGCTTTGTAGACATTCCTGTAATCTGGTATACCTTGCAACCAATTCGCATTTTTTTGCCATTCTCCAACTTGTTCGATACTACGATGGTCGTGTTTGAACCAAATACATACCAGTCTCTTGGACATTGACCTCTAACTGTTCGACAGGACAGTGGTGTTATTTTGAACCAAATACATGGCAATGTTTTGGACAGTGGCTTCTAACTGCTGATGCCATTGAATCTAGAGAAACCTCCTTGTGATGAACGTATCCTAGAAAAATAAGCTTCAAATGTAACAGTAACGAATTAGTAAAGATGTCATAAATTGTTAAATACATATTATGCTGATTTGGAGCTTTACATTTGCTCTAAACAAAAGGAAAGATGAAGTTTTTAACATGACTTTTGTGCAAGTGACATATTGCCAAAGACGTCTTCTTGGACACAACCTTGATTCAGTATGTTCTCTTGGCACATTTATAATAAGTTTGATCAAAATAGCAGAGCTATTGCAGAACCACGTTTCTAAAACAAATCGCACTGAAAAATGACCCGTACGCATGAAAATCGAGCATTATATTTTCAAATCCTACCTTAATTTCTTTATTAAATCCATCCGATATTCAGAAACTTCGCTCCTATTTATCAAATGAAGGGGAGAATATTTCACTTAATATTTAGTTCAAGAATAGCCGCAGAATCGACTCAGTCGTTTGAGAAGTCAGATGCTGGTTTTCACCAGTTTTCAACTGACCTCACCTGGTTTTCTGGACCAAGTAGACAAAATCCTTCACTGTAAACTTTCTTAAAATCTGGACGATCACGATGTGTCACGTGTTTAGTTTCTGTGACACAAAGATTTATTTGTCGCTTGAGAAGGTTACGGTTGCAAAAACTAATTGAACGACCCTGTAACGTACTGGTTAAACTTGTGAAAGGATTTGACGTATTTAAAGACAGAATGTCAATGACGTTTTGTAGTTTTACTACACGCTTTCTGTTGAAATAAAAGCCGTTAGATTCTTTTTCCACATGGGAAATATAACTGACAGCTAATATAGTCCTTCTTGGCAGTTGGAATATTACGAAGTTTCTCTCAAAGTTTAAAACGAAAAATGCACTTTATAAACGTGAAAATATTAGGAATGACCAGCCAAGTTTGTCTCAGTAAACGGGGTAGTTCAAGCTCATTTTTAAAAGAAAATATTTTGCCTACACATGAGATATCGTGTGAATTTAAAGTGGTATATAAAGACCGCATACAGACTTTAACTAAGCAGATGGGGTTGCTAATATATATATATATATATATATATATATATATATATATATATATATATATATATATATATATATATATATATATATATACCCGCATGTTCTTAAAATAGTTCATCGGTTGTTTTTAAATCTAAAGTCTGTTTAATGGTGTTTTATGATACGCCCCCTCTTTTAGAAGATTTCATTCCACTATATCCCCAAGCGCGTGTTAATTAAAGAAAATACAATTATTTTATTTTCAGGCTTGTGACAGTATGCATGATAATGATGCAGTCTTTCTAATATTTATAACAACATTGTCATTAAAAATAAACGAAATGCAGAGAGAAGTGTTTTCAACACATGACGAATTTTATATGGGCTTATAATAGCATCCATTTTAATGTTGACTTTTCTTTTATGTTACAACTTAACGAAATATGCATAGCAAATTCGGCTGTAAGAGACAAAAGATGCATTCGAAAAAGTTGACAATCCAACTAGTAAACTTATGTTCATAAATATGACCATTTCAAACAAGAGAGCTCCTACTACGGACTGGGAATGGTGTAGGTGGCAGGGTCCAGTTTTGTAAATTGGCCCCTGGCAAATTTCTTAACTTAAGGCTATGGTGTAACTTTTTCAGCTATTATTGTTTACTATTTAAAGATATGACTATATTTGTGAACAAGGTGTTTCGGGCTTGTGTTGTTCTTGGAATTGATGTCAGGCATGTACACCTTGCATAGTTACTCTGCAGAATGTTGATAGTGAAATGCCAATAGTCGGCTACGAAGAAGACCTAGCCTCCCATGGCAGTAGACACGTGGGTTCAAGGCAAGTAGAATATCTAAAAAAAACGGCTTGGATGACAACTATTCTGAATTGCATCAAGCTATTTAGTAGACAATGTTTTTCAAAATTTTCATCCAGGGAAAGGGCTTGCGTTTGCACTGTGAGCACCACATGCTGTCAAAAATGGCCTTTGGATGTGAACAATGCAGGTATAAAATAGGGGTTGGGGTGCATAAACTTCTTCTGCTATGAACTGCCATTGACTTCTCTGGTCAAGTGATTAATATTGTTATGCTTTGTTTTAATATAGGTATCTAAAAATATGGACCTTTTTGACCTCACTTGATAATTTGATTTTTTATGATTTTTTTATACTAGGTCGCTGATTGCGGCATTAAATTTGTACATAAAAATGGGCCCCTGCCCCCATAATGCAATTCACATGCAAATTGATTATAATTGTTTTACACACAATAACTTGCATTCACCCATTGATAAGATGCCGTTGTTACCACCGAGTATTCCCCTTCAGAGGTTGAGAGCGGCCCGGGCCACTTCGAGAGTGTTAGGACCCTAGGCCCTGGTTATAAAGAAATATATAGGTAAATCAAATGTCAAAACAAACCCATATAATTTACTATATAACGATTTAAAGACAACAAAGTACGCAACGAAGTATATTTATTATTTTCTGAATTGTTTATTTAATAAATGTCCTTTTGATGCCCACATATAACCCACCCCCACAACCCCCACCCCAGCCGTCACCCCCCCCCCCCCCCGAACCGACGCTGAATCAGAGACCCATATTTCTATGCAGATGAGCAACATTTATTAATAGAAGTTCATTCCGCTTATAAACAGATGTAAGAAAATATTTTATGAGTGAAGTGCAACACGTTATCACACGTGACTTGCCACTCGTAACAATGTGGAATGTTTCCGCTTTACTGTCTCTGAATAACGTAAGAAGCAGGTCATGTACGTGCATTCACTGTCAGCTTGCACAACTCATGTAGAAAACTATTTTTAAATAAAATAATACATAAAACTACCTTTCTTGTAGGCAGTTCTATTCGCGGCAGGTTTTTTTTTTTTTTTTTTTTTTTAATATCTCTTTGCTTACATTAATATACAGTATTGACACACTTTTCATATCTTGATAGAGAGGGAAGAAGTAGAAGAAATATGTCCAAATATGGATATGTAAGTATAAATAACATACATATGTATTTCCTAAACGGGATAAGAAAGTAGTTTTAAAAGTGATATCATCACTGCTCCGATAAAAATGGTATTGTCACTGTGGTGGTATCAAATTCGCCCACTTATTCATTTCTGCATCTCATTATGAAATATAAAATAAATAAAAAGTCACTATCTCTGTGACTTAGTTCAAATGGCTTATGTACAGCCAGATACAGCGATCAGAAATTAGATTTAGCTCCAGTTTAGTATCTCTCCCTTTCGATTCCCCTCTCTCCCTTTTCGATTCCCCTAACTGCAATATTCTCCATCTTTAGGGCTTATTTTAGATCGTAAACTAGGTTGCCATCCACATATTAAATGTGTCAGGCACAAATATAAAACGCCCCAGATTTAATAAGAGTCGTGTCAAATACATATTGGGGAGCTGATTTGGTCATTAGTTATAGGTCATTAGTAAGAGCCAAACTTGACTACGGTTGAAAGTGTACTAATCGGTCTGTAAATCGTACCTGCATATGCTTTATCCGATACATAATCAGGGACCTAGACTGTGTCTCTGCATTTGGGCATCCACTTTAGGAAGCCCCTATGCTGAGGCAAACAAACCATCACTTGGCTCAGACTAATGAATGTGGCCCACCAAGCTATCTTCCAATTCATTTAATCTAGCATATGGTGTCGTATTTATTCTCAAATGCCAAAACGTGTACGTTCAGAAACTAAATTTAATTCCACTTTTCGCATACGACTTCATCCTCGCTGAGAAACAGAAAATATCACTGTTGGAAATACTTTGCAATTATGTGTTCCAAAATCACCACCTTGCTTATTAACACCCCACCCCACCACCAAAAATAGCATTATATTTGATTTGTTTGCTGCTTCAAAATGTCCTCAATGCATCCCCTCCTTTGCCAGAGTAACGGTAATGAAATCAGGGCATTATATAGTAGCAATACATCGCTGTATGCAGACGGTTCTAAAGATGAAAAGTTGTAGCTACCATTGCAAACTATATCTAGAACTGATTACCAAATAAGGCGCTAATTTGTAAGCATAAATTGCTTAAAGTTATGAGCAACATGGAAAATTCTTTTCCATCTTTCCGCATTGCCATTCCGCTCAGAAAACCTTGTAATACCTTAAACTGGCAATCCTTGAATATCCCAGAAATTTGACAGAAACATGATTTGATCATTCAATCTGCAAAACATTGTTATGTCCTATTGGCTGCCTAGACACGTTGATAAAAAGGATAATATAAGGACAGATAAATCTGACACCGATGATGTGCAGTCGACCATTTCCGAAATGAAGACTTCATGTACATACTTAAAATGTAATACAATCCAGTTTGTTTTTCATTCTTTGCAAAATATGTGACATGAAAATTCCACAAGCACACTTTTAAGCAAAATATACAGCTTGTATCCACCGTTTTTGCATTATTCGTTTTTTTTTTATATAAAAAGCAACTACCTTTGATTGTCATGTAGCAGTTTATTTACTGTTCTCTTGACGCACACAGTTCTGCAGTTTTATTGGATTCCCATGAAACTTTGTCAATAGTATGATCATCAAGATGAGCCTATGAACAAATCACTTTTGTCCTGAAAGTTTTGTTAACGTTATTGCCCTTTTCATATTTTAGGTTCATGCAAGTTTATGATAGACTCTCGCTAGCGCAATTAGTGAAGCAGCAATAGATGGACTGCCATGAAACATGGTAAGGCACGATCATCACCTCAAGATGCACACATCAGAAATCAATTTGCTCCCGCAATTTTGTTTCTAGTTATTGCCCTTTTTTCTGGTATTTTTTTTCGGTGATGATTCAATCTCGTTAGCGCAATTAGTTCCTTGGCATGTCTTGCAGAAATTTATGGACGACTGTGAAATTTGTTACATAGTGTTTATGTGCGTGTGTGTGTGTGTGTTTGCGTGCGTGCGTGTGTGTGTATGTATGTGTGTGTAAGAGAGAGAGATTTGGATTTTTAACGTAGCTTTAACAAGTTTTAAGTCATATCGCTACGATGTCTGCAGTTTATAGTGATGTCTAACACTGGGTATCAAGCCGCAGGCACACAGCATCATTTTCCACCCATTTATATTATCTTGACACCAGGCCGACCAGTCCTAGCACTAACCTCTTAATGCTGAGCGCCAAGCGAGGCAGCTGCAAGTACCATTTTATTAGTAGTTGGTATGATTCGGCAGGGGATCAAACCCGCGGCCTCCCGCATCCGAGACGGACTCTCTAACCACTTAGGCCACCGGAACGGTGCTACATAGTATGGTCATCGTTCAAAGATGTACATTCAGACATTCTTGGTGCAGCTGCGATTTTTTTTGTAAGAGTTATAGCCCTTCTTGATTGTACTCTTGCAGTTGCTAGTGGATTGCTGTGAGCGCAGTACATATTATGGTCATCATCAGAAACTATGCATGTTGATAAATCATTGTACTCGTCATGTTTTAAAAAGAGTTATATGCTTTATTTTACTCTTCGTTATGGAACAGGAGTGGGGTGTGGGAGTGCTTGGGTTTGTTTATATGAACAGATTGCTGACCATTCCTAAAGTTTGTTTTTCTCTTACACATTGATTCGACTCGGACTTGTCAGTAAAACAATCCTCATAGCATATTTCTTTGCAAACCTCTTGAAAAAAGACAAATGAAACGTGGTAAGCATTTCATATTGATATGTCATAGAGGTAATTCGATTTTCGTGGCATTTACGCGACGATAATGATTAACGTTTAGGTTTGTGGATAAATGTACAGTTAAAGAGTGATATTTATCCTGATGTGTAACAAAAATTCATTATAACCAGGATTTGATCAACGTTGGCATACTTTACATAGTTTACACGCATATGGTGCTCTAGTAAAAAGTTATGTATCGTACCAAATACACATCCTCAACTTTCTCAAACGATTGGATAATAGCAGGGGATATAATTCCAAGTAAATCCAAAGGAACAAAATGTGAACAACTCAATATATAATGTCACAAAAGATGCACCATTATTGGGATAAATAACAAGCATAATCTTCTCGGAGGACAAAAAAGATCTCTCTCTCTCTCTCACACACACACACACACACACACACACGAGTGACACGAAGTGCCACAATGCATATTTACATTGTGGCACATAGAAGCAAAACATCTAAGTACTGAAGCGATATAAATTCAAGAAAAAGAATAAAATGACCGAATAAATAACTAAAAGTATAGAAAGGGACCTAGTGTATATGAATAGAGCGAACAAGGTTGTATGCAAGCTAGCAGCAATGTAGCCTTGCAATGGTTTGCGCGACCTAGTTAACTATGAAGAATTTTTTTTAAAAAAACGTTTGGTATGTTGCTGCTTATTTTTTAATTTTATGCCTCTATCTTGTCATAGATAGAAAACAGCATCCCTCCCTTTGTATGTATGTATGTATGTATGTATGTATGTTATATCCTCTCCCTTGACTTATGTGTGCGTGTTTGCTTGTGTGTATGTTATGCCCTTTCCCTTGACTGCAGGTGTGTACATGTATAGAAGCAATAACTACTCCTTCTCATTGTATGTGTGACTGTATGCCTATAGACCATATCCCCCCATTTGTATGTGTGGTGTGTGATAATATAATGGATAATAATTGTGAACAGATGAAAATAAAAAATATTCCTTTGTATGTTTGATTGCATTTGAGTATATACATGAAAACAATAATAGACCCTTTGCTACCTTTGTGCATATATGAGAACTAGATGTTTCTTTCCCTTGCCAGACTTTCAGGATAGATTTTGTTGAAAAGAAATCACATGAAAATAACGCTTTATACATTGTATTTTGTGATTTTCTTTCACACACACATACACACACGCTCTCTCTCTCTCTCTCTCTCTCTCTCTCTCTCTCTCTCTCTCTCTCTCTCTCTCTCTGATTGGTTGACTAAGTTGATACACGTATGCAGCTGACTTCCCGGAATAAGACTGATCATTCGGTTCTATAAAAAGGGAATTTAAATCTCCACGACATTTGGCGTGTTCTAATAATTTATTCTAAACGCAGAATCACATATCGTAATGGATACAGTTTTTCCCGTTCTTGTCTGTTATTGGGCCGAAACGTTACATTTCCATATGGCCCTACGTTTGCCCATAATGTTATAATCCCAAATGAACGCATAGTAACATCCGTAATGCTAAATGTCCATATGCTCCGACAGCTTCAACCGTAATGCTAAATGTGCATAGTTTCCCAAACTGATATCCGTAATGCTAAATGTCCATAGCTTCCCAAATGTACATCAGTAATGTTAAATGTCCATATGCTTCGATAGTGACATCCATAATGCTATACGTCCATATTCATCGACAGCGACGTCTGTAATGCTAAAAGTCCATATCTTGCCACGGTGACATCAGTAATTTCTCGTTATGGTCAGGTTCACTGTCACTAAATCTGTGACTTAATGGACAACACTTCTAGGAATTGCACAGGGGTTCTGGCGAAAGGGAAATAGTTGGCGAGTTTGGTATTGTCCTTGTTTCTGATATGGCTTTTTGTGACTGTTCATTCCGTTTTTAAAGTCTAATTTTTCGCCAATATATTGGATGACACAATATTTTATGTTAGGACGTAAATTATGTTTCTGCCAACACACCGTAACCTTTAATTGATATTTTTAGTGAGTCCGCTTCATGGCCTCTTTAAAGTAGTAACCTGGGTAATTTGATTTAGATTACACAATGTCTGTCTTCACATCTGTCGTATTATGTATTCAAGTTCAACTCGGTACACACAATTTCGTCTTTTTCAACTTTTTCGTTGTCGGTAAGCAACCATAGGTTGTTCTTTAAAAATACCTCCTTTAGACCTTCAGAAGAGTCGCTTTAGTGCCAGTGACTTCAACAATTTGTCCTATGAGTTGGCTTTTGAGTAATATGTTTTTAGGTTTGCTGGCATTCTTTAGTATCTGGTGAGACTTCTTCAGTCACTGGCTTTGTTTTTTTTCTAAAGCAGGACTTATGGTTCTCTACTTGTATCACCCTCTTTGGTATGATACATTTTGCGAAACATTGGCTGAACGAAATGGATTATCGCTCCCACATTCAGGATTTCAGAAGGTCAGAGTTAGAAAACTGGAAAACAAGATTTGACTCGAGTTTGAGTTCTGTTAGTTTATTATTATTGCAAATATTGTGGTAAATTTCGCTCAATATATAAATCATGCCAAGATAGCGTTTGGTATAACAAATAAGTTATCCTACCCAAAGGTTAATCACAGCAAAATAAACAAGATTGCCGTCGTTTAACAGAGTTACGTTCTCTGATTATCAGACCTGCTCACTTTCGTTTCTTCAAAACAAGTCCTATTATATTTTGATCAAAAATATTAGTACGCTGCTTGATATTGATTGACAAATTTAACTGTCTGCGTTCTGCATCTATGATTGATGATGTCCCCGTTGCTTTACATATCACTCGCACTTGTTGCTGTACTAATCCTCTCTTACTTAGCATTGGGTGTCATCCAAATTCGGCACGTAGCTTAATAATAAGACCATTGCTGTAGTCGGTTATCAGATTTATGGATATGGTTTGACAAAGTTATATACCCTGACTTGGCTGAAGTCGATTGTCAGCATAATGCGATATTGTTTTGCAAAGTTGTTGCCGTTTATGATACAATTCAAAACAAATTTGACAGACAGCTCGATGCTGACAGCCCCTTGGCTGAGATTGATTATCAGCTTACTTCTCCATTGTTTCACGGAGTTATAGCCCCTGATTGTGGAAACCATACATTTTCATTTATGCAGAACTAAATTAATTTTAATTAGACTTTACCTAGATATTTATTAGACCTCAGCTGGACTCAATTATCAGCATTCTTTACTAGTTAGGGCACCTGATTAACAGCTCCCCCCCACCATTAAACTCCACCACGCAGTACTCCCACCGCCCAACCCGTTGTCGTTTGTGCACATCAAGGGCTACTTTGTTTTGATTGAGAAAAAAGATCAGTAGACAGTTCGATATTAATGAGTCCTCATTTGAATTTGAATGTCAGTGTTGTTCAGCATGCAGCAGCATCTTTTAGCGAAGTTATGGCCCTGATTGTCTGGTAGTTCATTTGGTTGGGCGTCGGACTCGCAATACAAGGGCCGTAAGTTATATTCCTGCCCAGGCCAGCGCGAGTTGGCTACATGGGTGTGTCCTTAGGGAAAGACATTTAGCTGCCTTTTCCTCGTCATGATATAGCTAATAATGTCTTAAAGTTCCATTTAAAAAAAAAAAAAAAAACTTTCCTATCTTCGCAATAATTCCCTTGTATACAACTTAAAATTGATCACACTTTGGCTTATTCTGATTTTTTAGTGTTAGACAGGAATTATTATTTAGCAAAGTTGTGGATCCTAAATGTTGGGGCCATCCACTTTTGTTTATACACAGTAATTCCTTTGCTTATTAATGGAATCAAGAAAAGTGTATATGCAGGTCCATTATTGACATAGCAGTGCGGAATTTAAACATCAGTTTCCTGTACCATAGTTTAGTGGAGTTACGGCCCATGAATACTGGACCCACGCTTTGTACACAGCTTTTAGTATGCTTGCACAAAATCCTTAGGATCAAATTCATAGCTGAAATACAGAAAAACTATAAATGATGGCAAATGGTTCTTTTCTTTGCTTGGTGTTTGACGACACGTCATCGCCCGAAAGTCTATATCTGACCTAGGAAATGGAAGTAAAACACGTTGCCAGGAGACTCTCCACAGCGGTCGACCTGAACTGGAACCAATAAGGCACGAACGAAACGGACAAGCAGCGTGAGAATATTTATCACATCTACTCTTCCCTATTAAAACTTGGACCAGCTTGATTGATCTGTAAGGCAATCTCTCCTACCAATGGTGCTTGGGATGAGTTTCGGAATGTTAGCCGCAACGTGCCTCTGTAATAGGACATCTGCACAATCGCGTCCTAGCGAGAGGAAACGAAAAAGTGGTCCTCAGTCATAAGTATTTACCTTTGCTATTTTTGTGAAACACCATATTAATTATTATGTTCGGCTGATTGAAATCACAATTACTTTTCCTAGATAGTCCCTACATGTGTCTGTCAGTACTGTACTTTCCACTGTGTCCAAATCCTAAAAGTGGCAATATACTAAAATAAAAGATATCATTATAAAAAATAATTCATGACGGAAATATTATTTTTTAGTTTTCCATGTACATGGAACCAATGCCTCGCCGATCAACTTTAGGTACATAAAGATCATTTATTATCAACTAAATGTGAAATTTTGATCCTGCAAAAACATTTTTTAACGATGATAGTCAAGGACATTTGGCCCTACTATATACTTATTAAGATATATTGTAAAACTCAGTCAAAATGGTCTGTTTGAGCATTTCATGTGTATTTTTAAGAGTGTCATTTAACAGTCATTATGTAGATTACTTCATTAGAATATGATATCAGCTTATGCAACAATGCCTCACTCTTTCAAAGTACTAAATTAGAATATATTACCATACATAAGTAAATTGACGATGGGATATTATTTTGGGATATTTCAAGTGCTTGCACCCAAATATGTAATTCACAAGTAAACTGTATGTACAGTTGGATCGTATACTAAATGTGAAATTCTGATCTCCACAAAGTTTAAAGAATGCTGGCTATTAGCACATGTGGGGCATGTAACCATCTTAAGATCAAATTTATCAATTGTACAAAGTTAATTCAAATAATCTCTTTCAAAATTTCTGATGTAATTTTTAGAGTGTCAAGTTACGGTTATAACTGGTAATTAATAATGCATACAGTAAAATGGTTCATTAGAATGGGATACCAGTTTATGCCACAATGCCGCGCTTTGTCAATCAATATATTAACCAAATTGAAATACAAAGGAATGCATTAACTTATTTCATTTTGCTGCTTTTCCACATCAAAGTTGAATATATCTCAGGAAAGTATATTTGATCCCTTTGACCTATATTTCTTCTTGACATTTTTCGTTCCCTGACAGTTTAAAATGGCTTAGTAGACAACCTGAGTAGGAAAACAAAAAAGTTGCCTTGGTTAAATACCAAAGGTGCAGTTTAGGACAAATATGGTTCTAGTGCATTTGCTCCACGATAGAACAGTTTGTAGATCGTTGATGTGATACTGGAATCATTCCTCTCAGCTTGCCCTGCTCGCCTGCGCTGATACGATCTGACAGTCAAAGATTATAGGAGCTTAGATTCACTTGCTGTCTCGCATGTGATCTTATTGTATTCCACAATCCTGGCTTCACCGTCGGTTTTCTTTCAGGAATAGCAGCTTTTTCTTTTCTGAAGCAGGTAAGTGTCATTTTCCTTCATGAAAAAGGTAACTGTTTCACTT
Organism: Sinohyriopsis cumingii; assembly: GCA_028554795.2. NCBI lineage: Eukaryota > Metazoa > Mollusca > Bivalvia > Unionida > Unionidae > Sinohyriopsis > Sinohyriopsis cumingii. The sequence goes on along the minus strand of CM068831.1, from coordinate 110,364,768 downwards.
AGCAAACTTTTACTGTATGCCATATAGTTTCTGAAGTTCCAGCTGCAAAGGCAATGATAGACTTAGAACTTACTCTAACTGGTCTCAAAGATGTAAGTGTAGTCTTGTGGAAAAAAACTGACCACGCCAGCATATGACAAATTTCGTATCACTGATATACATAGTTGGGGGTGACGTAACATTTAGCATCGGTATTTTAATTAATTTTAAAGCAGGAAGCCATTTATTTTCGTAGCATTTCGAGAAGCATACCGATAATGCGATATCAAAAAGGACATGTAAGCAGTAAAGTTACTGATATAAATCAAATGCATGTTTGTTATATGTATTATATTACTCATATAGCATTCCAAGAGAACTCTCGTTCAAAATCTACGAGGGAGAGATGAGATATATATTCAGCCATCACGAGAAGAAAAAAACAATTTCATGGCAGCTACCTTAAAGGCACTTTGAGATTATTTCCAGTCCTTAGAGTCAAACACTTGCATGAAACTTTCAGTTTCAAATATTTAATTATGTAGCTTTGTCGGTGTTAAATTAAAAGATGAGCGATGCGTCTGAACAAGTTTCTTCGCATAGATGGGCTTTGTAAAGTATTATTTTTGTTTATTGATCCCATATTTTCAATCAAAAACACTATTTCAAACTTGTGTGCCATGTGACCCGGAAACAACATCACAACCAAATTAACCTTTCGTCAGTTTGAATGTTTTCTGCGAGGAAAACATATGAGTAGTGAATGGGGTCACCCTACGGACAATGGGAATTAGCATTAAAAACACCCCTGGGTCACTCTACGGACAAGGGAAATTTAACATGGAGAAAAATCGTGGGTCACTCTACGGACAAGGGGAATTTAACATGGCAATAAATCGTGGGTCACTCTACGGACAAGGGGAATTTAACATGGCAATAAATCGTGGGTCACTCTACGGACAAGGGGAATTTAACATGGGATTTTTTTCTTTAAAAATTTTTTTTAAAAAAAGGGGTAGGCAATTCAAAGACTATCTCTTTTCGAGAAATATGGCTGGCCCTGAAAAGGGCCTTTGGGTTTTATGTTAATCTATTCATTAACATAAATGGCACCGCATTGGTCTTCTTCTTGTTCTTAGGCTACGTCTCACTGTTGGTCCGTACATCAGCACTCTTTTTAGGCATCCTTGTCTTTCGACGTAGATCCTACGTATCCACAGGCTGGTGTTTGTCCTGTGGACAACGGTCCACTTCGATCGGACATACATGAGCAAGTCTGTCCGAAACATCATGGAAGACACAAGGGTGGATGACTCAACTGTGGTCCACATCTTGAAGCGACGAGAACAGGTGAATCAATGCAGTCAACGGCGCTTATTTATAGGTACAGGTAGGATTGAAACGGATTGAGTTCATTCACCAATCCAAACACGCGTTACAAAATTCAGCCAGCCGCATCCAATCCGAAGAGAGCAGTCTGTGACGTCACCTAGTCAATATAGATCTGCTAGCGCTTGTGTGCAGTCAATCTATGCGACAGTCATTCAACATGACGGAAACTCAGAAAACGATCCATTGGGGTGCACCAGCAGGGGAGACTGCCCAAGGGAACTCGGACTTACTTTCAGAAGAGGTGAATTGGGATTTTGTGGATTTTCTCTCCTCGCAAGAATTTGTTCCGGAACCTTCGTTACCTTCTTCATTACCGCAAGTGGAGAATTTTAGACAGAGACAGAAAGAAGAATTGGAGAAATTTATACAACGACAAAAGGAAGCCGAACAAGTTTTTCTCCTACAGCAACAGCAGCAAGAAGAAGAGGTAAGAAAAAAACAACAGCAGCAACAGCAAGAAGAAGTAGTAGCAGCAAAGAAACAAGAGGGTGAAAATCAAACGGTCACGGTACTGTTGGACATTTTAGCGGAGTTAAGAAGTCTGAAACAAATGTATCAGACTTCTTTATCACGACCGAAGAGAATACGACCTTCCCGAGCTAAACATGTCAACCCTGTGACTAAGCCTACCGTACCACCCTTAGTGATTTCAACCCAATCATTATCATCATCATTACGCAGTCCAGAAGTAGGCCTTGGCCGTGGCAAAGGCTTAAGGCAGTTAAAATTGATTGCTTAAACTCACCCCTGCACCATAAAGAAAAAAGGCCCTTTTCAGGGCCACCCACATTTCTCGAAAAGAAATACAATTTCAATTTGCCAATAACTCAAAAAATATAACTCACCCATGTTACCCTTATAGTACGTGTCTGTGTATGAGTGCGTGAGTGTAGCTTCTTATTTTAAAATCAGAACTCAAAGACTCTTACCTTATATCATTCATTTATTCTTTTCTCCATTTTTTACAATCCAATTCACAATTCACAACACAACACTTTAATAAAAAGTTCATTGATTTCTTCTGTCTCCTTGTTTAGTCTCTCTGTTTTTTGAATTTCTTCACCGTCACACTCTTTTCCTCTTCTTCCTCCTCGCTTTCTTCCCTTCTTCTTTTTTTCTCCTGTTTCTTTTTCTTCACCTGTCTGCTTTCTTCCTCAGAAGAATCCCTCTCTTCCTCTGAAGAATCCCTCTCTTCTTCTGAAGAATTCCTCTTTTCTTCTGACTCCTCTTGTTTCTTTTTTGGGCAATCTGGAGACCAATGTCCTTTTTCTTTACAATAATAACAGGTATCTTGACTTTTGTCTTTTTTATCCCCTGTTTTTTTTCTTTTTTGACGGTCTGGACACTCTGAAGACCAATGCCCTTTCTTCTGACAGATATAGCAAGTATCTTGACTTTTATCTCTAAAGGAAGGAGAGTAGTCCGTAGGCTGGTCTGAAGAGAATTTTCTAATGACCCCTCGCAAAGCTCTGACGAAACGTTCCATCTGGTCAGTCTCTTCCATCGTTGTGTTCGGCTTGAGAGTGAAATGAATAGTGAAAGGACAAGACACACACCCTTTTATATACGCTAGTCTGCTATGACTATAAAGTAGTTTATGGTGTTTGAACTTGAGTCATTTGACTTTTTGCTTTCAAGATGAAACGATCCCATTCATTCGAGAAGAAAGAAGAAGAAAGTAAGAGGCAGAAACGTGATCTATCGCCTCGTACCAGAGCTGAAATCTTGGCACAAATTCATGCCAGTGATTTTGAAGAGGACATGAGTGAACCAGAATCCCAACCCTCTAAACCAATTTCACCACCCTTTGTCAACCCTGAAAAGTACTATTCCATTCGAGAGACGGAAAAGCGCTCCTCTAGAAAATTTAGAACCACGGCTTACAAATACACGGTGAAGTTTAAAGATTTCAAGGCTGAAGTGCCGTTAGAGAAAGCAGAAGTGTTCATCACTGAGGTGTGGGATTCTTTGCTCACTGCACTCAAGCGACAATGTCAACCCAAAGAAGACGATCGCTTGAGACTTTCCATACAACACGACGGTTTGAAATCCCCTGTTTGGATCGAGTTTAGCACCCCTGCAGAATTGACTGCTTCCAAAGTCATGGACAAGATTCAACACGTACAACAATCTAATGATCAGTTTGACATCACCGATGGTAAAGCCACACTGGACATGACCCACGTCTCTCCTCCTCAAGGGACAGGACGCAAAAAGATGTTATTGGTGGACGACCTTCGCAACACCAAAACAAGTCTCGTCCGAATTAACAACCCTCATGACCAGATGTGTTTAGCCCGTGCCATCGTGGTGGGACGAACCTATGCCAACAAGAACGACACGGTAGAATGGAAAAGAACCTGGGACACTATTCAACGTTCCGACCGAGCCAAACAACGAAACGAAGCAGAACTCCTGTTACAACAAGCCGGACTGCCCAAAGACACACCCTGTGGCATTCCTGAGATGCAAAAATTGCAAGATGCCCTAGCTCCACGCTACACCTTGAAAGTGCACCCTCAAGAAGTGCGCGGACCTCTGTTGTTTCGAGGCCAAGACTTTAAGGACGGAAAATACATTCACCTTTATCATCACGATGACCATTTCGATACCATTACCAGTATCACTGGATTCCTGAGATATGTTTATTATTGTGAGAAATGTGACTATGGTTATAATAATCGAGAGCAACACAAACATTGTGGATGGAAATGCTCAGGATGTTTGGCCTCTCCACCCTGTCTGAGCGAAGAACCAGTGCCTTGTTCCACTTGTCTGCGCACGTTTGTCAGCCCTACCTGTTACCAACAACATTTGAAGACGCAAGGTTCACAGAAGAAATGCGCTTGTCAACTGCTGAGATTGTGCCCCGCGTGTAGACAAGGCATACGTACCAATAGTGTCAAGGCACACGTATGTTCAGGAAAGAAAAAATGTCACATTTGTCACCACATCGTGGACTTGGAACACCAATGTTACGTGCAAAAATACCAACCCCCACCAGAGAAAGAGGACGGTCACAAGAAGAAAGGCAATTTCATCTTTTTCGATTTCGAATGCATGCAAGAGACCGGCATTCACATTCCTAATTTCTGCGTGGCTCATCGAGCGTGCGAGAAGTGCATTCAAGAACCTATCTTCAGTCATTGCCCTCACTGCAGCAAAATTCCTGGAGGGCGTGAAAAAATCTTTCGGGGACCGAACACGTTAGCCGATTTTGCCCAATGGGTCTTAGACCCCGTCGACAAGACGTGGAGCCAAGAGGACATCGAACGTTACGGAGATTGTCATCGTCATGCCACGGTGATGGCTCACAATTTCTCCGGATACGATGGACAGTTTCTTCTCAGATACTATACGGAACAAGGCACCGAGCGTCCTAAAGTGACTTTGAACGGAGCCAAAATCATTTTCATGCAAGTGGGACAAGTGCAGTTTAAAGATTCGATGAGTTACTTGGCCATGCCTTTGAGTCGAATGCCTAAAACGTTTGGAATGACAGAAATGGCTAAAGGGTACTTTCCACACTTTTTCAATACGGAAGCCAATCAACACGTCGTTCTACCCCATTTACCAGAGGCTCACTATTACGACCCCGACAACATGCGTACCGAACAACGAGAAGCTTTCTACGCTTGGTACCAGATTCACGCCTCGGACCCTTTCGACTTTCAGGAAGAAATGCTAAAGTATTGTCGTTCCGACGTGGACATTTTACGGCGTTGCTGTGGAAAATTTCGAGAACTGTTCATGGAACACGGAGGGGTCGATCCTTTGAAAGAAGCTTGCACCATTGCCAAAGCGTGTTCCTTAGTGTACCGCCAACGATTCATGCCTGAAAAGACCGTGGCTGTCATCAGTCCTCAAACGACCCACTATGTCAAGCGTCAATACTCGGTCAAAGCCCTACGCTGGTTACATTACTTGTGCGACAAGGAAGACAAGTGGATTCAGCATGCCCGCAACGGAGGGGGCGAAAAGACCATCGGAACGTATTCGGTCGATGGCTGGGACTTAGAAAACCCCAAGATCGTGTACGAGTTTAACGGTTGCTTATTTCACGGATGTCCCGTCTGTTACCCTGACCGTGGCACTAAAAATCAGTTTTTGCAACGAACCATGGAAGACTTGTACCAGGACACTTGTCAGCGGCGCCTAAAGTTAGAACAGCAAGGATACCAAGTGGTGGAAATGTGGGAACACGAGTACGATCACCGTATGAAAACCGATCCCGAGTTTAAACGCCTCGTGGAAAGTTACCAGTTCATGGACCCGCTGAACCCGAGGGATAGTTTGTACGGAGGAAGGACCAATGCCACCTGTTTGCTGTACCAAGCCGACGAAGAGAAAGGAGAAGAAATCAAATACTTGGACGTGTGTTCGCTGTATCCCTACGTGTGCAAATATTGTCGCTTTCCTGTAGGGCACCCGCAATTGTTAACGGAACACATCGACCTGAAAAACATTCGACAATACGAAGGCTTGATCAAGTGCAAAGTTTTGCCTCCCACGAACCTGTACCATCCCGTCTTACCTCACCATTGTCAAGGCAAACTGATGTTTCCCTTGTGCCGTACTTGTGCCGAAACGTGCAACCAAGACCAACCTTGTCAGCACACCCAGGAAGAACGGGCCTTGACGGGAACCTGGGTCAGCGTGGAATTGTTCAAAGCTCTGGACATGGGATACCAACTGTTAGAAGTGTACGAAATTTGCCACTTTCCCAAGACACAACAATACCGCAAGGGTGACCCCACGCAGAAAGGCATTTTCGCAGATTACGTGGATGCCTTTTTGAAACTGAAGCAAGAAGCCAGCGGCTATCCGTCCTGGTGTCACACTCCCGAAGACCAAATACAATTCAAAGAGAAATACTACGAACAAGAAGGCATCACTTTAGACCACATCGAGAAAAACGAAGGTAGGCGATCGTTTGCCAAAGTGATGTTAAATTGCTTGTGGGGCAAAATGGCACAACGACCGTGTTTACCCAAGACGGAATATTTGACAGAACCTTCCCGCTACTTCCAGATGATTCACGACAAAACCAAATACATGAAACACGTGGACGTCGTTCGAGAGAATTTGATCTTGGTCAATTACGAAGAAGATCTGGACTTTGTACAAGACGACCCTTTTGGAAATGTCATCATTGCGGCTTACGTGACAGCCCATGCTCGCTTAAAATTGTACGAAGCTTTAGAACTGTTAGAAGAACGCGTCCTGTACTTTGACACGGACAGTTGCATTTACATCCATCACCCGATTCAACATCACCCTAACATCGAAGGAGACCGTTTAGGAGCCTGGACAGACGAGCATCCCGACGACAAGATTCTAAGTTTTGTCAGTGGCGGTCCCAAAAATTACGGTTACGAATACCGGGACAAACAAGGAGAAGTGCACACGACGTGCAAAGTGAAAGGACTGACTTTGAATTATCGTACCAGTCGAGTGGTGAACTTTGGGGTATTGAAAGAAGCCTTGCAATCGGGAGAGGATGGAAACTTTAAAGTGACCACTCACCAACCGAACAAGATTGTACGTTTACCCACTCACCACATCGTCAGTCGACCTTTGGAAAAAGTTTATCAAATCGTGTACCAGAAGCGAGTTCGACTTCCCAATCATTTCACCTTACCGTATGGACACGTCGGTATAAAACATTGGTTGAAAGAGGATAGCCACCCACCAGAAAGATGACTTCGCCACAGCAAGAATCGAGTGAGAAACCCGATGAGAACTCCAAGTTCAAACCCTACCATTTTCCAGTCTTCTTACCTGACTATTGTGATTGTGCCCGTCGATTGGACACGTTTCAGAAATGGCCTACGGATAGGGAAGGATTACCTTCTTCGCATGTTTTAGCTAGAACAGGATTTGTCTACTTGGGACCTGAGTCAGGATTGGGATACGAGGTACAGTGTTTTGCTTGCGGACTGAAGTTACGAATGGATCTATGTATCTATAAAGATTCAGCTATTCTGGAACATACTCGATGGTCTCCGCACTGCCCTTACCTTTCTATGGCCTATCCACCCATCACACTACGGTACAATGTTGACGGTACCTTAGAGACGGTACCTTCCAGAACAAGACATAAAAAACGTAAAAAAGGAAAGATGTACAAGCTGGAGACTGCATTGCGACTAGTATAAAAAAGGGGCTATGGTCAAGATCGATAGTTCATTGTGACTACCAAGACCGAGCGAACAAGATGAATACTTTGAAAAAGACATCGTTCCAGTTTGGGGATTGTAAAAAAGTTGTATCTTCCTCTAGTGTGACTAATACTGGATGGATAAGACCCATGCATTGCGACGGAAAATGTCCGGAAGGAAACTGCGATTGTCCATGTGGTTACCATTGTAATTGCGTAACGGAGTTTGCAGACGAGTGCGATTGTGAGCCTTGCGATGGGACCGATGCTGTACCTTGTGACCTGAGCGATGCCGTAAAGCATCATGGGAACTTTAGTGCCCCTACCCCTGTCATGGAAAGTGATGCTGTGCGTGTCAAACCTGTGGGATGCGAAAGTGATGCCGCTCGTCCTCTTGGACATTTTACTGGGTTTCGTTTTAAAGGGGAATGTTCACCTTCACGTCTACCCCCCTACGGATGTCATCCAGCCCTGAGCAAACTCCTACCCATGTCACTCAACCCTCATCGAAACGAACCTGTGAAAAACGAATATTCGTTTCCTGTGCGTTTGTCGGAATACTGCGACTTTGAAAATCGTCTTCAATCGTTCAAAGGAAAATGGCCAAAGTATCTGGGAGGACCGACCCCCGAAGAATTAGCCAGAGCCGGATTTTTCTACTTGGGCGAAGGAGATAAAGTCAAGTGCTTCAGTTGCAGTGTGTCACTTCACCACTGGGAACCGCAAGATTCGGCCTACGTAGAACATGCTCGATGGTCACCGAATTGTCATTACTTACCCTTAGTGGGACCGAGACATTGAAGTAACTTTTTTACCATAATAATCTGTTCATGAATACTTTACAAGAGAACATTCGTGCTTTGCCTGTGGAGTTGAGAGAACGCATTTATCGAGAACTGGTCAAAATACAAGTGAAACGTAAAGAACAATTGCATCCGATACGTCACCGGTGTTTGAACCACTGGTACCTGAAGGCTATACAAGGACTGATTCAATTGAAAGTGTTCCATTGGACAGACATTGATCAACGACCTCCTGGTTATAAAAAGGAATGGTTTGGTATGGACGATTCTATCTACTACATTGTAAACGTATTGCATCGAATTCCAGAGGAAGAGTTAACGAATTACCAACATCTTTCACACAATGTCAACTTGGTGAAAGAGGAAACTTCTGAACGAATTGTAATGTGTAGATTAGTGACTCAACGATTTAAATTCGACACTGAAGTGAAACCATGTTTGTGCAAAGAGTACATTTCTTGTGTCAGACCAAAGAGGATTTAGTATGACCTATTCATGGATACTTTACAAGAGAACATTCGTGCTTTGCCTGTGGAGTTGAGAGAACGCATTTACCGAGAGCTGGTGAAAATACAAGTGAAACGTAAAGAACAATTGCATCCGATACGTCACCAGATCTTTAACCACTGGTACTTGAATGGTATAAAAGAACTGATTCGTCAGAAATTCTTTCAATGGTCAGACATTGTTCAAAACTTTGAGGTCGCTAATGATCGACATGTTCATGATTATGGTTACTTCGAGATTCACCTACAGCAATACATTGAGGAAGACAAGTTAAAGGATTACCAACATATTTTACGTGGAATCTACTTAGAGGAAGAGGAAACACCTAAACGAACTCTGACGTTTCGGTTACAGTATGCAAGATTTAGATTCCCTACTGGAGAACGAAGATCTCTGGCTAGAAAGTACGTCTATTGCATCCGAAAAAAAGAGAATATAAAAAGAGGCTGTCATGCCACGGTTTATGTCACATGTCATCCAACAGATTCCGTGGAAGGAACTCAATGACCATATTCAAACCGTGGATCATTACCATCGATTATTACAAGAACTGTATCCATTCAATTTGGGACGACAAGTGGTGTGTGTCTTAGTGACTTGTTTTCTGGGATTTCGTTTACCAGCCGATTCTTTGTGGACTCTTTACGATCAGTACTTACCACCTCCATGGCCTTAAATGGTCACGAAAAACTCCTTTTGTTCAAAGCCTTGCGTTTTCATCTGGATACTTCTCGACCTCAACAGGAAAAAAAGATTCGTCAACTTTTAGCGACCCAAGACGTGTATGACGATGTGTGTGTAGCTTGTGACTTACACCCTCATTGGACAGATGTTCGTGATTGGAAAAAGGGGGGTTTTGAGGCTTGGACCCAAGAAGTGGCCCAGTATGCACAAGAGTTGTTCAAGGAAAAAAGTTACTTTTCAACCCGTGTTAGTGACGGTGCCAGAAGAACCCGTCACCGAGAACAACCACTCGCTTCAGGACAGGACTGTCATGGACAGGCCTGAAAGGTCATTCCGGGAGGACACTTGTGTGACAATACCTCATGTAGAAACTGTAAGAACATTACACACTGTCCCTAGGACATCTTGGTTAACCAAAACATGTTGTACAGACACTTGTTTATATTTCACTTTGATCGCTTTGCTGTGTTTTATATTCCTGTACATCACTATTTGGGTTGTATGTATTTTTGTCTTTCGTGTTCATATTTGAAACATTCAATAAACGTGTTCTGAAAAAGTATATAAACTCTTGTCTTGTTTGTTTTTTCGTGTCACAAGTGACATTTCTCATACCATGGCTACCTCTGCTGTCTCTGCTCCCTCTTCCTCTACTGTCAAAGTCATCGACGAACACTTAGATCGTGCCAGTTGGGAGGCTTTGTATCTTCGCCATCCCTTTAACATGCTCATTGCTGGACCTAGCGGTTCGGGCAAAACCGAATTCGTCAAACGTTTGATCGAACATAAACATCATTTGATCGATCGGCCCCCTCAACGGATCGTGTGGTGTTACAAAGAGTGGCAATCGGCGTACAGCCTCTTGCGAGAAAGTCAAGGCGATTCCATCGTGTTTGTGGAAGGCATTCCTAAAGAAGACGATGGCATCGTCTCTGACTCCCGTCTAACCCATTTGGTCATTTTCGACGACATGTTAGGAGAAGACGAAGAAGAAATTAAATTGTGGTTCACGCGCAAAGGGCATCACCGTAATGCCAGTGTCGTTTACATCACCCAAAATTTGTTTCAACAAAGTAAAGCCCATCGCACCATCAGTCTCAATGCGCATTACGTGGTCTTGTTTAAAAGCCCTCGAGATAAATCGCAAGTGCAAGTCTTAGCCAAACAGTTAGGAACGCCTTGGCTGACTCAGGCGTACGACGATGCCACTCAAACTCCACACGCCTATTTACTCGTCGATTTGAAACCTACGACCCCCGAGGATTTGCGATTTCGTACCCACTTGTTTCACCACTGGTGCCAAGACGGAGGGCCTGTCCTGTACACGTCTCCGTCCTCGACTTCATTTCACTCCCCATGAAAAAATCTATAAAAACCTCAGACCCTTTTTCGTCTGTCTCACACAGTGTGAACATGACGTCCCTTCAGTCTCATCTTCCCGTCAAATTGATTCGTGCCTTGTATGGCATCAGTCGAGAAAAAGATCCACAAACACGAGCCCGTGTCTTAGAAGCTAGTCTCAAAGAAGTCTTACGATGGTTCACGGTGACGGCACGTCAATTACTCCAAGGAATCATTCAGATTCCTCATCAAACCCAACGCTTTTTCGATCGAAACAAAGTCGCTTTGGTCCAACTGGCCGATCCCCGCATCGACACTCAAACCAAAAAACAAATCATTTTGAAACCTGGAGGGAGCGGTACTCTAGGAGGGGTCATCATTCGCTCACTCTTAAGATGGGATCCTAATGCCCCCAAAGTTATCCCCAAGACAAAAGTCCAACGAAGCCCCAAGAAGAAAAAGAAAAAGACCAAGTCCCCAAGAAGAATAACTTCTCCAGTGGCAGGACCCTCCTCTTACCAGACACCACTACCATCACCCCGGAAAAAGAAAAGAAGCCCCAAGAAAAAGAAACAGAGAAAAAGTCCTCAAAAAAAGAAAAGTCCACAGAAGAAAACTAGTCGCAAGAGAGGCACTTCAGCCAGGACGCAACCTTACACTCGCAAGCCACGACCTGCCACAACGTCTCCGGCAGCCTCACGTTTGTCCACTTCTCCGTTGATGTCACCAGGAACTGAAGAGTACTTGGAGACGTTGATCACACCAAGAACTTCTCCGTTGATGACCCCCAAAAGAGCTTCCCCAGTGGCAGGACCTTCCCATTTAGCAGCAGTGGCTGCTGCTCACAAAGTACCTTCTCCCAAAATCAAAGTTCAAGAAAGATCGGGCATGTTACAAAGTTTACTGGATTTGTCCAAGCAAGAACTGGCTCGATTTAGTCCGTTACGTACCCCTGCACGACGTGTCATGCCTGTCCTCAAACTGATAAAACGTAAAGACAATCAGTGGCGACGCGTTCCAGTATAAAAAAGGCCTGTGACCGAGTAGGGTATCAGTGTTTTTAGGTGCTCCTAAAGACTCAAAGATGTCACCCTCCAGAAAACCCCAAGGAAAGAAAAGGAAAGGACTACCACCACGTTTAGCCAAACATGGGGACCTGTTATCTGTCCTGTCCAAAGCTTCTCCACCCCTACGAAAAAAACTCATTCAAACGGCCTCCAAAGAGGTCATCGATACCGTGTGCGAATGTTGTTTGAACGTTTTGAAAGGCACTATCCCTTTGTCCAAACACCAGAAACAATGCTTAGGCAAACATCGTCACGTTCTTCGGAAAATGGTTCAAAAGAAAGTTCCCATTCGTCAGAAAAAGAAGATGTTGGTCCAACGTGGAGGTATTTTACCTCTCTTGTTAGGCCCCATACTGAAAGGAGTCTTGGGAACCATGTTGGGAGGACTGATGGGAGCAAGATAAAAAGGCCTTCGGAAGTCCCAAGATCTCAGAATTCACCCCTGACAACCCCATGGAAGGACGAAAACTAGCTTTAGTGCCTTACAAACGATGGATGGAATACCATCGGTGGCAAGAACAACGCACCCCGCATTTACCTCCCAATCCCAATTTGAGCGAGATGTCCCAGTTACAACACGAATTGCAATCCTTGCTGGATCGCCAAGATTTGTCCGAAACAGAAAAATCGCAAAAGTACGGTCAACTCTTACAAAGACTGCAACTCTTTCACCAGAAAGCTTTAGACGAAACAGCTCTACCCACTTTGAAAGATTTTAAGACCTTGATGAAAAGTCCAGCACCATCACCAGTACCAGTACCAGTACCAGTACCAGTGGTCAAGACAGAAAAAGGAAAAGAAGAAGAAGAAGGGTTTCAAACTCCACCAGAAAAAGTACGCAAGTTAACAACACCACCTACCTCCAGAATTGGATGGATTAAAAAGATGATGGCCACCCCTTCTTCCTCACAAGAGAAAAAGAAAGTGAAGACAGAAGTGAAGACAGAAGTGAAACAAGAACCGATATCCCCCGCTCAGACATCCTCCTCCTCCTCTTCGACACCTATTGCTGGCCGCACACGCAAAGCCTTGCAATCCAAGAAAATACCCCAAGAGAAAAAGAGTAGCCTCTTCCAAGAGTGGGTGCCTTATTAACACACCAATCAACACAAAAAAATGGAAAAAGTCTTAGCTAGCATTTACTACGATCCCTCGCATCCTGCAGGTTACGCAGGAGTTCAAAAATTGTATCGTGCTGCCAAAACGCGACTGAAAAGTCTCCGTTTACCTCAAGTGCAACGATGGTTACAAGAACAAACTACCTACACTTTACACAAACCCATTCGACGCAAGTTTGCCAGAAGTCGCACCCGAGTGGAAGGCATCGATCATCAATGGCAAGCCGATTTAGCCGATGTCTCTCATTTGGCCAGCTACAATCGTGGTTACAAATATTTGTTTTGTGTCATCGACGTCTTTTCCAAATTTGCCTGGGTCGTGCCTTTGACTTCCAAATCGAGCAGCGAGTTAGTGCGAGCCCTGCAACGGGTGTTGAAACAAAGCGGTCGTCACCCTCTTCGATGGCAAACGGACAAAGGCACCGAATTTCTGAACCAAGCTTTCCAAAAAGAATTAAAGAAACGTGACATTCATTTTTTTACCACCGAGAATCCCGAAACCAAAGCCAGCATCGTGGAGCGTTTTCAACGCACTTTGAAAGAACGCATGTGGAAATATTTTACGCATCACCACACTCTGAAGTACATCGACATCTTACCGCACCTGGTGCAAGCGTACAACCAATCTTACCATCGAAGCATCGGACGTGCCCCGCAAGACGTGACTCCCGACAACGAAGTGCTGGTGTTCGAGCGCCTGTTCGGTACGTCCCCGACGAGGGCTGTCCCCAAGAAAAGTGGAGAGTTGACCGTAGGAGATTGGGTACGCATTGGCAAAACCAAACGCACTTTCGACAAAGGTTACTTACCTAACTGGACGACCGAATTGTTTCGCGTCACTGGACGAGTGCATGGCCGTCATCCTGCCGTCTATAAATTGGAAGACATGAACGGAGAAGTACTCAAAGGAACGTTTTATTTGCCCGAGTTACAACGTGTCACCAAAAAAGAAGACGACGTGTACGACATCGAAAGCATTCTGGAACGCAGAACCCGTAAAGTGGGCAAACGACGTGTCAAAGAAGTCAAAGTACGTTGGAAAGGATATCCACCCAGTTTCGATTCTTGGATCGACGCTTCGCAAGTCATCGACTATAAAAAGAAGAAGTGACCATCATGCCCTTTCACACAGCAGCAGACGCAGCTACGTCGACCAGTCCTTCTTCCCCTAGTTCTTCTGTGCAAGATTTACAAAAACAACCCTTGTGGGTGTGGTGTGGAGAACGTGTGCCTAAAACGCAAATCGTCTTTTTCTGCCAAATCTTCGTGGTGTATTGTGTCATCGGGGCAGCCATCGCCAATTTGAGTTTGCAACAAGGAGACAAACAATTGTGGACCATTTTATTGAGCAGTTGCATCGGTTACCTACTTCCCAATCCCTCCCTGAAATTCTCCTCGAACGGGAACGTTGTGTCCAGTGCCAGTGCCAGTCACCAGTCCAACCACAATCAGAACCCCATTTTGGGCGGAGACACGCCTCTGACATCCACTAATATTCCCTCGGACAGCCACAGAACTCTAGAATTATGAGTCACCAAAACCAATTTTACTTAACCTTACCCAGTGACAGTTCCATGGAGGTGTTTCCCAACAACACGTTGTGCTGTTACACGGCCAAATTACCTCAAGCCATCCCCTTAGATCACGAAGCCCATTGGGAAGTGGCTTTGGTAGAAATGATTCACCCAACCCAAGTCCTCAATGTCATTCCACAGCAAAATTGGTTTAAGGTGGAAGTTCATGACAAACAATTGCAAGAGGAGTTAAATAAGATTGGCACATATACCAATAAAACCTATGATGACAAAACTCAAACGTGGACCTACAACTTGATCATTCCCGCAGGCTATTATTTCAGCGGTCAACATTTGGTCAGCACCATAGCCACCAGGTTTAATAGCGTGTTCCATAAAGCTTTGGGGAATGTCCAAAAAAGTGTCACCCTGGAATACCACAAAATAGCTCGTCGCTTTCTGATGAAATTTTCTGAGGGGTCCAAAAAATTCATGTCTTTCTTATTTTGTCCTGAATTGTTTGACATATTGGGCGGTGACACGGAGCTGAGGAAGACAGGAGAACAAAAAAAAAGCCCCGAATTAGCAGTCATTCATGACAACGAATCTTTTGCGAGGTATTTTCGTTTCCCGGTAGAACTGAACCAAGGACTGAATTTGATCTTTGTGTACTCCGATGTGGTGGAGTACAACGTGGTGGGACACACCTCCGTGCCGTTACTGCGTGTCATTCCTTTCAAAGTGGATTCTGCCACAAACGCTGACGAGGAAGGTGGAAACACTTACCACGTCCACCGCGAATTTGTCCATCCTCACTATTTACCGGTCAGCAAGTCGTATTTGGACACAGTCAACATTACTATAAAAGGAGATTTGGGACAAAATATTCCATTCACCAAAGGAAAAGTCACGGTGAAACTCCATTTTCGAAAACGGTTCTCTCACGAATCGTAAGCAAGTCATGTATCCAGTGTACCGAGGGGTGGCTCGACAGCGAGGACACGGTTTAGGAGACATGTTAAAATCGGCCTTTCGTTCGGTGGCCCCAGTGCTGAAACCGATGGTGACACGCGGATTGCACGCCTTGAAAGATGCGGCACTGACGCAAGGCAAAGAATTTCTCCAAAATGTCATCATCGACAAACAAAACCCTAAAGAAGCCTTCATGAGGGCAGGTAAAAATGTCTTGCTGCAAACGGGCAAAGACATTTTGGGCCGACGAGACACACCTATAAATGCCCTGCACGCTACTGAGTCAAGCATTCAGCAAGGACAAGGCAGAAAGAGACGACGAAGAAGAAAACACCCTTTCACCAGACTTCAAGCGAGAAAGGCCAAGAAAAGAAGAACCGTTCGAGACTTAGACGTTTTCGATTATTGAAACACAGCAACAACAAAAAATGATGCACCGAGAGTCTTGCGCCTGTTCCAAGACGGAACTGGATCTGTTTGCCATGCCCCCCACCATGATGACCATGCAAGAATCCCAATGGGTGGAATTTCATCCCATCTCCTCATTGACCGATTCCGCTCCCATCGAGTTTGAAATCAAAGGACAGCCCGAAGATTACATCGATTTGAATAGCAGTTACTTGTACTTGAAAGTCCAAGTTCTAAAAAAAGATGATAAAGGAGTAGAAGACGATGATAATATAGCTCCCGTCAACAATTTCATGCATTCCTTGTTCAGCTCAGTGGATTTGTACTTGAATAACAAACTGGTCAGCAGCAGCATGGATACTTACCCTTACCGTGCCTACCTGGAAAATCTCTTGACGTACGGAACAGATGCCAAGACAAGTCATCTCAATGCCTGTGTGCTGTGGGTAGATGACACACCGGACAAGTTCGACACAATAGATCCAAGCAATGAAGGCTTTGAGGCAAGAGAAACCAAAATCTTAAACAAGAAAAGTTTAGAACTGATGGATCGTTTGCATTTGGACATGTGGTTGCAAGAGAAATATTTGCTGAACGGGGTAAATGTCCGCTTGAGACTGAACCGCAGCAGTACCACTTTCCATTTGCAGGCTGCTGATCTTGCTAAGGCTCCTAAAAGCATAATCCAAGAGGCCAAACTCTACGTACGACGCGTAGAAGTGTTACCTAAAGTGGCAAACGAAATCAGTCAGACGTTGAGCAGAACGAACGCCAAGTATCCCATCCGACGCGTGGAAGTGAAAACGTTCACCATTCCCGCTAACCTTCAATCCATAACCCAAGATCATCTGTTTCAAGGACAGCTACCCAAGCGTTTAATCCTTGGTATGGTCAATAATGAAGCCTTCAACGGAGCCATCAATAAAAATCCATTCAACTTTCAACACTTCAACGTGTCCAAGATAGAAGTCAGTCGCGATGGCAAGACCTTGTGTACCCGACCCTTTGAACCTAAGTTTGGTGACGAAGAGAAGAATTACTTGAGATCGTACTTGTCCCTGTACGAAGCCACCGGCCAGTTAGGAACCAACACCAGTCACGGCATTGAGTACGAAGAATATGACGGAGGCTATGCTTTGTGGGCTTTCGATTTCACTCCAGACCAAGGCAGCGACGAGGGACATTTCCACCCTATAAAATCAGGCCAGATTCGTGTGGAACTTCAGTTTGCAAAGCCACTGGACTATACAGTGAACGTCATCCTGTATGCAGAATTCGATAATACCATAGAAATCAACAGTTTGAGAGAAGTCATTCTAGATTATTAGAAGTCATGGAAGACTGTTATCCCTCTTTACCTAGTGGAGAAACTTTGGAGATGGAATGTAAGGAGACCGTGGAAGGAGAAGAATCTCAAGACAAAGACGAAGAAGTTTTGATGAAGTCGAGATGGCCAGAACAAGAAGCCCATTTAGTCTCCTGTTTTGCCAAACACTTGGTCGACAAAATGACGGAATTGATCAAGAAAAATTGCTATGGATGTCAAAACGATCATCCCAGTCAAATTCAACACGATAAATGCCTGATGTTAAGTCAAGAAGAAAAATTGGACGAGTATCTGGACGAAGCTTGGAGTCTCATCTCGAATAAAGACGTGTTGCACCAGTGGTATAAAGACTTGCGTGAACATTCTTGTCCAGCATTAACCACTCAAGAGATCCATCGTATCGAAGCTCTCCTGAATCAGAGTGAGGAAACAGAACGAATAACCGTTTATTCGTCAGACATTTTCAAGCAAAAAGTCAGGATCGAATTGACGACGTATTATTACCTGTGAAGAAGAAAAAAACAACACACAAATCAATGGATACCTGGGAACTTTATTACCTTTTGAACCACAGTTCGTATACGTCTTCTTGGAATCCTGTCGTCTGTGCTAAAGATGAACTCCCTCATCGCAAACCTAAAGACCATCAAGCTTACGTGATCAACACGGACGAGAGTCATCTCCCAGGAACCCACTGGGTAGCCGTTTACTTTCCTCAAGAAGGATGTGTGGAATATTTCGATTCGTACGGATTGCCCCCTTTGGAAGACGATATCATCGACTTTATGAGAAGAAATGCTCAAACCACCCGATTCAATAACGTGAAATTACAAGGCACAGATTCCTTGGTGTGTGGACAATATTGTGTGTATTTTCTGCATCATCGCAGCCTGGGCTATTCCTTAGAACATTTAGTGACTCATTTTGATCCTCGTTCTTCTGCTAGAAACGATGTGAAAGTAGATCGATGGTTTTGTGACCATTATGCTTATCTTCTGTCTCAAGCTAGGAAACATAGTGTCCATCAATGGCCTAATGATTTCCAACAGTGGAAATCACAATTTCATTCACAACGTTGTCAGCCCTGTTTAAAGTAGAGTGTGAATTGAAAAAATGTTTGTGATTTGAAAAAAATGTTTGATGTTATAGTGATGGATTATTGTTAAAAATGTTGTTGTTTAGTGTTAAGTGATTTTTTGAATAAAAAATGTTGTGTTTTGAAAAAATGCCTTTGTGGTTTGTTTAGCTATAAGAATGTTGGATTGATGCTCTTTCATTTCTTACTATCCCTCTCATGAACGTTGCAGCTCGAAAACCGTGTGGGGGATGTTTTCCTTCACGTCCGCGCTTTAACTTTAAGAACTGGGTTGTTCCCAGTCTAGCCATCCATTGTCGACTCATCCTCCTAAGAAGATGTGCTCCAAACTAGCTAAGCTCAACGAAGCCTACGTGAATTTGCATAGGGTCAGACACAGTCTGATACCGAAACCAGAAGAAATAGAGAATGTGAGAATGTTAAAAATCACTGAAGACCTGATAGAAGAGCTCTTCAGAGAAGAAATGAACAAGGAGAAAGAAGAATGGACAGAGAAGTACAGACTTCAGAGACAGCAGCAACAGCAGCAACAACAGCAACAGCAGCAGCAACCTGAAGCTGACAGAGGCTTTGTCGATTGTCGTATCGACACCAAAGAATTCTTCTTCTCTTTCCGAAGAAGCAGACCTATTGCCAGAAAGTCTATCCTCAGAGGACATCGCATTCTTAGAAACTGAAAAAAGAATGCCATAGCAAAACAAAAAACAGCCCTTTTCAGGGCTACCCAATACTCTAGAAAAGAAATAACTATTAATTTGCCAATGTGTAGGTAGAGTAGTGTGAAAATAAACACTAACTCTTTCTTTAAAATATGAGGGTATGTGTTTGTGTGTTTGTGTTTGTAAGTGATAAAGTAGGTTGGTGTGAATAGTAGATTAAAATGATGTTAGTTTTTTGGGCTGTTTGAGGTGTATATTAGGGGTTAGATTGGAATGCTTTGCGTATGTGGATAGTCTATTGAAGTGATGGGTAGCATAAAAAAGTGAGTGAGTGTTTCTTTTAGGTCCGCGCGTTGTTCTGGTTAATGATCTAGGTAAGATGAATTTTATGTTTTTAGGGGGATGTTTTCCTTCACGTTCGCGCTTTCAGTATAAATTGAAACTCGTTCGGCAGTCCAGCTACCCTTGTTGATTGATCAACACAGCCAGAAGAATGACTAGCAGAATAGTGAAACTGTTAGAACTCCAGATGCACCTGGAATATGCCAGGCGGATAGTAAACGAACTATCAGCGGAGGCTATAGTAGAAGAAGCAAGAATAAAGAAGGAAGAAGAGGAGAGAAGACAGAGGGAAGAGGAGGAAAAGAAAAGAGAAGAGATGATGTCGTTTAATATTCCTGAAACAGAGGATTGGGGTGCTGAAGCGAATCATCCTCCCTCTGCGCTCCCCAGAAGAAAGGTGAAAGAAGACTGGGGAAGAAGATGCGTGTGTGGCGCCAGGCCAGGACGGTGCAACCATTAGATAGGTGCATCAGGAGTTCAAAAAACAGCCCTTTTCAGGGCTACCCAATACTCTAGAAAAGAAATAACGATCGATTTGCCAATGTGTGTAGGTAGAGTAGTGTGAAAATAAACACTAACTCTTTATTAAGATATTGTGAGGGTGTGTGTTTGTGTTTGTGTTTGTAAGTGATAAGGTAAGTTTGTGTGAATAGTAGATTATGGGTTTCTTTATTGTTTATTAGCGTATGTGGAGAGTATAGTTTGGGTTTGATTATATGAAATGAGAAAGTAGGGGGATGTTTTCCTTCACGTACGCGCGATGTTTGGTCATCATCTAGGTAAGATCCATTTTATGTTTTAGGGGGATGTTTTCCTTCACGTTCGCGCTTTTCGTATAAGAACCCACAGTATTATTCGTTCAAACCATTCTGCAAAGAATACAAAGAAGATGGCGTCAAACCAAATGGACAAATTACAAACCTTGCAAGACGTTTTAGACAACTTAGGAATAATGGAACAGATGCTATTAAGACTGGTTGAAGACCATTATTCCTATAGTCCCCATCGTGTGAAGATGGAAATTAACAATTTAAGGAAAGCAAAGGACAAGATTAGTGGTGTCATGAAAGAGATCAAGGAGGAGAAGGAGGATGAAGAGGAAAGAATAAGAATACGCAATTGGAACGAAAAAATTGAAAAAGAAGAAGAAAATGAAAAGAAGAAGAAAGAAGAGGAGGAAGAGAAGAAAGAAGAGGAGAAGAAAAAAAAGAAAGAGAAGAAGAGTGTAGGAGATAAAATAAGAACTTGGTGGAGGAAAAGAAGAAATTAGAAGCAGAAGAAAACCCAAAGGCCCTTTTCAGGGCCAGCCATATTTCTCGAAAAGAGATAGTCTTTTGAATTGCCTACCCCTTTTTTAAATTTAAATTTAAATTTAAATTTTAAAAAAACTTTTTTTTTTAAAAAAAATCCCATGTTAAATTCCCCTTGTCCGTAGAGTGACCCACGATTTATTGCCATGTTAAATTCCCCTTGTCCGTAGAGTGACCCACGATTTATTGCCATGTTAAATTCCCCTTGTCCGTAGAGTGACCCACGATTTTTCTCCATGTTAAATTTCCCTTGTCCGTAGAGTGACCCAGGGGTGTTTTTAATGCTAATTCCCATTGTCCGTAGGGTGACCCCATTCACTACTCATATGAAGTTTATTGCTACCTTTAAATTGAGACATTTGTTTATATCTGTGTATCCAAGTTAGATTTTAAAATCTATGTGTATCGAAGTTCGATTTTTAAATATCTGTGTATCGAAGTTAGCTTTTCAAATCTCTGTGTATATAAGAGTTTTAAACCTCTGTGTATCCAACTTAGATTTTGAAATCTCTGAGTAACAAGCTTGTCATTCTGTTCTAATGTTGGTTAAAGAAATTTAATTATAGACGTATGTGGTACCATTGATGACGACTAGACAAAGTCGTCTATGAATATGTTGGTGCTAAAGCAAATGATACGGAAAATATTGTGTCTCCTTCGAAGAACAAAATGAATATCTTAGCTTAATTATTTTTGCTATCACTGCAATGAGCAAAATGTAACATAAGATGGGACCTATACAGTGTTGCAAGCTATGTCATTGAACAGTTTGGCTGTGAAAGAGAGGTGCCCATTAATAAAAGATAAAGTAGAACAAATAAGGTTCAAGGAAAATAAGAATCAGACTAACTGAGACATATAATGCTTTATTGAGATGTCACCTTTACAGGAGGTTTGACTGTACTCTGATTAATGCAAAGAGAAATTTTGTTTATATCTTCGTTTTTTCCTATAGCAGTTGCTTGCATTTTTTACATGCTGTACACACGTATCCAAATTAGGTTATATTATAGGCCACATATATATTAAATCCTCTCGTAATATATCTAGTGATGACATCTGGTAGGTAAACGCGGCATTCACTTAGATTTCATTTTCTTACAGTAATTAATAGATGCCTTCCCCTCCCACAATTATTATTTCCATGACAAAAATAAATTTCCAACATTTCCTCCTTTTATATATATATATATATATATATATATATATATATATATATATATATATATATATATATATATATATATATATATATAAACATTTAGTCTCACAAAACTCCATTATTTAAACTATTAGAAATCCTATCAAATCGTGGGAATTAGTGTAAACAGATACTTGACACGGAGATTGTACAAATTTGCATGTCAACTCTGCCAGACGACTGGCTAAATAGCTATGATGCTATACACGAAGAGGCTCTGTGATACCGTAGTCAACCATCAGATTGTACCACAGGGTGATCAACAATAACATTCTTGACTGATATTTGTTTTCCTGCTTATTTTGTTACTTCTTTTTATGGTTTATTAGCCTTGCCAACATGGCGAGGAGGAACTTGTATATTTTTTTTATGAACTTGTGTCCAATCCATTTGCAATTATGTATTATTTTATGGAAGCCAAATATGTTTACACTAGTAACATGGTAATCTTTGTTATGTTTCGGAGCTGAGCATTGTACTCATAGTTTTTTACTAAATCCCAAATTTCAACAAAACTTGCTTCTTGCAAATTTAAAGGAAATCGGCAACGCAAAAAAAAAACGACAAGCAATCAAACCATCCAACGAAAAAGACAACCTACATACGTATCTGCGCACCTAACTACCAACTTACCTATATATTACTCACTTGTACCTACATGCATCCATCCATTTATCCATTTATTGTCTATAAAAACATACATACATACATACATACATACATACATACATACATACATGCATACATACATACATATTCGGTGTCTCGTTTGCAACAGGTGTAATACAGGTAATCTGTGTTGTCAGGTTGAAGAACTTGACTTATATTTACAAAGCAATGATCGCAAAGTGACACCGAGGGCAGCGCTTTTAGGATCCAATTGCTTAAGTCAAAACGAAAGAGAGAAAGATTGATAATTAGATGCCAATGTATGTAATGCCGACAGATTTATAAACTGTCTAATACTTATCCATCTCCATGAAAGAAATTCAACCATTAAATTTACTGACAAACTGTATAATACACCTGCATCATTCTCTCGCTTTCTTACACTAACATGTTAGTCTGTTACTTAAAAAGAAACTTAATGATTGACATGACAACATCAAAGACATTTTCTTCACAACTAAAGATGATATTAGTGTCACTCAAAAAATTGATATTATTCTATCGCTATGAAACTGATCATAAACACACGCAGTTTATAAGTCGTCTTTGGAAAGGTACGGATATCGATACGCATTGTATCAGATCAGTTGTTTCGCAATACGTATCCTTAATATGTAAAGAATTGTCTGGAATATATTTTTAAAAACTCCATTGTTCCCATCTCGAAAATTACATTGGTGGAAAACTATACGCACATTAATTTGAAAGCTACGAAATATCTGCATTAGAATCATCTCGTAGGTCAACCGGTGACCTGCTTAACTAATTTGACACGACATCAATAGGAAATTGCAATAACATCTAAAATACGTATGTATGATAAATCGGATGCCACTAATATTTAGTTGTGAAGAACATGTTTCTTGATGTCGTCATGTGAATCATGAAGTTTCTTTTTAAGTAACAGACTAACTTGTTAGTGTAAGAAAGCGAGAGGCTGATGTAGGTGTGTATTATACAGTTCGTCAGTAAATCTAATGGTTGAATTTCTTTCATGGAGATGGATAAGTATTAGACAGTTTATAAATCTGTCGGCATTACATACATTGGCATCTAATTATCAATCCTTCTCTCTTTGACTCCGGCTACTTGGATCAGAAGATTATTAAACCGATGTTGGAGAGAGAGAGAGAGAGAGAGAGAGAGAATTTAAAAAAATAAATATTTTCAGTCATTTTGCCACATTTTAATACAATCCAAAGCATTATTTAAAAGTTCAAAAATACACAAAGACTATATTACTTATGTTAACTATCAACATTTGCACACCATATCCAATAGTCAGCATAGGGTATGCTGTATTTTATAAATAATATCCATAAGTCAGCATAGAGTTTGCGGTATTTTATAAAACATATTTAAAAGTCAGCATAGGGTTTGCTGTATTTTGTCACACATATCCAAACGTCAGGATAGGGCTTGATGTATTTTATCAAGCATATCCAAAAGTCAGCATAGAGTTTGCAGTATTTTATCAAGCATAACCAAAAGTCAGCCTAGGCTATGCTGCATTTTATAAATAATATCCATAAGTCAGCATAGAGTTTGCGGTATTTTATCAAGCATAACCAAAAGTCAGCCTAGGGTATGCTGCATTTTATCAAACATTTCCAAACGTCAGCATAGGGCTTACTGAAATGTATCAAACATATCGCAAACTCAGACTAGGGTTTTATGAAACATATCCAAAGGTCAGCATAGGGCTTACTGTATGTTTAATAAAACATATCCAAAAGTCAGCATAGGGCTTACTGTATGTTTGATAAAACATCCAAAAGTCAGCATAGGGCTTGCTGTATGTTTGATAAAACATATCCAAGTCAGCAGAGTGCTTGCTGTATTTTATAAAATATATCCAAACATCAGCATAGGGATTTGTGTGTTTTATAAAACATCTCCAAAAGTCAGCATAGGTTTTGCTGTATTTTATAAAACTAACTGCATTTGAATAAAACGACCGAAATGTTTATTGCAAGTGACCTTTCTGGAACCCACAGAACCACGCGTGTTTGTTATAATCACCCAACACAAAAGCCTTGAAGTTAAGCTCGATATAGATCTTGAATTATGGTTACGATTTAATAACACTCAGCACCATCGGCACAAACAAGACTCACAATTACTTTTCCCATATAGTACTTTCATTGCTTGACAATGCTGATTTTTCAGTATGTCAATATGTAATAAATTGTATTTTAATCTAAAAATACCTTCAAAGATCACCAGTCATTTCCTGTAATACGTTAAGTGGATTATGTATGTGTGCAGAGGATGATTACGTCATGTGACTATCGATATAGTCCACACAGACAAATCACATGAGTCTAAAGAACAACCCATTTTCTTTTAACCAATGCAAATAACACCTAAATCAAAGCCAAGGGGGATAACCACCACTCAAAAGAGCGGAAACATACTCTAAACAAGATTGAGACTACATTCGTGAGTTCTGACCGGAAGTAATAATTGTGACTTGAGTCGATGTTATGAACATTTGCTCACTCGCGTTCCACAAATATATTATTTATTCTCTTTCTTTCTCTCACACACACACAGATAGATAGATAGATAGATAGATAGATAGATAGATAGATAGAAAGAGAGACAGAGACAGAGCGATTGCGTGTCTGGCAAAATAGTTCTAAACACTTGACGTCTTCAGTGTGTTTGTAGTGTTGACTACGTTGGTCAATCTGCTATATATCTTGACTGAATGAAAATAATTATAATTCTTTACAAAACAAAGGTGTTTTTGTAAAAAGTAAAATTCCCCGTATTCACTGAAGCACATTCCTTCTCAAACTTTTCAGTTAGGAGGTAAGTAATAGTTGCACGATGTCAAGCTATTCGATTTGAGACGTAAGGGTTTTTTTTGCATGAAATCCGGCAACCATTATGCCTTAGTAAAAATGATCGGGCTGGAAAAATGATGGCAGTTTAGAGAATGTTTTTGCTGTTATTGATTACAAATAACATTCTTCTCTGATTAACAAATCTCCAAGAAAAATCAGAAAATAAATTAAAACCTTTTTCTGAAGGACAGTAAGAAGCAGCGGTGGATCAGGTGTTACCGTACCTGGCTGGAGACCGAAATGATGCTAGTTCGAATCCCTGGAGCATCCACAGTCTGCTATTTTGTGTGCCTTTGGCCAGGCGCTTTACTTAAATGGCACCAGCGTTAGATGATCTAGTTGTGCCGATGTATCATAAAACCACAAACCAAACATCACAAACTAAAGAATTCAAAAACCACTAATTTGCTCAGTTAGTTTAGTGATACCTTCTTTTTCTTTTAAACTGTGATTTGAACCAATATGTCTGCTGATTTTCTTCACTGACTTTGGTTTTGTTCATAATTCTTTTAATATATTCGTCTTCATCATACATTTTATTTTTCAAAACTGTCATCGCAGTGTTACTGCAAATAAGCCTGGTCTTCTCCTTTAAATTCAGGTGCGAAGTGAATGATAGAGGACAACAAAACCATGATACACAACACACACACACACACACATGCACGCACACACGCGCGCGCGCGCACAAACAAATAAACAATGTGTTTACTCGTAAGCACAAATCCTTTCACCAAATGGAGCAGACCGGTATAAAAGAAATGACCAGAATCACTCAAGCCTGAAAATTAAGTAGCAGTGATCACTGATCGGTTTGGCTGTGATACCCTCATTCATGCATTTATATAATAATTTGCAAAAGCGCAGACGAAATAAGGTCTATACTATTAAGTAAGATACCTGAAAACATAAAAGTCATTCACGAGTGAGAATTAGGTCAAAGTGATCTGGTTTCGATGTGGTTCATTTACAGTTCTTGAGATGTATCCAAATTCCAAGTTTCACGTGTCGATAATGAAGGTCAAATATATCGAGTGTGTTCCAGATAGGTACCTGAAACATAAGATTTACTCAAGCATGAAAATTAAGTCACAATGACCTAGTATTGGTTCTGTGGGATTACCAACAACAGTATGCATCCACATTGCAATTTTCATGAAAAGATTTTAGACATATTGAGGGTGCAACAAACAGGTAGCAACAAATTAAAGGTTATTCATGCGTGAGTATATGATCTCATTGACCTAGTGTTGGGATGTTGATTAACTCTAGTTCAAATGCATCGATGTACAAATCTGCATTAGTGTCGGTAAAATGCTAGTCCAATACATTGAGGGTAAAACAACTTGATCGCTAAATATCGAAAGTCAATCAGCGTGAAGCTTGGGTAAAACTGACCTTATTTCGCTATGAGTTACCTTTTCTGAGATGCCAAAATATACCAATTGCCATGAAAGTACGTAAAAAAGAGGGTCATAAAGACTAAGGTATCAATTCAGTGTTGCGCGTCGTTTGCGTAGGGTTGAATTTTTAAAAAGAAAGTGAATCCCAACATTCCTTTGGGATCACGTTTTATTCAGTAGAATCCAGGAACGCTTATGCTGGCGCTGATCAGTTTTATTTGAGCATTCCGATTTGTTTTCTGGCAGCAATTATTGTTTACCTGTATTGCTTCATTGAATTGTACATGTGTAAATATATGTGTAACTACCTTCACAGGGAAACAGGCCAACGTAAGATCACGGAAGCGCGCTCTTATTCACGCTGTTCTAAGAGGAGGAAAAATGAGCTCGTCAACATCACTATAAAATGTTAACGTAGAGGAATGCGGCATATCATATAAGGGTGGCTTCATTCTCAACGCTCTTACTAACGTATTCATTTCTAAAAGGTTCATTCAATTTCCCAACAGACAACAACCATATCCTTTGGCAGAGCTCTTGACCTCTAACGGTGCAGCAGAAGTTGCACACCATCAGTCGGACACGCACGAACGGACAGTTAGTATTAAATAACACTACAATTTATTAGATGTGAAGGGATAAACAGCTGCTTAAAGTTTTAATGTTCGAACAGTTTCCATAAAGTTCTACGGACTCAATAGTTAGACTGCCAGACTGTTCGCCAAATATGTGCGGGTTCGAATCCTACTGTTGGATCAGCCAAGGCCTGATAATGTGGTGCATCTATGGGTAATACACTTTACTTAAATTGCCTCAGGTCCAAATAATCTACTTGCGTTGCTGTGCCGAAAAACACCAAACCAAAACACCAATTCCGAACGAGCAATTTCCCGTTCGTAAAGAGCCCCATAGCCCCACGTTTAATGAGTAAGACATGCACGTTTGTGTTGTAACAAAACTACATGACATACGAAGAGCACCTGTGACTCACCTCTCAATCACTCCGGTGATAACACAGCAAGTCTGGTACTTCGTTATATCTACAATATGGGAGATCCGACAGTCTCGCTCGGTAAGTTTCTCTTTGCACTTTCTGTTTAAATCAGGTTTATACTGCAGTTTGTTCTCTCTGTACAGAAAATTAAGATTTTCTATAATGAGACCGGTTTTTGTTTGTCCCAACCACGTCTGTCATTTATACAAATGAATGATATTAAATGTAGTTCGTGCAATGTGATGCGTATCTGAAGAATCTGGATTTAATTTTAACATGCTTTTTTTAAATATGCAAATGGGTTTAGTCATGTATGGGAAATTCCAAATATAGTGTTCATAAACTGAACAAACATTTACCATTACTGCAAAGGTCAAACAGTCCTATTAAGAATTGTGGAAAAGTAATCTTTTGATGACAGTAATGAATCTTGAGACTTGCAGAAAACTGAAAAATGAATATTCATTAGAAAAATGTGTCTTTGGTAACGAAAATCCAAGACAAGAAGTTGTCAGTTTGGTTAAGCTTAGGATTAATTCGTATAAATAAAACATTGAACTTGGTAGACACAAGAACATTCCGTAGCAGGAACGGATTTGCCAGCTGAGTAAATTGGATACAGAAGATTAACTACATTTCTACGTTAATTGCTCTCATCTGCCCTATACACAAACCTTGAATGAAAGTAGCTGATATGGTACCATCATTCAGTACAAATAATGACTATTAAGTACTAGTATTTATAGTATTAGAATGGGTAGAATATTAATACGATATGTTTCCCTACATTTTTCAACAAAATGAGAGAAACTTTGTTGAATTCGTAACCTCAAACCCTCACTGCTATATCAACAAATTAAGTAGCTGTGAAAATGTAAATTTATATTTATCGTGAATACTCACATATGTATGTATGTATGTATGTATGTATGTATGTATGTATGTATGTATGCATGTATGTATGTATGTATGCATGCATGCATGTATGTGTGTGTGCGTGCGTGCGTGCGTGCGTGTGTGTGTGTGTGCGTGCGTGCGTGCGTGTGTGTGTGCGTGCGTGCGTGCGTGTGTGTGTATGTATGTATGTATGTGAAGATAATGCTTTGATTACCTTTCCTGTCGTTTTATTTTATGCTTAGAAATTGAATTTAATTAAATCGAATTGGTCTTATAAAGTGTGCTTTATTACGCATGGAAGATGTTATGAGATCCGTTCTTACTCATGTCGCGTGACTGCCAGTGACATCATGCAATCATAATAACTTTGAGCGAATTCATAATAGATTATCCTGTATACAGTCAGTAAATAAAGATACTAAAATTAGTTCGGGTTGTTGGCTATAGGATGAAGGAAGTCTGATTCGATATACAGACATTAAAATCGGATTCAATATAATAATCCTCCTTGTCGCTATGACACGTTGAAAGCAAACAAACAAGAATGTTTTATCGTTAAGTCATGGGATATCAGGTAGCTGGCTGTCGTTCATGTGATTGTGCATCATATGAATGGCAATAACCCACCAAACGTTTTATCGACTAGAATTTAATTGTGAGGTCAAAGGTTAAGCAGAAGAGTTTAAAATGTGCATTCAGATGTGCATAGTTTTTCAGTCCTAACGTTAACACCTGAGTCGCATACTAAAAAAATCTAAAAACCGTTTGTAACTCATCTTCGCTAGCCAAGCTTCCGATATGTTAGTATCTACACCTTGGCGGATCGAGCAGATATTTTAGTGCTTTGTCCAAGCGACATTATTGGATTTCACGAGTTGCCTCCCTTAGCAAGTAACGCCAACTAACCAACAGCGTGTAACAGCGGTGCATTGTACATCAGCCGAAAATGATGGAGGCAAATGACTTCAAAAGGATACTTGGTAAATTTAACATCAAAAGTATGATTACGTGCCAGAAAGAAGCCATTACAGGTGTATTCGAGTGAAAGGTATTTATACAAACACAGATCGGCAGTGGAAAATTGCTTATTATACAAAACACGGACCGGCAGTGGAAAATTGCTTATTTAGGAGCCTATTCAAGTTGTGTGCTCCCCTTGTCTCGATCATATCGGAACAGTGTTCAAATTTGAACAACTTAATTTTGATTGTATGCGATGGCTTGCAGCCGCTTCCAATGATATTCATAGACCCGAAGCACAGAAATGTCTGCTCGAGCCGCCAAGGTGTAGATGGGGTTAACATATCGGAACCTTGGCTAGCGAAGATGTGTCTAACTGCAAACAACCTATTCTCTACTGTAGCATAATGCGTCAGCAGATCAGGGTCCATATTGTTTTGTTCTACTGATTAGTGCAATAGACCCAGATTTCTATCGCATTATCCGATTACAGATCTGCGTCTGTGCCGTTTGCTGTGGAACCCAACTTATAAGAGAGAATATACGGTAATTGGCTGATCTGTCAGTGGGGTGAATATGGGTATTTATAATCGGGTAAATAAAATATGAACGAGTATTTAAAAACCGTCCAAAATGTACACTTTCAAATTAGAATCGTCCACGTGAAATATAACCCTGTCTTCAGACAGTGGTCTGTACTTGAGTAACAGTTTGCTTTTTACCTCGTGATGTTCTTTTTATTGCTGTTGTTGATCTCAGAAGTATATGATTCAATAATGCTTTGATAAAGGATTCACCTCACTTTGGAAACGAACCGACAAGCTTCCGGATAAAGAGCCCACGAACTGAAAATAAAAATATAGGCCACTCGACCAGGGGCGTTTGATCTATTGAAGAAAGAATTCATGTGTTCATATTGTACCCGCACGTGCCCCATGCTCTATTAGCATTTGACACTGAGCATTTTCGTGATTTGGTTTTGTAAAATTCAATCCATCAAAGATTGCATGTTTATCATTCTGACAAATACTGTTCCATTATCTTTGAATGGACCATTTAGTAACTGTTGGGATATTGTTCGTTAAAGAATCATAGAAAGAAATATACTAAAAAGAGAAGAGGGAAAGATATTAAAAAGGAAAGAAAGAAAAATACTTAGAAGGGAAGAAATAAATATATTTCACCAAAAAAAGAAAGAACGAACGAAAACGCAGAATAGGAATTAATTTCCTAAAACCTATGATTTTAGGAGGTGGACCTAGTAGAACAAGTTCTGTGTTCATGACTAATGGATATAGGTTTATGCCGTTGTATTTCATGGTTATGGGAGATAGTTCTATGCTTTATATCTCATAGTTATGGGATATAGGTCTATACCGGGATATTTCATGGTTATGGGAAATAGCTTTATGCCGGGATATTTCATGGTCATGAGAAATAGCTTTATGCCGTTATATTTTCATAGGTATGGGAGATAGGTCTATGCGTTATATTTCATGGTTATGGGAGATAGGTTTATGCCGTTATATTTGATAGGTATGGGAGATAGGTCTATGCATTATATACCATGGTTATGGGAGATTGGTTTATGCTGTTATATTTCATGGTTATGGGATATAACTTTATGCCGTTATATTTCATGGTTATGGGAGATTGGTTTATGCTGTTATATTTCATGGTTATGGGAGATAGCTTTATGCCGTTATATTTCATCGGTATGGGAGATAGGTCTATGCGTTACATTTCATGGTTATGGGAGATAGCTTTATGCCGTTGTAGTTATGATTATGGGAGATTGGTTTATGCCGTTATAGTGCACGGTCATTTAGCATCCACAACACTGGTCACTCATCTCTTCAGAACTTGAAGAAATTACTTTGGACACCACATCAGCACATAATCTGTCGTCACTCAATTCTAGTATGGCGTTATATTTTCATAGGTATGGGAGATAGGTCTATGCGTTATATTTCATGTTTATGGGAGTTAGGTTTATGCTGTTATATTTCATACGTATGTGAGATAGGTCTATGCGTTACATTTCATGGTTATGGGAGATAGCTTTATGCCATTATAGTTATGGTTATAGGAGATTGGTTTATGCCGTTATAGTTATATTTATAGGAGATTGGTTTATGCTGTTATATTGCACGGTCATTTAGCATCCACAACACTGACCACTCATCTCTTCAGAACTTGAAGAAATTACTATTGACACCACATCAGCATATAATATGTCGTCACTCACTTCTAGTATGCAAAGAAATTTATTTTGTTTGTTTTCATTTTATTTTTTATTTTAACATGACATGCAGTGAAGAAAATGTTTCTAGCCACGGCTGTTCGGTGGTAACATGCTGTACACACGACAAGAAAGGATATGGTTCGAATCCCACCATCAGATCAGTACGGGTTAACTACCGTGATGTCTCAATGGGCACTCCACTTTATTCCATTAGCCTCGCACTAAATTACCAAAAATGTATTTTTTTCAGGAAGAAAGATATAAAAATTGCCCATGTGTAAATAGGGTTTATATGGACGTTAGCACAACCCTGGCTTTACAGTACCGGTTAAACGATTAAGCAAATCTAATATAATTTTGAAGTTTGCAAACCCTTAGGAAAATAAAAGGCTTCCAAGTATTATATGCCTTAAAGACAAGGGATAAAACATAAAATGCTAAAGTGCTTTGAAAGAAACATACGATAGAAAATAAAAGGGCACAAAATATATAATCCTTAAAGAAAAATGTCAAAAGTTGCTAAACCAACGGCATCGATTTAAACGTTCCAGGTTAGGTATTGCTATTACGTTGGCTTGTCACAATGACGGCGAGAATTGCCAATTTCCTAAATTTTATTTTTTGTTTTGTAGTGTATTAAAACTGTACCAGGTAAGTAGTTCAGAAGTTGGTAGTGTATTGAGAAATGTGTCAGGTAAGTAGTTCAAAATTGGTAGTGGACGTCATCTTACCTGCTGAAGTATCATGTGCTCCATCGTGATGGTCTTGACGTTCTCTGGAAGTGAAGGGTTTATTTTCATCTTCATCGTTAGCAGACTTAACAGTTAGAGGAACCTTTTCTTTGAGGTATTTAATGCTGCAGAAGTGTTCAGAATAGTTCTTTGGTGAAGAAGTTTTGGTAAATGATTTTGCCAGTTTGTTTAAAATGTTTGGCAGGAAAGTGAGCAATTTATCCGATTTTGATAAGTGTGTGAAACAGCTCGTTATTTTTGCCGTTGATTTTCTGTACTATACTCTCTCTCTCTCTCTCTCTCTCTCTCTCTCATGATATGGTTTGTAGCATGGTACATAAGGTCTCAATTCAGATTTTCAGTTATCGGACTAGAATTGAAATATGTAAGTGCTCCTTACCGTTCCTTGATGGGGCCACTGCAAACTCCTTCCAGACCATTATTTATTCAGCCTTTCAGAATCGCTGAAATTGTTTTGGCATTGTATTTCCAGTAACATCACGGAATATATTAGTAAATAACGCTATCTGATCCAAGTTTTCGAACCTTGATTCGCAGAGGAACTGAAAAGTTTCCTAATCTGTTTTGTTCAATTTTCAATTCTGACCGCACCCGGGAGGGTTAGGAGTATTACTTCTTTAGTATATTGGAAATAGTGATTTCCTCAGAGGTCGTGAATAAATTCCAGAGAGAAATCCAGTAAATGGATCGCAGATGGTCAGATCCTGGAACGAATATAATACTGTAGCGTGATGTAGATAGACATTCAACTTATTATTAAAAAGGTAACGATTTTATTTTGAAACAAAGTCTTTTATTTTGTTTCGTCTCTCATCGAACATTTTGCAGCCTCAAAATGTATTGTGGCCGTTAAAAAAGTAAAGCAGATTTAAACGTGTTGCTTTTCACTACAGATGGTAAAATCAGACTGATTAATTGAAGAGTTTTAGGGAAACGTAGTGATCAAAAGGTAAGAGATTCAGCGACCATAGTTTGAAATGTATTCCTAAGATCAATATGGCATTGAGGAGTTATGGTATACATTATTATGGACATTCCTTAAGCGGCAATGTCACTATTTCCTGAAAAGTTGTTTTAAGTTACGAAATGTTTTAGATGAGCTCTATCGTTTTCTTTTAAAATGGTCTCCTGAAAACAGACAGTTGTTTGGTCAGTTTCTTTAATAAGAAGACTTATTTCATCAATATTGGCATTAAACCTCGGTAATTTCGCTATAATATTGTGTCTTACAACCGAATAGAATTACGAGACTTGTGAGAGGAGTTCCTGTCGCGTTAACACGGTGCTCTCCAGTTTCCATACCCTTCAGAGTTCCAATTACGTGAACGCTCTAGATCGGATTATAATCAGATCCTTTCTCTAGTAACCCTTTGCGGTTTCGGAGTTGTAGAATGGACCCGATGCATACTCGCTGCATGTCGTAAGAAGTGACTGAGTAGAGGCAAACTGTTGGTTATGGGTTGTGACCAGTGTTGACTCCTCCCAGTATCTCTTTTGATACCATCATTTACACCAATGTTTCCGCACTTCTTCCCCGCCTCAGAAGACTTCCTTGAAGACGTTGGCTAAACGGATCAAGATGGTTTATATACTTGCCGAGTATCCAGTATGTGGAT
Organism: Sinohyriopsis cumingii; assembly: GCA_028554795.2. Lineage (NCBI taxonomy): Eukaryota > Metazoa > Mollusca > Bivalvia > Unionida > Unionidae > Sinohyriopsis > Sinohyriopsis cumingii. The sequence continues at coordinate 110,330,500 of CM068831.1, read as the reverse complement.
CCCTAGCACATGAGAAGTGTCCTCTTATTGCGCTCCGTGATGGATCGGTGACCACGGGTAATGGATAAACAAGAAAGCATAATCGAAAATCAAACATAAAATCTGCTGCAAAGAACAAAATCCGTTGTCTGTTTCAGATGTTGTGCCATTTGCGTGGATTCATTTCCACGTTTCGTGGTCATCCAAATCAAAAAAGGCATCCAAAGATTCATCCAAGGGCGTGATTCGCTGCCGTGACTTGGCGTAAGTCAGCGACACAGAAATCACTGAAGGCATGAAGAGTCAAAGTGTCATTGCAATCCGTCGAATCTATATTAAACCTGGCGGACATTTACAGAACACCAACACTATCATACTTACCTTCAATACACCCAGTGAAGTAAAAGCTGGACTCTTGCATGTCAAGGTAGAAATATACATCCCAAATCCATTTCGATGTTTCGAATGTCAGAAGTACAGTCAACACGAATACAGATTATCCAAAATCCCTGTATGTGACCGATGCGGTAACTCTTTACATGGAGAACCTGACTGTAAAGACACTCTGAAAACCGTGGAAAAGATCATCGCGCTAACTCGAAGGGCTGAGGAGAAGGAATTCAGAGGGTAAAATATACCAAAAATATCACATTGTCGGTGTCCAGAAAGATGGTAGAATCTATAAAATCCCTACATTGCCCATTTTTCCCAAATATAGTCATGACCAGTACGAAGATAACAAATTATGCACTGACCCCCAAAAAGCCTATCAGATGAAGCAGCACCATCAAATATCCTTCATTATAGTCCCGAAAACAAGTCATCCTACACACAGACAACATTCTATAATACCACAACAACAAAATCACCAAAAGCCAAACACAAACCTAACTACTGCAGCACAAGGGATCTGATGACCCTATAAACCTGCATAATAGGTTTGGCGAATTTGATGATATGATAGTAGAAGAAACTGCTCTGTGTCCAAAGGACGGCTTCAGACCTAGACGTAATAAGTGTATCACTGTACTCTCTTTTGAAATTCAGCATATATGGTTGTTTCCACACACACACACACACACACACACACACACACCAAATGGTCTAAGTTAATTACTACACCATCTCTACTTTTAATTGATAATTAAGAACATCATCATACAATGGAATCGTCGAGGACTTAAAACCAACTACAATGATGTTCTTCGGCTTTTAAACATGATCCTGCTGTGCTGCCTCTGCAAGAAACCTTATAAAAATGTACGGATAACATCATACTTAAGAATTAGTTCTATTCAACGGCTACTCTCTTAACATTGACAAATCTCGGGAAGAGCTTCTGTTGTTGTAAACAATAATCACCTCATAGTACCATTCTCTCAAAGACAAATGCACCAGCCATTGCTGTAAGCGTCACTTGTCGTCGAGTGATTACATTTTGTTCCATTTATATACTACCAACACCCAAATGAATGAGATTTCAATCCTCACAGCACATATGGTATCAAAGTGCATAAATGGCAGAGGCAAAATGGTAGATGATTCTATTTCCAGACATGATTTGTGTCTATATCACGTCATATCGCAGACCTATTTACATCCAGGACAGGTACATAAATGCGTATCTATATGACAATTTATTCGCCTTCTTTTCTTTTGGATTATGACCGGAAGATCGCTGACGACTTTTATATCAGCGATCATGTCCCAATCTCTCTTAAAAGAACCCCATTGATTTGACCATCGATGAGCAACGTCACACCGGAAATTTAAGACGGCCGACAGGGTTTAGTTTGAATCACTTTCCAGACATAGCTTTATAAACGTCAATGATCATGTTCAACGTTTTATATATATTTTACCTGAGAGTGCAGAAGAATCAATTCCTATGTCTCATCTAACTCTAAAAGAACCAAAATATCATGGTTCACTGAAGATGTGAAGAACCCATAAGTAAAAGCCGAGAAGAACTGAGAAAATGTAACAATTGTCCGACACCCGAAAATTACAGTTAAAGAATGATAGATAACGTCATGGAAAAGCTAAATTTTTTAAAAACTCTCGTTTCTCCATAAAGAAAGAATGGGACACGGTCCGCAAAATAAATGGTAAGGGAAATAAGAACTCTTTCCGACAACTTAATGAAAAATAAAAACTTCAATTCCAAATACGGGATAGCAGATATATTTGTTGAAAGTTTTGCATCACCATTTAATTACTCAAAAGATTTTCGACGTCACCAAGAGAAGGTAAATTTAAAATTTACATCAAATAATTCAGAAAGTTATAATAACCGTTTTCACTGTTGGAACTTATGGATACATTGAACCAGGCTTGACGATATACATTACCATTTGAAACACCTACCGGAACACTAACTAATCGCTTATTTAGTAAAGTTTCAATGACTTATTGATCACTGGTAATGTACCCAAAACTTGGAGAGAGTCCACGGTAATACCTATTTCCTAACCAGAAAAGGATGGCACAGATCCTAACAACTATTGTCCCATTGCTTTGACGAGCTGTGTGTGTTAAGACCATGGAAGCAATGGTCAACGCAATGCTTGTTTGGTTCTTGGAGACCAACAATTTAAAACTCCTTTCCTAATTGGCTTCCGATATAGCCACATTAAAAGCATACACCTTGTTAAACTTAAAACATTCATTCGCGCTGTTTTGATCAAGGAAGAACATTTATTAGCTATTCTTTGACTTTGAAATGCCCTTGATACAATAGAAGTACGGAAGAATGAGTGTCTTCACAAACTGGGTCTAAAAGGCCGTCTTTTATATCAACTTTCATTCGGGTTGGGAATTAAAAATACAAGTAGTCTCCGCCCTTTCATATATTTATGAGCAAGAGATTTGTGTGTCTAGGGTTAGTATTTTGTCTGTTACGCTTTTAATATCAAAATTGATAACATCACCAAATGTTTGGCTCCTGGTCTGAATTGTTCCCTATATGTTGATGATTACCTAATATGTTATTAATCCAGACATATTCAGACAGATTCAAGATTGGGCAACTGCCAAATGTATTAAATTCTCAAAATCATAAACTGTATGCATTTCTGTCAGCTACGAAGACAACATGGTGATCCTAAACTCACGTTGCATGGAACACCTTTACCGGTTGTTCAGGAAATAAAGATTTAAGGTATTGTCTTCGGCAGAAAACTCACCTTCATTCTACACATTAAGAAATTGAAAACTCGGTGTCTTTGATAAACCTTGATTTACTTAAAGTAGTAGCGTACACTGACTGGTGTGCTGATTGAAAAGTGGTTCGTAACTTATATAGAATCGTTTATTAGATAAAAACGGAAATATAACTGCATTCTTTATGGTTCAGGCAGAAAGTCATATTTATAGATCCTAAGTAAAACTTACCATCAAGCAATATAACTCAATTCTGGAGCTTTTAGGTCATCCTCAGGTGAAAGCCGTTTGGCTGAAGCTAATGAGGCACCTGTATCACATCGCACAGTGTCGTTATCTTCACAATATGACCCTAACATTAAAAGCCAGCCTTTTAACCCCTGCTTTGTATTTGTTTCCCAACCCAACTAAAGAACTTTAAAGGGAAAGAAAACAAATCTCATTCTAAATTAGACATTAGAATATCTTCCAGGCTTGACAAATTTATTGACCTTCAAAACCTCCACAAGGTCATTTGTTTCTATAGCACCTCCTTGGTTTATAAAACATTCCAAAGTAGGCTGTAGTCTGCGTGAATGAAAAATTAGAACACAAATCCTTCCATTCGTATAAGTAACTTCTCTACAATTTGAATACATAGACAAGAACTTATACTTACGGCACAAAGGATGGTGAAAAGACTGCTTGTGCAACGATTGTTTCAGCAGAAATCAAGAAAATAGAAGCTGCCTCGAAATATATCGAAACCCAAACTATATTTTAAGCTTTATCATCTTCTCCGATTTGCTATCAGTATTTCAATCACTACACAATAGGAACCGGAAAACCCAGTAATGCCAATATTCTCATCAAATATATCCAGCAGTGTACCACTCGCAAAATAGCATACGTTTGGTTTCCCAGCCATGAAAAAGCAGACCCCGCTGCTAAAATAGACCTATCTCTAAAATACCATACGCTGATTATAAACCTGGCATTAAAAAGGCCCTCATTTAGTAAGAGGCAGGCGTCATGGAATGATGCTGTCAATATCAAGCCCCATGTGATCAAACCTTCTTTAGGCAAATTGACGTCTTTCTAATGAAACATCCGTAAGGACGAGGTAATCATTGCACGAATTGGAATTTGTCATAATTATAATAACCCATTCTTATATACTTAAAGGTGAAGATCCAACTGACTGCGTTTTTTTTTTTTGCAATGAATACGTCACCGTGAAGCACTTAATGATAGATCGTTTCTAGCTCCAACTTACATGCACTCGTTACTACAATGTTCAGAACATGAAGGAGCTTTTGGATGCAGCAAAAGTGTCTTGTATTGTAAATTTTTTGTAGCAAGTTAAAATTTATTCTAAAATATAGCTTGTATGCAGCCTATTGCCTTTGAAGTTTTTTAACCGACACGTGTCCCGTCAATCACCTCAGTATATTTTATTATCCAATTACACTCTACAGCACACAAACTAATTATATTCCCTGCGAATAGGGATCCTCTCCATGTATTATCCTCACCATATCCAAGTTTTGTTGTCTTTTGCATCCCTCGTTGATAATGAACCACTTTACATTCATAAATCATTTATCATATAACCGTTTTTTGTGACGCTATGATTACAGTGCTTGTGCGCCGTAAAACCACACTCAATCTGGCGTCTAGTTGATTCTTTAATTTGGGTTTCAAGCATGTATTACCGATGGGTCCAGCGTTTGCTTCTCTTTCATGTAGGCCGGATATAATCAGTCATTCGCAAATAGCACTAGGTTTCTTATTTGTCACATAGTTATATTGGGCGCTAATGTCGGCGGTTTGCTACTCTTTTCAGGGCATGATCCAATAGATCCCTCTAAAGGAGAAGCGTCCCCTTCCCTCCCCTCCCACTTCTCACACTATGACACATATGACACACATTCCCTCCGTGACTCCGGTCGTACGGTTTTTGGATGCCTTCAGGACTATTAACCATGCAATCTGATTAAAATCAGATCTCCGCTGTTATACATGAAGATGTGAGAGCGACCACATCTGTTATCACCATACTCGCTAATTTGATCAACCAATCAGACGAAATCTTCTGTTTTAGCTTTGGGAGACAGAGCACTGTGGATGAAGAAGATGAATGTGTACCGAACGATCTGATCTGCTTTCAGATTTTTTAAAGCTGCATTTCTACTGGCTAATTCAAAGGTCACCAGAACACGAAACTTAAGGGGTCGTCGTCAGATCTTCACGTAGGACAGCGGAGATATGATTTTAATCAGACTGATTAACCCTGTCTCGCCTTATGGCCAGGGAACATCCGTCTTGATACAGAATATTTATTTAAAAAAAATATGTAAGGTCCCTTCACTGTAACCGCGCTTGCGTAGGAGTCACCGATATTGTTAAGCGGAGACGCGGCTTCCACCAACGTCCTATCTTCGGGGAAGCTCAGTCCCTTCTCATTCTTCACCAGGTGTAACTCTTTCTCTTATCTCTTATGAATACATGCCCCACCACCACCATTTGGGCATAATTCAAGAAAAGATAAATTGTGTTTCACTAACCTTAACATTGTCAATTTCAACAATTTGTCCCTAAGATACAAGTGTGCTTACTTTGGTGATAACGGTTCTCTTGAGAAGCAGGGCTATTGTTAAAATTCAATTTGTGTTATTCATGTGACAGGTATTGATGCACTGTAACCTACTTTGAACTATTTTTTGTTCACTATATTGCGGTTGTGAGCATTTCTCTTGGTTATATTTATTTTGATTTATTTTCCGTTGGAAAAAATAAGCTCGTGTTGTGGTATTAATGGACATAGTGGCTGTTCAGTCATCGTGGTCTCGGTCTATTTTGTTTGACATGCAACTTTTTATGTAGGTGTATTTTTTATGAGTGCAAGACAATTGTATAGCAAGTAGGCCATTGTACTCTATTTTACTTGCGCGTATGTTTTGGGTAAGTTTTGTGTTTACATCAGTTTCTCAGTTATTCTGTGCCCCACTGTCAGGGAAAAAATGTTTGTAGATGTGCCTTGGTGAGCGTGACACCATTCTGTCAAAATGCGGTCACTATTTGCAAGGTTCAAAGAGTTTGGTTGAACATTTCGTTTAGCTCAGTTTCTCGATAATGTTAGCCCCACAGCCTTGTAACTTTGTTTGTAAATACGACTTTGGTAAGTAGAACTTCATTTTTGTCAGCTAGGAAACATTTCATTTCAGAGTGACTCCGGTATATATTTTGTTTAGGAGAGTTTTTAGGCAATATGTTTGGATTCCTGTCATACAAAAAGAGGCGGTGTGGGGTGGGAGGGCATTTGGAGCATGTACAAATTTCAAGTTAAATATGATGGCTCAAATAAATAACACTATAATAACATATAATATTATAGATATATTTTAGTTATACATGTATGTGTACATGCAATGAGATATGTCATTTACCCGCGGACCCAGGTTCGAATCTCCAAAGAGTACAAATTACAAATTCTCTAATTTGTATGCTATTGTTATTTATTCGTATTTATAACAAATTGTATTAATATTATCAAGAATTCTCTTGTAGAATCAAAGGATAGCACTTTCCTTATTGCTTGCTCTCTCTCTCTGTCTCTGTCTCTGTCTCTCTCTCTCTCTCTCTCTCTCTCTCTCTCTATATATATATATATATATATATATATATATATATATATATATATATATATATATATATATATATCACTGAGTTAGAAATTAATAGGCATTATGATTGTGTCAGCTGGAGAAAAAAAATTGAGCAACTTGTCACGCGCGAGAATTACGTGCAGATCATCTCAATGCAATTTCTATTTCAACTAACTTCATATAAAATGCGTAAAGCGTACGTAAATTATGCATTTCAAAAGGCCTATTATCACACTCAGTCGCTGAGTACAATTCGTTTCAAAGTGATGATGTTTCTCAAAAGCCCATGGCTGATGTGTGTGTGTCTGTGTGTGCGTGTGTGTGTTTTAACGTAGCTTCAACAAATTTTCAGTCCTATCGCTACGATGTCTGCAGTGTGGCAGTTTACAGTAATGTGTAGCACTGGGGCATCATGCCACAGACATGTAGCATCACGTTCCACCTAAACACATTATCCTGACCCTAGGCCTACCAGTCCTAACACTAACCTCTTAATGCTGAGCGCCAAGCGAGGCAGCTGCTTGTATCATTTTAATAAGTCTTTGGTTTGACTCGGCCTGGGTTCGAACCCATGACATCTCGGATCCGAGGCGGACGCTTTAAGCTCATAGGCCACTGGAGCGGTCCCATGGCTGATCACACAAAAAGTGACACATGCATACATACATTTTGATAACTGGGAGGATAAACAAAGACTTCAAGGGGAAATATCGTCTGCTTCATAATGAAATATCAACCAAAACGAACAGGAACAACAACACGAGGTAATCATATGTGTCTTGTTTATTCTTGCTTCTTTCCGAAATAGATTATGGTATATAACTGTACTGTTATGGTTTTTGTTGTAGGGTATCGTTTGTCCTCGACGCGGCTGAGGTAAAAGTTATGGTTTTTCCAAACCAACAGTTTTTATACAGAGCGCACGTATAACTCCAAGTTGGACTTTCGACAGTTTGCAAAACAAAATATATTAAAGTTTCAATAAAACTGATTTATTTTTAACTGTCTTCCTATTTGACTTATCTGCTCTAATTGCGATACAGGCGATCGCTTGGCTAATTAAATTTTCGTGATGGACCTTTGAAACTTTGTAAGCGGCACATTTTCCTCGTTAAGCTTTCTTTTCGTTATGGTCGAGTCGACTTGGGGACAATAAAGACACTATGGCAGTTTTAAGGACTTGGAATATCGCTGGTAAGGGATGATATGCTTCAAAATCGCTTGTGGAGCGGGGACGAAGAGGGGCCATTATTTGTTACTGGTAAATAGAATCCACTCTATAGTTTCGCGTTCATGACATGAAGGGAAATGTTCGGTTTCGAGAGTCAATATTCTTTTGGCAGTGATCTTTATTGTAAATATTTAATCTTGGCTGAGCTCTTATCTGACCTAATCTTAACCTAAAATTATTCCTTTATCTCTCTCTCTCTCTCTCTCTCTCTCTCTCTCTCTCTCTCTCTCTATATATATATATATATATATATATATATATATATATATATATATATATATATATATATATATATATATATATATGTGTGTGTGTGTGTGTGTGTGTGTGTGTGTGTGTGTGTGTGTGTGTATCTTGTACATTCATATATACAATAATAATAATAATAATAATAATAATGACAATAATAATAAAATAAGCTCATGTTGTGGTATTAATGGACATAGTGGCTGTTCAGTCATCGTGGTCTCGGTCTATTTTGTTTGACATGCAACTTTTTATGTAGGTGTATTTTTTATGAGTGCAAGACAATTATATAGCATGTAGGCCATTGTACTCTATTTTACTTGCGCGTATGTTTTGGGTAAGTTTTGTGTTTACATCAGTTTCTCAGTTATTCTATGCCCCAGTGTCATGGAAAAATGTTTGTAGATGTGCCTTGGTGAGCGTGACACCATTCTGTCAAAATGAATCTTATATATCCCCGGGAAAACACACACACACACACACACAGCGTCGACAACCGGTTGCACGGCAATTATATTGTCTCTGGCTTTTCCGCACTTACATGCACACATGGATGTGACTGCTTGAAGTTACACGTATCTGTATGTCATGAACTGAATCAAATATTATGCATTTTCTATTACATAAGTATCAAAAAGCAAGTACTTTCATTTTTATGTGTGCCAATCGGGCTTACTTCGTACACTGATTTGTATATCATCCATCCATCCATCCATCCATCCATCATCCATCCATCCATCCATCCATCCATACATACATACATACATACATACATACATACATACATACATACATACATACATACATACATACACACATGTTCAGTAAATTAGGGAAATGGACCCATTTCATTTTGATCTTATAAATTATCTACATGTGTTCTAAGTGAGAGAGAACATGATAATCCATTTAAATCGTTACAGTCGAATGTAAACAATTCCAATTCCTTTATTTTCCTCTCTTAATCTGTTGCGTATATCTCGTTTGCAAGGAGTTCCCTCACTCATGTGTTTAGATTTTAGATTATATATAGCGTACTGTAAGTCCATTAATGTCAAGCTATGTTCCTATCTTTTCTGTATTAACGAAACATTAACTGAATGAAATCTCTTCTAAAGAGGAAAAAAAGTCAGTCAGTCAGTCATGCACACACATACATACACACATACTTGAATAAACACACATACATACATACATACATGCATACACACATACATACATACATACATACATACATACATACATACATACATACATACATACATACATGCATGCATGCATGCATACACTCAAACATACATACATACACACACATACACACATACATACATACAGACACACACACACGTACGTACGTACGTACATACATACACACACATACATACATACACACAGACAGACAGACACGTACGTTCGTACGTACATACATACATACATGCATGCATGCATACAGTCATACCGGTATCTCGGTATATATCTATATATTGCAAGGTTTGTATATGATTTACCTGTATCATTATCACCATATACCTTCAAAGTATATTTTATCTTTTATCCTTTAAGTTTTTATCATTTATTACTTAATGTCTATGGTTCATTTTAATTCCTATATTTCTTTATCCATTCTTTATATCTAAATTTTTAGAGCCATGTATGTATGTATGTATGTATGTATGTATGTATGTATGTATGTATGTATGTATGTATGTATGTATGTATGTATATTTGACTGGTGTTTCATGGCTAGTCAGCGAGTAATTATTTCCAAGAGATACACCTATCCTTGGGTAAATGTGGTACTTTCCATACCTTCATGGTTTATTTTATAGGTCAATTGATGTCTGAGTTAGTGCGGGATGACAGTGAAATTAATACCCCTTTCGACTGATTTTCAAGCACTGAGTGGGTGCCCATGTGATAAACCTTGACACAACTCTTAAACAAAAACGCCCGGATTCTGTTGTATAATAAATACCCCTTCGTTTGGATTGCTGTGCATATAGGAGTGTGGGAGTGGGTGGGTAGGCGTTGAAACAAGAACTTCGGACAATTTATCTCCATCTGACTTTTACCAGAGACGAAACGTGACACTGCAGAAGTTTTTAGTACTGTGTAAATGCATTGTGTCTTTTTTTGGGAGGGAAAGAAAAGTATAATTAATAACTAATTAAATTTTATATGACGAGAATTATGTATGTTGTGCGTGTCTTTCCAATCTGATTAAAGTGTGTGTGTGTGTGTGTGTGTGTGTGATTTGGATTTTGAACGTAGCTTTAACAAATTTTCAGTAATATCGCTACGATGTCTGCAGTGTGGCAGTTTATAGTGATGTCTAGCACTGGGGCATCATGCCGCAGACATGTTCCATCATGTCCCACCCAAACACATTATCCTGATACCAGGCGGACCAGTCCTAACACTAACCTCTTAATGCTGAGCGCCAAGGGAGGTAGCTGTTAGTACCATTTTTATAAGTCTTTGGTATGACTCGGTCGGGGTTCGAACCCACGACCTCCCGCAGTCGAGGCGGACGTTCTAATCACTAGGCCACCGGTGCGGTGATTAAAATCAGATCTCCACTGTTATACATCAAGATCTGACAGCGACCGCTTAGGGGTCATGTTCTGGCAAGTTGTGGTAACCTATGTTGTTGCCATAATTGCTAATTTTATCAACCAATCAGATGAAGCCTTTTAGCTTCGCGTTTGGAGGCTGAGCAGTGTGTATGAATTGGATGAATGTGTACCGAACGATCTGATTCACTTTCAGATTTGTGAAAGTTGTATTTCCGTTGGCTAATTCAAATGTCACCATTGCTTGTCTTTCCATCCTCTCAATTGTGCATCCGTCTGTTCGTCTGCAACCTCAGTGTTATAAGTCTGTTATTACACGTAACCACCGATTCGTATTAAATAGCCAGATAATACATGGTCATGTTTGCAACACCAGGTTACCAAAACCTCTGGGCCAGCTCGACATACAGGCTGTGGCCAGCTGCTTGTTTCGAAAGTTTCATGAGCCCAGGATGCTCTCTCTCTCTCTCTCTCTCTCTCTCTCTCTCTCTCTCTCTCTCTCTCTCTCTCTTGTTCACCTTGCAGTTGGATCCCACTTATTTACGAGTATATACAGAGAGAGACATTAATTTACCTCAAATTAATGTATCAAAAAGTCATATATATCCCGATATCAAAAGTCATATCATTTCAAATACATTGGATGTAAAAATTTAAATCTTTCCAGATACGTTGGATACTAGAAGTCATATCCATCCGGAAACGTTGGATACTAGAAGTCATATCCATCCGGAAACGTTGGATACTAGAAGTCATATCCATCCGGAAACGTTTGATACTAGAAGTCATATCCATCCGGAAACGTTGGATACTAGAAGTCATATCCATCCGGAAACGTTGGATACTAGAAGTCATATCCATCCGGATACGTTGGATACTAGAAGTCATATCCATCCGGAAACGTTGGATACGTATACCTATTAATTACCGTGAATATTGTACATAAAGGTTTTGCTCTATTTACCTACCTTCCCGTCTTAGTCGGAAATAAGCGAGAATGTGTATTTCGCATCTTTTATCTCTTTTTTTTCCTCACCCCTCTCTTCTTTTGAAAATTCTCAGAATAGTTGGATTGATGCCATGTTCATTTTTCTCTTCAAAACATTTATTATTCTCCACTTCCTCCTCCTGCTCATTATAATTTTGTTTTTCCTTCATGGCCGCCAGCAGTCAGTTTTTACTCAGGTACGCACGCTCCTTAAGTTTTTGATAGGGTCTTTGCTAATTTTAATGTCGTTCGCGTCAGTATGTTCTTTTTTCTTTATAATTACGGTTAAATACTTTCCATTAATTCAGTAAGTTGCAAAAACACACAATATCATGGCATGTTAACTGAGATAGAATGTCACCAATGCCGTCGTGATGAAAATTTTCTGTCCGTGTAAGTATCTGGTTGGATATACGTTTGATAAATTAATGACGATTGATCGATTTAGACTATGAAATAAAGAATAATGTGATATTCGATTCTTAGAAATGGTGATATTATTAGCCTAGTTTATTTCTTCACAGTCGTGCAGGTCCGTACTCTACATAACATATATAAACGTTTATTTCACGCGAACAGTGCGCTTATGCGCGTGCGTGTTGTTGTTGTTGTTGTTGTTGTGTGTGTGTGTGTGTGTGTGTGTTGGTTTCAACGGCACTTTTAACACGCTATTTACTGTATCATGCCGAGGAAATGGGTACTAAGTGCCTTTCCAAAGGACACACTGAAGCCTAGGCGGGTATCACTAGTCCAACATTTACCTCGGGACAGGTTCAACGGGCGAACTGGTTTTATCAGCTTATTTGCATCATAGGGTGTGACTTTAAAAATTGCTTATTCAGCCGGCACCCTCGAGGAAGATGCACATGACTGCTCTTCCAACTAAGCTACCACCGCATGCAAACATATATACTATGTGTACATGAAATATCCAAGAATAAATGTGGCAATTTTGCAAGTGTTAAAACAACAAGAGTAAAAAATGTACCTTGTTTTTAACTTAAGTGTTACTATGTGTTAGGGATATTTCAAATACATCTGCCTGAGTTGCCAACTAAGGCATATACAGAAATAAACCCATCGTTTATTGCTAATGAAATAAAATAGATGCTCATCTTTCGGAAGGCGAGAACACCATCGAGTACAGTAGTATGTGGCCACGAATTTGTTCCCAATTCCTCAGATCTGATAAAGCTGTAATTCTATAAGGTTATATCATTTTTTGACGTGTTGGACATAAGCGAAACACATCAGAATTCCTTCCTTCGGATCTCATATTCGAATGCACGTGCATGCCTATCACCAAAACTTGAATATTTATCATTATTTCCACCTTACTTATGTAATGATTAATTCCACATTGCTTATGTAACTGCCGAGTGGTCTAAAGCGCTCTCCGTTACAGATCACTGCCATCTCACCTCTGTCTGCGTGGGTTCGAGTCTCGGATTCAGCCTATGTGTGTATGTGAGAAAGCTTGCCAGTAGCTTCTCGTGGGTCGGTGGTTCTTTTCGGGGTTTTCCCGGGTTCTTCCTCCACCATTAATACTGGCCGCCATGTATAGCCTATCGTGTGCTGAAAAATGGCGTTAAACCCTAAAACAACAACAACAACAACAACAACTTATGTAACTCAGGCTATGACAGAATACTGGCTTTTTTCTTAAAGTGGGATATTTTATATAGTAAATTATTCTTAATCCAATCGTAGAAAGCTTTGTCGTTTCTTACGCAAATCGGAGGACAGTAGTTTTACAGGTTCGCTACACTTCGTCCATGACGTCAGATTGTATCCACGTGTTTCGCTGAGTTAACTGAGTAAATAGTTTTCCTTTATTTTTTCATATGAGAGATAGTTTAACGTATGAATTACTGAGAAGGTACCATCATAACTAAGACTGAATGGTATTTCTAGGTAATGGTACCTTGTTAAGGAAATTATTACGACAATAAATGCAATGACTCGATTTCTGATATTAGACCGTGCGATGCTACGTTGCTCTATGATTACTACTCGCTTCCACGAATTGTTGAAGGAAATAATATCTAATATTTCCTATGAAAAGTATAATTATTTTTGCGTGTGTGTATGCATGTTTTATTTATTTATTTATTTATTTATTTATTTATTTATTTATTCATTTTTTATTTTAAAAAATACATGTTAATGCCTTTCGGTCCTTCATATTTATTCTTACCAAAGGTATGAACAACGTCTTAATTCGACAGAAAAGCCTTAGGAGCATTCAATATCGACCTTTAACTCATCAGCACTTATATGTCTTTCTTGCATCTTGTTTGACTCGACCCCATCCATTCTCTTTTGATTTTCTTGAAAAACCGATAGGCAATGCAGCTTGTTCAATATTTATAGCATAAGGGACCAGTCATTTGTAGGAGTCGAGCTTTGATCGACCAGATTATTCCTGATTTGACAATTATGTCAAATGCTGACTGCATCTGAGTCCATTTATAGTCTCGAATTTTTAATTTTATCAAGAAGCATTAGCAAATTGATGGGCATTGGTTTAGATGGATGGGGAGTTCATTTTAATAGTTCGTAATAACAAACGTGAGATAAACGTTTTGTGTCGAGAAATGTAAATAATCAAGAGTATTGGGTCATATAAAGCCTCCCACTGCGAACTCCAGGAAGTAAAATGGCCAGATTCTACCCAACCACCCCACATGTTTGTATTAGGTGCCCAATGGAGGCAATAGTTTTTCTATGGTATGCGTCCTATGATGGTGTTTCAGTTGAGAGGTCTTGGTCTTTATGTAAGTAATGTTGTTTTGTATGCCTTTTGGGGGATATTCCAGCGTTTTACTTTCGTTGTTTTGTATGCCTTTTGGGGGATATTCCAGCGTTTTACTTTCGTTGTTTTGTATGCCTTTTGGGGATATTCCAGCGTTTTACTTTCGTTGTTTTGTATGCCTTTTGGGGGATATTCCAGCGTTTTACTTTCATTGTTTTGTATGCCTTTTGGGGGATATTCCAGCGTTTTACTTTCGTTGTTTTGTATGCCTTTTGGGCGATATTCCAGCGTTTTACTTTCATTGTTTTGTATGCCTTTGGGGGGATATCCCAGTGTTTTATTTTCATTGTTTTGTATGCCTTTTGGGGGATATTCCAGCGTTTTACTTTCATTGTTTTGTATGCCTTTTGGGGGATATTCCAGCGTTTTACTTTCGTTGTTTTGTATGCCTTTTGGGGGATATTCCAGCGTTTTACTTTCGTTGTTTTGTATGCCTTTTGGGGGATATTCCAGCGTTTTACTTTCATTGTTTTGTATGCCTTTTGGGGGATATTCCAGCGTTTTACTTTCGTTGTTTTGTATGCCTTTTGGGCGATATTCCAGCGTTTTACTTTCATTGTTTTGTATGCCTTTGGGGGGATATCCCAGTGTTTTATTTTCATTGTTTTGTATGCCTTTTGGGGGATATTCCAGCGTTTTACTTTCGTTGTTTTGTATGCCTTTTGGGGGATATTCCAGCGTTTTACTTTCATTGTTTTGTATGCCTTTTGGGGGATATTCCAGCGTTTTACTTTCGTTGTTTTGTATGCCTTTTGGGCGATATTCCAGCGTTTTACTTTCATTGTTTTGTATGCCTTTGGGGGGATATCCCAGTGTTTTATTTTCATTGTTTTGTATGCCTTTTGGGGGATATTCCAGCGTTTTACTTTCATTGTTTTGTATGCCTTTTGGGGGATATTCCAGCGTTTTACTTTCGTTGTTTTGTATGCCTTTTGGGCGATATTCCAGCGTTTTACTTTCATTGTTTTGTATGCCTTTGGGGGGATATCCCAGTGTTTTATTTTCATTGTTTTGTATGCCTTTTGGGGGATATTCCAGCGTTTTACTTTCGTTGTTTTGTATGCCTTTTGGGGGATATTCCAGCGTTTTACTTTCGTTGTTTTGTATGCCTTTTGGGGGATATTCCAGCGTTTTACTTTCGTTGTTTTGTATGCCTTTTGGGCGATATTCCAGCGTTTTACTTTCATTGTTTTGTATGCCTTTGGGGGGATATTCCAGTGTTTTATTTTCATTGTTTTGTATGCCTTTTGGGGGATATTCCAGCGTTTTACTTTCATTGTTTTGTATGCCTTTTGGGGGATATTCCAGCGTTTTACTTTCGTTGTTTTGTATGCCTTTTGGTGGATATTCCAGCGTTTTACTTTCATTGTTTTGTATGCCTTTTGGGGGATATTCCAGCGTTTTACTTTCATTGCTTTGTATGCCTTTTGGGGGATATTCCAGCGTTTTACTTTCGTTGTTTTGTATGCCTTTTGGGGGATACTCCAGCGTTTTACTTTCATTGTTTTGTCTCTTAGTGCATGTTAGCATTTTTAATTGGATGCGGTTGTCTTCCGGGATTTGGTTGGATAGGCTGTTTTCCCATGGGAATTTTTCAAAGTCTCTGCCTTGACCAATTATGATACTATGCTTATGCTCAGCATTTTCGTTAAATCTCATACATACATACATACATACATACATACATACATACCTGTATACATTCATACATACATACATACATACATACATACATACATACATACATACGTACGTACGTTTGTGTGTGTGTGTGTGTGTGTTTTAGATTTTTAACGTAGCTTTAACAATTTTTCAGTCATATTGCTACGATGTCTGCAGTGTGACAGTTTATAGTGATTTCTAGCATTGGGGCATCATGCCGCAGACATGTAGCATGATGTCCCACCCAGTCACATTATCCTGACACCAGGCCGACCAGTCCTTCAGTATCTTGCAACAAATATGTCTCTTTCCCAGTCATGGATTGCATCTGGTATCAGGCGCTTTAGTTTCTACTAAATTTACTGAAAATTAAACCTCGTCAGCCCTTGATGAGACGAATGGCATGACTGCAAAGTCTCCTCGCTAAATTGTTCCTTTGAATTATTTGTAATTGCACCGTCGAAAGTAGTTCTATATGTAGGTTGTTTATGGGTCAGATAATGTCTGGTTTAGTACTGGATGACCGTTTTTGATTTCTACTCTAGTCTGATTCAATTACGAGCAGGTCCCGCCCTATGAGAGAGCATTAATGCCAAGTGGATTAATTTATCATATGCACCGTAACTCAAATTTCGAGTTAGTATGACAAAAGTTATAGTTATTTCGTTTGTGAGTCCTAGCGAAAAATGAAATTTGTAAATTAATTGCACTAATCTCTTAGAAAAGCACCAAAAAAGTAAAATTGTATTAATCTCATGCCGAAATATTTCTTGATAAAAGCAAAATAATTATGTGAAGTGCGTCTGAACAAGAAATATAGAAGTTGGTTGACCACCTTATGTATCATACCAGACGTACTTAATATTAAAGAGTCTGCAATGTCAGCTTAACCTTACAATAGACTAAGCTTCTTAGGTGCGAAAGCCAAAGACGAGAGCGTCTTTCTTTGAGTGGCTGTTGCACAACAGAATCAATACCTTCATAAAGCTCTCCTGTCTATCACTTGATGTTATGACAGAAACTATTGCGTTCTAGTCTAGGTTCAAAATACTCAATTATGTTATTTCATTTATGTTACAAACTTAAGCAAGTGTTTGCTTCGTTTCAAACTTATTATGATAGCTTTGAAATGGCCGAAGCTTAGTAGTAAAAATAAGAGGTCCTGCACAAATAAGGTAAAACTAGTGAATTAGGTTAATCTTTGTGGATTCGTGCTTGACATAAACAACGCAAGGAACGTCCAAGTGAACACGTTTGCGGCCTCAGCTGGGGACGTTTGAATATGTTTAACAGTGTTTGTGGAGAATTAACACTAATCTGTCGTGCACTGTTCCCAGTGTTTGTATAAGGTCCGTGTTATTTTGTTGAGACCCCCGATGTTCCATTTTTGTTCAAGATCCGTCTTATTTTGCTGAAACCCTTTCGCTACATTATTGCCGAGTGTTTCCTGTACCAGTGAAATTATTGGAGTGGTTTGAGAGAACAGAATGACACAGTTGCGACGGAGACGGCTCAAAATCCATTATTAATCTATCTCAACGATGCCGAGTGCACGTGTCAAACTGACATCATTCTCTGCAAAGACAAAACAGCTATTCAAAATTCACATGCTAACGCAGAAAGCTTAATCTCCAGACGTTCTGCACCCCTTTCTTTAGCTTTGAATGTTTCAGTAGTACTTTTATAATTGTTGAAGTACGTGTGTTGTATCCATTTTCCATGCACTTTTCTGGACTATTCACTAAAGCTTTTTCTATACCTTAGATAATGCGTCTCGCATAGCATGGAAAGACTTGGCTTCGTTTTCATAAATGTGAGAGATGGGGAAGCATAAGCCAAATCCAATATTCTTGTTACATATGTTTTCCATTAAAATATATCTGCATAGCTGTTTTCCACATCTCTCTCTCTCTCTCTCCTGTTGTCACAACATTCGAAGAATTACAAAAATATTTACCAGGCTAATCAATCGATCGTAGTAAATATAATGAAATAATTCACGAGTCAAGTGGATACATGGCAATATAAAATATTCACACATTACGATTGAAATGTTTCCTTATATACGTTCAAACTAAAAACGTAGATTTTCTTTTCATTACATATTTGTAAGGCAAATGTCGTCAATATGCACATAAATTTCCCCCATTACGTTGCTAACCATTAGGGACTGCATTACAACATCGATAAAAGAAGTTCCGAAATTTTACAATAATTTACCATAACAACCTTTTACAAATTTAGCTTAACATATAATGCCTGAAACTGTGTATTTTGGAAAGTTAATAGTAGTTTTCGTACGAAAGTTAAAATATTTGTTGTTGTTGTTGATACATTTCTTGCGCGGATTGATGCTGTGAATATAGGTGTGGTGGGGTAATGTAGAA
The DNA here is from genome assembly GCA_028554795.2 of Sinohyriopsis cumingii. Taxonomy (NCBI): domain Eukaryota; kingdom Metazoa; phylum Mollusca; class Bivalvia; order Unionida; family Unionidae; genus Sinohyriopsis; species Sinohyriopsis cumingii. The sequence goes on along the minus strand of CM068831.1, from coordinate 110,311,810 downwards.
TCATCAAAAAACAACGGTCGTATTCGACACACTTTCAGAGCGTAACATCTTTAACAAAAGATTGTAATGATTGTGAGTTTACCTACATAGATTTTTATTTTTTATTTTCTTTATTTCTGGCCTCAAGCGTGAATTGTGTGACCTTGGCAAGTTTGCAGTCTAGATTAGTAACATACCCGTTACCCACGTTTCGGTTGTTACTTAAGTTCGGTTTACAATCAATATTCATCTTTCACAGATTTCTCAATCGTTTTCAGAAATTATTATCTAAGTGATGAGAGTTAAAAGTACGAAATTAACAGTTTTTGATATTATATATATATATATATATATATATATATATATATATATATATATATATATATATATATATATATATATATATATATATATATATATATATATATATATATATACATATATATATATATATATGCACCTTTATTTTTGCTTTGTTAGAATTTAGTGATTATTCGTTGCTTGTGGGAGTCGGTGTTGGGCAGATATTTCTCAAACCGAGTATTTAGCCAATTTCTTGGAGCAGAAGCTGTATTCACTTTATGACGTATGGATTAGTTTCGTGCAATGGTCCCTCCCTAATTTTTTAACAAATTGAATTCTCTGGATATTTTTAGGCATACGTGCTTAGTAATTTGAGAGAGGGATAATTATTTGAATTGATTGTTTGCTTCTAGCTTTGTATTTCATGGCATGTGTACTAATAATATTCAGCTTGAAAACGCATACTTATGAGTTAGAAAAAATGTGAAACAAGAAAACCCATGAGAGTTGGAAAATAGAGCTTCGTGATGTGCTGTAATTAGGTGATTAGATAGGCATTTTTTGTAGATTTGCGCGATTTAAAACCCTTCAGTTGACAACAACTCTTGTCGTGCGGACCTTGGAAATAGAGGAAAACAATGGACCTCAAGAACCGTGCAACAATATGTACAAAAAGGGAACAAAAGTGCCACATTATTGAGTTTTTCTTCTTTTTCAGTATATATAATTTTGCATATACTGACACTTCTTGGTCTATAACAAATCATGTTTTATAAGAGTGCTTTAAATTTAGGTTGTAGATGAGAAAATCTGGGCCCGAAAAGCGTTCCAATTATTTCATTTTGAAGTAATGGAATTCACCAAGAACAAAAGTTAAAATTAGTATCTTGTATACATGGACCTATAAATGAAAGCTATGTGCGTGAAAGCAATCGATTTTCCTTACGCTTTTGAACATGAAAAGGTTACTTTTAATGTATGCTTCTTCCGGAAGAACTATTTAGTAACATTAGCAGTGAATCGTGGTGATTTAACTTGAGAAATTCAGCAAAATTTCAGAGGACATTGCGACGGCGCAGATGTTGACATACCGAACTTGCAGTCAGTGAGTTGCGGGTTGAAGTCACGTCCAAACCAGTCTGGTCGACTGTTGTATTGTGTTGTTGTGTAAAGCACTTAACTCCGATTCATGACAAATTAACGAATAAGTCAGAAGAAACGGTGTAAGTTGTCTTTGAGTCGTATGGCGTCACCAAAACAACAATGAAGCCATTGTCTGGAGCAGCTATTACGGTAATTGCTGCTATTGCTATGGCTACGTCGCTTTGAGACATCCAAGGTTTCTGGCTGCATTATCAAATATGCCGATTATGTGCAATTCTTTTTTGTAACTCATATCATTAGTTATTGCAATAATTCCAAATGGAGAGTGCTTTATCTGCCCTTATCACTTGTGCTGACAAGTCCAGAGAAGACATTATTTGAAGAAATGTTTTTTTTTAGCGTATGAAAATTATAGATTTTCCTGAAGGATAAATGAACGCGTGACGAGATAAAGTTGGAGATACTTTACATTTTTTATACTGCTTTTTACCTGTTGTCAGATAATGTATATGGATGAGAATGGCTTCTATCAAGAAGGGGGCGGGGAAAAAATGTCAAAATCATGTCTACGGTTCACCGTTTGGTCAATCATGAATGTTTTCAAGGACAGATTTTTTAAAATGCTTTTAAGTCAAGCAAAGTACTTCTGTCTGGTGCAACGCTTAAGATACTGCAAGGAGTCATAAATATTGTCAGTATAAGATATAGGTTGAGGAGCAGGTTGTTTTAATTTTTCCCCATGATAGACCATGCGAAAAGCCATGAGTGATATTTGAATGTAAAGGAAATAGAATAGGCAATATGTTGCTTTATTGAATGAACGTAAGTACTTAACAGTGACGTGCATTTAATTATGAACTGTGACAAACACAGTAATTATCGATTGTACAAATCTAATTTTTATATTGTGCATTTCTATGAAATTATTGCATTGCATATCGATCTCTTCTAAGTGTGTGATAGCTGTAATCCAAAAATGTATCTATGTGTAAAACAGTTGTGGCGTCAAGATGAAATCATGCACCTTTTATAAACAGAATAAATTATTGCCGGTATATATGATAAAAACTTAATGTTTCGATGGGGTCTGTGTATGGATTTCTGAATTATATACAAGATATATGTGATAAACACATAATGTTTACATGAGTTCTATATATGGATTTCTGGATTATATACAATATATATGTGATAAACACATAATGTTTACATGAGTTCTATATATGGATTTCTGGATTATATACAAGATATATGTGATAAACACATAATGTTTACATGAGTTCTATATATGGATTTCTGAATTATATACAAGATATATGTGATAAACACATCACGCTTAGATGAGGTCTGTGTATGGAATTCTGAATTATATACAAGATATGTGTGATAAACACATCACGCTTAGATGAGGTCTGTGTATGGATTTCTGAATTATATACAAGATATATGTGAAAAACACATTACGCTTAGATGAGGTCTGTGTATGGATTTTTTAAAATTATATACAAGATAAATTATGGGTGATTGCCATTTCGAAGATGGAGATGCGTTTCTTTATTCACAGGATGTATAAATGATTTGGAAATATAATACAGTACAGATACTCGATCTCCGAAGCCTTAATCGTCGTCGTCCTTTATTTTCATATATATATATATATATATATATATATATATATATATATATATATATATATATATATATATATATATATATATATATATATATATATATATATATACATATGTGTGTGTGTGTGTGTGTGTGTGTGTGTGTGTGTGTGTGTGTGATTTGGATTTTTAGCGTAGCTTTGACACTTTTTTAGTCATATCGCTACGATGTCTGCAGTGTGGCAGTTTATACTGATGTCTAGCACTGGGCATCACGCCGCAGACATTTATCATGTCCCACCCAGTCACATTATCCTGACACCAGGCCGACCTGTCCTAATACTAACCTCTTAATGCTAAGCGCCAGGCGAGGACAGTACTATTTTTTAAGTCTTTGGTATGACTCGGTCGGGGTTCGAACCCGCGAACTTCCGCATCCTAGACGGACGCTTTGACCATTTAGATAACCGGAACGGTCTTCATTTTTCATTATCTCAACATAGATATTAAGACTGAAAGTCTTCATCTTCATTGATGTCACAATCCCCTAAAATGTAATGACTTTTTGCCCTGTCAGAAGATGAAACTAGAATATCCATTCTGGCTTTGCCCTGTCGGAAGATGAGACAAGAATATCCATTCTGGTTTTGCCCTGTCGGAAGATGAGACAAGAATATTCAGAAGTTACTGGCATATTATGTTTGTGCCCTGACAGAATTTGAGACAAGAATATCCTCAAGTTACTTGAATATTATGTTACCCAATCCATTCAGAGAACTACATTCTCGCCCATCGTCCAACTATAATTCATAAGGTCAGTGACAACTGGACTCGAAATACATATTTTCTGAATGAAAACCAAATAGTTTTCTCGAGAAACATGTATTTTTAGTGTTGCTTAGCACTCAGGAGGTTTAAACGACATTAATAACTGAGCAGCTAACCTTCGTTGGTACGAAACTTCCGTCGAGCAGTGTCGTATCAAAGCTTATCGATGCGTTCGTTCAAAAAAGTCTCCGTGCATGAATCACAAATTAGTATTCAGATCTCTACCAATTAGGTTTGAAAATTTGCAGGTACTAGCATTTCTTTGATCCATCCTTGAATTTCACAGTAAACTGATACAGTGGCGTCACTGGGGGGGGGGGGGGGGGGAAGGGGGTGCGCACCGCACCGGGTGATACCATCAGAGGGGGTGACACCCAAATGACTGTTTATAAACTTTTCGACTTTTGTGCAGGAAGTGTTCCATGGGGGTGACACCATGAGTTACTGTACATGACTGTCTATAAAAATTTAGAATTTTTGTGCAGGAAGGAGGTCCATGGGGGTGACATCATGAGTTACCGCACTGGCTGACACCAACCCTAGTGACGCCACTGAACTGATAATATGGTAAAGATGCTCAGAAGTTTTACCAGTTCATACAAAAGTACTTATAATAGAGTACTTACGGTAGTAACGTATCATCTGTAGTAACCCATTACATTTTCATTGATGCGCTGGTACGAACGTAAGCAAAAGTTAGATCGTGATGTAAATTGGATTCTTCATTGAGACCTTAAAGATATACACATGGGAAGATTTTCAGAGAGATCCATAATTGCTTACGAAGAAGATGATTTTATCTGAAGCACTGTAATGCGTTTGAGTGATAGTGAAGCGATCTTAATGATGAATATTGTAGACGAGCTACTGAACCAAAATGCCAACGAGAGCATCAAAGATATTTGGTTGATGTTGTTCATAGTTTGTTTTGCATCCCGTAGAAGCCTTGGTTTACTTTGGTCAAAACTTATCTCTGTAGTATTATTGTTCATATTTGACAATGTTTAACTGTTCAATCACATACACAAACAGTATAGAAAAGCTACCCTGAATCTTTCATCCTCACACTAAGGACTTCATCAGCAGACTGATTTAATCTCTACTGAATGTTAACATCACTCGGTGGAATGACGAGCGATGTTCCGGATATGCGGCAGGTTGTAACTGGCCCCGTCCCTGTTCAGCGTCGTTTTGTGATCCAGATTGATCCAGTTTGATCCACATATTAAATTCACTATCGAAAAGGAAAATAAAATGACGGATTATCCTTTTGGGACACAAACACCGTCAGAGTCATCGACGGCACTTTGAAAATTACGGTTTATCATAAACCAACGCATACCAACCAGTACGCTGATTTTGACTCTCACCATCCATTAGGCAACAAATTTGGCGTGGTCAGAACGTTACATAACAGAGCCAAAGTCGTTACAGCTGACCCTACAGATTTAAAACAAGAACTAGACTGTGTCAATGCTACCCTCCGGAATGGGCGGTCAAGAATGTCTCCAACCGACGGAACGCTAGTCCTAATGACAATACCTGGAAGAGTAGACCAACTGGGAGAATAAATTCGAACGGTATTTATTTACTATATGTAAAAGGGACTTCTGAAAGCCTGAAGCGCGTTTTTCAACGACACAAAATTAATATTTTAAACCATACCGGACCCTAAGACATATGATATTTCACCCAAAGGATAAGTCTTATAAGAAAGATATTTGTGGACCTACACATCACATTAAGTGTAAGTGCCATCACGACTATATTGATGAAACGGAAAGGACATTGAAAGTAAGATTTAATACACAGGGGAAGACTAAGTTCAAGCGCGTTTGAAGCATCACGGCACATCCACTATGCTTGCACTGGCCATACTGTAACTTGGAACTCAGCAAAAATCTTGATCTAGAACAAGCCTGATTTGAAGTGGGGGGTAAAAATCAATCTACATCCGTGCGCACAAATCGACGCTGAACAGGGACGGCGGCCGTTACATCCTGCCGCATATCTGGGACAATCTGTCAACATCGATTACCATTCCATCGAGTGATGTTAACAGTCGGTAGAGGCTAAATCACTCGGCTGGTGAAGTCCTTAGCGTGAGGACGAAAGCTTCAGGTCAGCGTTCTCTATACTGCTTTTTATATGATTGCACAGTTAAAACGTTGTCAAATATGAAGCCTTGGTTTAATATGATACATGCAAGGCACGTGCAACCTTCGGCAGGCGACCTAGTTTTATACGATTACTTTACATCCGACAAGTACATTTAAAAAATCAACATGCCTTGGTGTGACTCTGGATAGATCACTGACATTCTACAACCACCCGAAGAACACTGCAGCAAAACTGAGCACTCGAAATAACCTACTCCATAAACAGGAGGCTCAATATGGGGTGCTAGTGCTCACACACTCAATCAGCACTGACCCCCTGTTATTCAACAGCTAAGTATTGCGCTCCTGTCTGGGCTCGATCGTCCCATAACAAGCTAATTGACGTCCAGCTCAACACGACAATGCGCATAATCTCTGGAACACTACGTTCTACTCCTTTACCATAGCTGCCGGTAATAAGCAACGTTCCGCCTCCACATCTCCGTCGCCAGGAAGCAACCACAAAGCTGCTGACTAAGGTGTATGCCAATGAGACATGTACATGGACATCACCTTACATCCAGCAGTCCCCTTGGCTTCGATACATCAAATCTGGTTAGGTCCGTTGCCGGAGGATATGACAGCTATTTCGGCATGGAGTGATGAGTGGTTTTCAACAAATGTAAACCACTCCCTCGTAAATGAGCCATCTAGCAGCAGGGAAGTTCTACAGACCAGGTGGCTCAGACTAAATTAACCCTTCTAGACAAATAATTTCCGTAGAAGCCTCAGATTTCAAAACTAAAGCCTCCTACGCGAAATAATCCGAAAAATTCCCCCCAAATTTGCATTTTCGGACACAAAAAAAATGGCAGCTTTTTTGGGGGGGGTATTGTAAAATTTATTTGCCGTAATTGAATTTGGGTTGCAGATGCTAATTTTATTTCACAATAAAACAATATCATTGAAAATAAGATGAGTAAAAAAACTAGCACAGTTGGAGAGCCTCATTCGGCTAGATTAGTGCGAGAAGAATTAGCGGCAGTAAGGAAACTTATTCCGACAAAACGATTATTTAAGAAAAAAGTTCGTGAGTACGATGATGAGCAACATCATATTGGTGAAGTATCGTCAAAGTGGTTGAGTCCAGTCACCGGAGTGATCGAACAAGTCGCATATGGTAGTAAAAAAGAAGATAAGAAACTTAGAGAGCTCGGGCTTATTCCTATGACAAGAGATATCGAGCAACACACTCGAGTTGTTCCTGGTCAACTTGATCAAATTCATCAAGAACAAACACAAGCGCATCAGGATCTAGTACAAGCGCAAGAACAAATACTAGAGTTACAAAGAAAAACACAAGAACAATTGCAGCAGGAACAAGAGCATCCCGAAGAAGGAAGAATAAAATTTTTAAGTACTGATAAATTTACCGATGAGGTTATCACAAGAATAAGGGAAATGAATCCGGATGAAGTTATAAAATTTGCTGCGGAAAATTATGATAAAAATAGACGGAAAAAATTAATGAAACCTCATCAAGCCGAGAATGTGTCTCGCGTACAGTGGATAAAATGGATATACTATATACACAAAGATGTTAAAAAGGTCAACAAAGATGATCCTGAATATATCAATTTTATTGATTCGATAGTCAATTACAAACCACGAGAATTTTCAGAGTCGCGTTTGTTCCCATCTTCGCTTGAAGAAATCAAACCCGCAGAAAGCAAGGAAGTTCAAGAATTAGCTGAAGAAATCAAACCCGCAGAAATATCATCTGATTTTGCAGATGTACCTGCGAATTTGCTTTTGAGATTCCAAACTATCAATAAACTCGATGATAAAGAGACAAGATTGCATGTTGCTGCAAATTATAACCCATTAAATAAACTTTTATATCTGCAAGAAAACTTGCATAAAATTGTTGATGCTAATCCAGAAATCTGGCCTGCGGTAATTTATTTTGGTAGTTTAAGGAAGAAAATATATTTGAAAGATGACGGATTTAAAAATTTTATGGAGAAAGTTGAAGAATATAAAAAAGAACAGAAATTAAGAAAAGAAAAACCAATATCAGGAAAAGGATATGGAAGCGGATATACTGTTTGTCCCGACAGTGTTGTCAACGACGTGTCTCGTCTTGAAGTATTAATCGGAGGAAAGCGAGCCGGAAATAACTCTCGTGAAATAATCAACGAAGCTTCAGATATTTGTCAGCGATTATTCCGCGGTGGTGTAATTGATTCCCACATTTATAAAGATCTCATCGGCGAACTTATTGATTAAATCAACACAATTGAAATAATATGATTATTCACAAACATCAACGCAGACCCAATCAGGTCCGCGTAGTAAACTCTAGATTGCCAGTATATAAATACGTTCACGGTAATGGACTTGGCGATATCATTGGAAGTCTTGTCACTCGAGTAGCACCTAAAATTGGTCCCGTGTTCAAACAACTAGGATTAAAAGCAATAGGAAAGATTGGCGAGACCGCTGTTTCTGGTATTAGTAATTTAGCTAGTAAAGGCTTTAATGCTGTCAAAAGTAAAATATTAAATTTAATACGTAAAAAAAGACCAGTCAGATTACCTATCACTAGAGAGATGCCGCCCGAAATTAGCAAAACCATAAATGAAGCAGCAAATAAGAAAATAAATGATCTGGCGCAGGAAGTTGCTAAGACGAATATAGCACATGAAATTGCAAACACAAATCTGGCGCATGAAATTGCAAACACAAATCTAGCTCATGAGATTGCAAATACAAATCTTGGAAATACAAGTTTCATTTCAGGAGATGGTCTTCGTTTTAGACGATATCATTAGTAATAATGTTTTCACAAGTGTCAAATGAAGTGTTTGACATGGACGAGCCTGTGGGTAGAGACACATCCGTGCGAGATTTTCAGTATTTCTCGTACGAGGTAGTTGAACCAAATACACCTAACCGCAAGGAAATTCAAGTTCACGATACAACAAGATATTTTCTTCCGTCTGAGGCGTATATCGAGGTTGTTGGGATACTTAATAAAACCGATAATACCAACTACGATGCAAATTTTAACGTTGGATTTGTCAATAACGGTATCATGGCATTATTCAAGAGTGCCACTTACATGATTGATGGAAGAGAGATTGAATCAATCACTGACAATGTTGATGTAGCAACAACGATCATAGGCCTAGCAAGATACTCGGATGATTTCACCAGATCGGCTGGTCCTAGTATGATGTTTGCTAAGGATAATTCTAATGCGCCGATATTCAAACCGTTTGTTGTTAGACGACCGAATAATAACGCCGGCAATGCTGTTGCTGATGTTGAAAATATGATAATTAATCAAACTGCAGATTATAATCTTGGATTTGCTACGCGAAAGAAAATGTTAGTTGGAGCCGAGAATAATTTCTCTTGTGCAATTCCATTATCTCACATTTTTGGATTTTGCCGGCATTTCAGGAAAGTTATTTATGGAGCGAAACATACAATTTCCTTTATTCGAGATGCCGCGGGTAATGATAGAGCCATTTGGCGAGAGGCGGGTGATGCTGGTAAGGTAACATTAACTAAAATTACTTTGTGGATGCCAGCAGTAACACCATCAATTCGCGAGGAAGAAAAATTATTATCATTCATGAATCAAGGAGGAAAATCCATCATGTCCTGGCTAACAACAACAACCGACTCCTCCGATGTTAATATGAACGGAATATACACTTGGCGAATTGCGTCACAGCAAGGTGTTTCAGCGCCCAGGCATATATTCATTGTTCTTCAAGCCGCAGACAGATACGATCAAACTCACAGTCACATGATATTTGATCAATTTGGGGCAACAAACGTATCATTAAGAATAAACGGTCAACAAGAACCATCCGAAGAAATAGCTATCAATTTTGCTCAATATTCTACGGCACGCGCGTATCATCGATTATTAAGTTATATGGGTCGCGATCAAAATATTGATACCGGATTGCAAATATCACAACTAGATTTTAATACTCTCTATCCCATCTATTACTTTTCCCTGGAACATCTTGATTTGGTAAAGCAGTCGGTTGTCGATATTCATTTCAAAGCAAGAATTAACACTGGAGGACCGGCAAGAGCCATCGCGGTTATTCTTAGTGATAGAACAATGATCCTAGAAGGCATCAGTGGTAGAATGAGAGTCATCGACGCGCCCGTAGAAAATATGTGATAAATTCTAAATTTAGATAAAGTGATTATTAATATGCCATACGAACACGTCAGCGTAACACTGACCCCGGGTCAGATAAAAAAACTTCAAGCAGCAACAACAGCGCGAAGAGGTTTAAAATTAATCTTGAAAAATAATCAGATTCACGGTGGACCTAACAAACTATCACTGACACGAGGTCAACACGGACGATTTACCAAAGCCAGATCAATGAATTCTGGTGTTCATGTAACTCTCTCCATTGGCGCAGTGAAAGACATGATCAAGGTAGGTGGCTTCCTTCCTTTCCTATTGCCTTTATTGGCTCCGTTAATAACAGGCGCGTTATCAGCAACGGCTGGATTTGGAGTTAAAAAATTATTAGACAAAGTTACCGGAGGAAGATACGGTAAAAAAAAATACCATCGCGGATCCGGCCTGAGACTAGGACGACCTCCAATGTACGGATCCGGCCTAAGATCATCACGCCATCATCGAATTTAGATTTAATCAATGAAGCAAAGAAAAAGAAAATAAGATTTTTCAGAGGAGTATTCATGCGAGATCAATTACCGGACAAACCAAATTCTACCGAGACAGGAATAATTAACCTTGATAAAAATTCCGGCCCTGGCACTCACTGGGTTGCGTACGCGATTAATCCTCGCGAAATCATTTACTTTGATTCGTATGGACTAGCACCACCAAACGAATTTTTCAAATATATTTCCTCGCTGAAACTTCCAGTTTGGTATTCAACACTTCCAACGCAAACATCAACCGATCCACCAATATGCGGTCCAGAATCAATTAACGTTCTTGATGCAATTTCAAAATCATCCCGCCCTTATCACAAAATTTTATTTGAATATACCGTAGATAAATATCATGGTTGACATTTATGGTAGATCTCTCTTTAGAAAGAAAGAAGAAACAGATGAAGAAAAAAAAATCGATACATCAAATTTTGCAACCAAGAAAGACATTAACAATCTTCTATCGTTGGCAGAGATAAATCCTGGTGAAATTGCTGTTTTTCAAAATACCGAAGGTCGATTACAAACTAGCAATGTCAAAGTCACTGATATGATTAGCCGAGATGAATATAACGAACGCATCAAGCAATTTACTCAATTATCAGATTCAGTAACAAAATCTATCACTGACGTTACTAATATTATCGCAAGTTTACCATCAAAGGCAAATATCGCAGATGTAGAAAAATCTGATAAAGAACTATCAGCGACATTATTGTTAAAGTTGGATAAGGCAGTCTACAATGAAGATCAGGAAAAACTTACAAAACAACTAACTAAACTAACTAACGATCTTAAAAAACTCGATGAAACCTTAAAACAACTTAGCAAGAAAGTTGATGATAATATAAAGAAAACTACCGATACTTCATTCGTCGCAGATCAATTAACAAAGAAAAAAGTTGATCAGGAATTGCACGATGACCTCATTGATAAAGTAGGAAAGATCAACGAAGATATTACTAATATTATCGCTGACGTTTCTGAAATAAAAACCACAATGGATAAGAAAGGCGATAAAGTGTTATACGACGATCTTAGCAAGACGACAAAGAAAATCAACGACGATATTGCAAAAATCAATAAACACATCGAATCGTTACGTGGAAGTGATGATTACGATGATCTTGTTGAAAAAACAAAATCCATCAACGATGATATTGCCAAGATAAACAAAGATATCGAAGCGGTGCGTTCACTAACATTTCAAAAAGCTGATAAAACATCACACGACGATCTTAGCGATAAAACAAAGAAAATTAGTGCTGATATTGAAACAATGCGTGTGTTAATGAATCAGAAAGACGAGAAAACAAAATCTATCAATGATGATATTGATCAAATCAGCAAAGATATTGAAACAGTTCGCGGATTAGTACACCAAAAAATTGATAAAACATCACACGATGATCTTGGTGAAAAACTAACAAGAACAACCAGGGACGTTACTAACATTCTTGCCGATGTTACAAAGATAAATACTGCAATAAGTGAAAAAGTTGATAAATCATCACACGACGAGAAAACAAAATCCATTAATGATAATATCAATCAAATCAACAAGGACATTGAAACGGTTCGTGGATTAACTCATCAAAAAGTCGATAAATCATCACACGATTATCTTAGTGAAAAACTAACAAAAACAACCATGGACGTTACTGGTATTCTCGCAGATATTAACACAGTACGTGAACAGAAAATCGATAAATCATTATATGATGAGAAAACAAAATCCATCAGTGATGATATTACTAAAGTTAGTAAGGACATTGAAGCAGTTCGTGGATTAACGCAGCAGAAAGTCGATAAATTATTATATGATGAGAAAACAAAATCCATCAGTGATGATATTATTAAAGTTAGTAAGGACATTGAAGCAGTTCGTGGATTAACACAACAGAAAGTCGATAAATCATCACACAATGATCTTGGTGAAAAACTAACAAGAACAACCAGGGATGTTACTAACATTCTTGCTGATATTAACGCAGTTCGTGGATTAGCAAATCAAAAAGTTGATAAATCATTGCACGACGAGAAAACAAAGAAGATTGATGAGGATATTAACGCAGTTCGTGGATTAGCAAATCAAAAAGTTGATAAATCATTACACGACGAGAAAACAAAGAAGATTGATGAGGACATTGAAGTAGTTCGTGGATTAGCAAATCAAAAAGTTGATAAATCATTACACGACGAAAAAACAAAGAAGATTGATGAGGATATTACTAAGATTAGTAAGGACATTGAAGTAGTTCGTGGATTAGCAAATCAAAAAGTTGATAAATCATTACACGACGAAAAAACAAAGAAGATTGATGAGGATATTAACGCAGTTCGTGGATTAGCAAATCAAAAAGTTGATAAATCATTACACGACGAAAAAACAAAGAAGATTGATGAGGATATTACTAAAGTTAGTAAGGACATTGAATCAGTTCGTGGATTAACACAACAGAAAGTCGATAAATCAGCACACAATGATCTTGGTGAAAAACTAACAAGAACAACCAGGGATGTTACTAACATTCTCGCCGATATTAACGCAGTTCGTGGATTAGCGATTCAAAAAATTGATAAATCATTGCACGACGAGAAAATAAAATCCATCAATGATGATATTGAAGCGGTACGTGAATTAGCAAATCAAAAAGTCGATAAATCAGCACACGACGAGAAAACAAAGAAAATAAACGAAGATATTACTAAGATTAGCAGCGACGTTGAAACAGTTCGTGGATTAGCAAATCAAAAAGTCGATAAATCAGCACACGACGATCTTGGTGAAAAACTAACAAGAACAACCAGGGACGTTAATAACATTCTCGCCGATGTTACAAATATAAATACCGCAATAGTTCAGAAAGTTGATAAATCAGCACACGACGAGAAAACAAAATCCATCATTGATGATATTAACGCGGTTCGTGATCAGAAAGTCGATAAATCAGCACACGACGATCTTCACAAGAAAATCAACGAAGATAATATTAAGATCATTGAAGATATTAACGCAGTACGCCAAATCGCAATTAAGAAAGTTGATAAAACAATACACGACAATATCCAAAAGAAACAAAAGAAAACCAATGATGATATTCTCGCAGATGTTACTAAGATAAATACTGCGATAGAAGAAAAAGTTGATAAAAAAACAATTGATGATATCAATGAGAAAGTAAAATCTATCAATGATGAAATTGCTAAGGTGAATACAGCAATAGGAGAAAAATTCGATAAATCATCCATTCTAAAAATCACCACAGAATTAAATGATCTTTCTATAAAAATTAACCAAAAAGTTGATGAAATATTATACGACAGAGAAATTCTTAACATCAACACAAAACTATCACAGTTGAATATTCCTGAACTGGCGCGTATTGTATTACCTGATGAAGTAGTAACAAAAAAGATAAATTGCATGATACCGCTTGTAGTTCACATGGATAAGGCAATCTGGACATTTGGTGCTTATGAATATACATTTACTCCGCAAATTAGTGGAATGTATCGAATAAGTGTTTACTCAGATGCTAATTATAAATTTATGATAAAAGAATCAAACGATGATGATCATTCTCTTGATTATTATCCTGGATCTTGTATTAATTACATAGAAGCAAATGTCGCTACAAGTTTCACATTATCACTACCAAGACATATTTGGGGAAAATTTAATTATACTATATTTTTCGAATATTTATCAAACATAAAAACAATTAATCAACCCCAACAAAATGATCAACCTCAACCAGATGAAATTGAAGAACCCAAGGAAAATGATCAACCTCAACCAGATGAAATTGAAGAACCCAAGGAAAATGTGAAAGTTACAATTCCTTATATCGCAATTGGCTAGATAAATAACTAATAATGACCGCATCAGATTACCGATATAATCTTGCGCGATCATGGCAAGATTCGCTAAAAAAACAAATAGACGAGTATCAGATAAAAATAAATAAATACCAGCGCAGATTAGTTATTATTGATGTTGTTGTTTATACCGCATCAGCTATAATCGCCGGTGCGGGTATTGTTTTATCCGTAGTAACAACCATCGCGCCAATCGTAGCAACGATAATAATTTCATCAACAACAACGATAGCTGGCGTTCTCAATATTATTGCAAGAAAAATATCTTCGTGCACAAGTGAGAAATTATTATCGTACAAAAATAAACTAACTAAGATCAATGACGCATATTCGAAGTTATCATCGCTGATTTCCGAAAGTCTCAACGATGGAGTTATATCCGATATAGAATTTTCTTCAATGATAGAAATCTACTTGGAGATTGAACAAATAAATATTAATAATGTCCGAGTTAGTCCAGATAGTGACAAACACAACACCGCCGACAACAACGTTAATATCACTAAGCTCAACTAATCCAGAATTTAGTATTAGTTTTCCAACTCCAATTAGCGTCAAGGAAATGGCATTGATACAACTTCGTGTTTATAATAGCTGGCCTAATATCAGATCAAAATCATTCGGTAAATTATTATCAAACAATTCACTTGTTGTTGCTGATAAGAAACACGCCGATGGAACTCCTAGTTGGTTTGTCGTTAGTATACCAACCGGCAGCTATGAGATTGAACAGATAAATAGCGAGTTCAACACTAGAATATCGAATATTACTGGCGATGCTCATCCAGGAATAAAGATATCAGCACATGAACCAACGTTATCATCAATCATTGAAGTATCGTCGCCGTATATGGTAGATATTTACCGTTCATCTATTAGGACAGTATTAGGCTGGCCTGATATTCCACCGGGTAGAATAACAACACCAGAACCAAAGAAGTCCGACTTTATCAGCAATGAAAAAAACTTCCACGGACTTGACTTGGACTTTGTTGATCAGTATGAACAAACTAAGGCGAGTCTTGATTTTTCATCAGGATCAGTTTATATGCTAGATTTGTTCGAGGATAGCATTACAATATTATTTGTTAAAATTATCAACGAATACGAAATACAAAAGAAACTGTTAGAACATTATTTCCAAGATTGCGTATTTAACGTACAAGCTTCATGCAACGAAATTATAATTACAACAGAGCGGATAAATAAATTAGCTGCTGATATGGAACTTATTAACGAATTAGCAACGGGCTATATACAAAACAGCGCCGTTTTTGGTATGGGTTTTATTATTAACGCATTTATGCAACGACATAATCTAACCGAGAGGACGTTGCCAAATTATAAATTTCCCGGCTACAATGTTGATGAGATGAGAAAATTTGTCACTGATACGACTGATAAGTTATTTCCTAAATTACACGACGCGTGGGTTAAGAAGAAATCACAAGCAGAATCAATCTTGATGCATGATAATGATGGAATTGGACAAGGGAGACATATATCACCTGGGATAGTTAATATAACCGAAGTGATTGCTGTTTATCTTCATGCTGATGTTGTGGAAGGTAGCTACAATGTTGATCCTGCAATATCAAGAGCGGAGCAGGGATTTATATTATACACATTCTCTCCTAACGTCTCTCCTGGTTACTTGATAATAAAGGAGCCGGTTAATCCGTTTTACCTACGCTGTCATAATCGATTATTATCAAGAATAAATTTCAAACTAACAAATCAAGATGGAAATTTACTTGATATTCGCAGAGAAACGTTAAGTATAAGTTTGTTGGTGAGATCGTAATCGAAAGTTTTTGATTTTTAAATCTGTATCCCAGGGAAAAACAAACGAAAAAAATAAATAAAATCCAGGGAAATTTTCACAAAATAAAAAAAAAGATATTTTTTCTGAATTTTATTTATTTTTTTAATTTTGGCGGGGGTATTTACCCTTCAAATCGAGTAATTTATATAATTTCGTGAATCCGCTGGGGTAAATACCCCTCAAATCGAGTAATTTATATAATTTCGTGAATCCGCTGGGGTATTTACCCCTCAAAATTAATAAATTTGTGTAATTTCAGTAAATAAATTATTTTGGTAAATAATAAAAAAAAATTAATAAAAATCAGAAAAATTAAGAAAGTTTCGTAATTTTATGTTTTTTGTTGAGTATTTACCCCTCAAATCGAGTAATTTATATAATTTCGTGAATCCGCTGGGGTATTTACCCCTCAAATCGAAGTAATTTATATAATTTCGTGAATCCGTTAGGTAAATACCCCCGCCAAAATTAAAAAAATAAATAAAATCCAGGGAAATTTAAATCTTTTTTTTTATTTTGTAAAATTTCAAAGATTGGAAAATTCTCTTGTTTTTTCATCAACAAGTTTTTTCAGTTGTCTGACACGAGAACTTGTGATTTTCCTTGATTCATATGCGTCGGATAAAATTAATCTAGCTTTTTCTACTAGCGTTGATAATTTAACAAAATCCTCGATGTGATCATCGCTGACTGTCGCAAGTGATTGATACATCGCGATTTGAATTTTCTTTATTAATTTATATTCTGACGGCAGGGTATATTTATATTCGAGTCTCCCTAGAATAATTGTTTCGAATTCTGATCTGATTTTATTCACATCAAGATCCGATGGGAGATCTATTTTTCTTTTCAAACTATTAATCTCTCCCATAATATCGTTTATTATTTCTTCGTCCATTATACTAATTTTGTAGTATTTAATTATTCTTCATCATCATCAAATATTATTGGAACATAGAAGAATCTGATCCACTCACCGAGATTGTAGGAAAATGTTCTGTGGTTTATTCCCTCCGCTACTCGCCATATCGATACTGGAGTAATTTCATAAAATTTCGCAGCAGCATATATCGACTCAAATGCAATTTCTTCATTTGTTTCTTGATTTACCGACTTAACTGACTTGGCATCTTTCGGATGTTTTCCAGTGTTACCCGAGGAACAATTTTCACTCTGAGTCACAGTTCGAAGATTAGTTAATTCATTATTAAGTTTATTTCCATCGATATGATCTATAACCAAATTGTCTCTGATGAGTCCATGGAAACATTCGAACACAAATCTGTGAACGAAGTAATTTGTTTTTCTTCGCCTATTATTTTTGCTGATTGTGAATTTGAGATATCCATTCATATTAATATTACCAACAAGATTCTTCGTTCTGATGTGTCTCACATTTCCATCCTTGGATGCTTCATAATCATCAATGGTAGGATGTGATCTATATTCACTCATAGGAATCGTTGATTTCATTTCCATATATAATATTTTATACTTCTAAATCATAATTTGCTTTGAAACGATTAATATAATCTTCTTCACAAGAAATTACTGAGGAAGATTTCTTTTCATAATATCTCCGTAGCTCACGATATTTCTTTCCACCACAAGAAAAACATAATCGAGTCTTTCCTCGAATGCCAACTTGACAAACTAAACACCGTTGCGGTCCTTTGTTGCCTCGTCGAACTTCGTATATATGAGCGCCGCAATATTCACCTCTGCAAGATTTATCACATGATTTTGTTGATCCAACTATTATCCATGAACATTGATTCATTATAATTTAAACATTTGTCTAAAATATAATAATGGATTTATTTGATCTTGATGAGGCAGAATATATAATTCCTGAAGTAGATCGTGCAAAGAAGGAATTTTTTGATGATGGAGCGATTCATACTTGGTCGACGTGGAAAACTAATTTCATTGATGTTACGATGAATCTAGAGCGAGCAAAGAAGATAATCGAACACATAAAATCTGAACACAAAGATGAGCGATTTATATTTGGAATAAAATTTATTGCACAAATGCCGGATGATACTTGGATTATTCGTGATAAACGAGATCCGGTACGCGGCAGTAAGAAAAACGTCGTTCTTGATAAAAATTCAAAACCAGGATTGTTATTGGGAATTGATGGTCCTTATTACGCTAGAGCGTATCCATCTAGTGCTGTAGTTTATGGAATTTATCGGTTGAATAATAATCCTGATGCGAAAAATTTACCAGCGATGAAAGAATCACCGATGATAAATTGCGTTGCTGAGCGCGTCATCGAGCATATGAAAAATGCTCGTCGCGGATCTGGTCTGACCCAATTGAGATTGGATAAAATTAATTCATGGGCAAAGACAGTTGCTGATGGCGCATCGATTGATGATGTTGCTGCGCTGAGCAAGAAACTTAAATTTCCTATTACGGTTAAAACGCTATCGGGTGAAATATTATATTCTTCACCATATAGTTCTCGAGGAACACCAATCGAAATCGTTGATCATAATTCACATGCGTGGTCGCAGTCAGTGATGATATTCCCGAAGGATCGTGTTGTTAAATTCTATCCCGCGGAATTTTCCACGGATGGCGCTGATGCAATGTTCCGATATATCAAATTATTAGCCAAGTCTGATCCAATATCGGTTTGGTTATTTTCTAGCGAAGAAAGATACGATCAATTTATCTTGCCACGCGGAGATATTTACCGTAATGAAATACTGCATGAAGCGATGAAAAATATCGCGGAGAAGTATTCATCAAATCCAAATCAGTTGCTGACAAATTGTTTTACTGTTCCGTCTGTTGCCGCTCATGCTGCTAGAGAAAGAAATTCGTGGAAACCTACAAAGAATGAGTTTCTTAATGATATTCAACTTAGCTGTATCGAATATGGCCATGGAGGATTATGGAATACCAAATATTATTTCGAAGATATGATTTCAGTTGATATGAGCGCGTGCTATCCTGGAAGTTTCCTCGGATATGGCGATTGTGCGGATTACTTTGCTAAATTCGGCCATCCAACCAACGAGATGACGAGAGTGGCAATTAACGGACCGTTACCCGATTTTGTCATGACCGGATTCGCTCATGTTACTTCGTTCGAACTTGCTGAGAATTTACATAGGATTTGCTATATTTGGTTTGGTCGGCATTTATCTCAACGCAAATGGGTCCCTATAGTGCTGTTGAGGTATATGTTGAATTCATCGATGTTACTATCGCTGATGGTGAGTGAAGCGATTATATCCTATAGGAAACAAACTGAAGTGTGGTTACCCACGGACTGCGAGAACGCGAAAGATATTGGAAGAAAAATCATTGGTAAATTCACTCAAGGAGGATCAGTTGATCATAAACACCGACACGCTAGATTATTCATCAATGATGCTGAGATGGATTTTATTATTGCCGATACAGTATCGCGTGGAATATTCTGCAACAGAGAAAATATTATTATTGATGGAGAAAAATTAGGAACAGTGATAACTTATCTCGATGGAGAATCGGCGCAGTATACTCATTTAAGATCATCGATGCTCGCTTATGTGAGTATCAATTTGCTGTCAATGATAAATAAATTTTCTGATATCGCGGTAAGAGTTGCAACGGATTCGTTTTATATCGATAAGAAATATCAGTGTAGGTTGGAAAATTTAATCACCGATGGTTCTTGGGGAACCTGGAGAATAAAAAATGAGGATATTCTAGATTATTGTGAAGACGCTGATGTAGAAGATTGCGATAAGTTTCATAAAGACCAATGCGATGAAGTATCAGCAGCATCATCTGCGTTTGATCCGATTTCACGAAACAAATTCGTTTATCTGAATGGTCCTGGCGGTAGTGGTAAAACCACACGAGCGATAAACTTATTTTCAAACTCTGATATGATAGTGTTAACTCCAACTCACAGGTTAGCAAGAGAAATAAAGCAGCGTGGCGTTAGTTCTTGCACGTATCACAGTTATTTCAAGTACAGTGGTGGATTATGGGATCCGGCTCGAATGGGAAACAAATATATCAACAAGATTATAGTATTTGATGAAATTTGCACAGTAAATTTAGTTATACTAAAATCATTCCTAAGTTGGTTGGAAGAAAAAAATACTGCAGTGATAATGTGCGGAGATCATGGTCAACCTGATCCTATTGATGGTGAATCTCCTCATAGATGGCTCAGAAACTTTGTGGATTATTATGAAGAGATTGATGCCGATTATAGATCTAATGATAATTTACTAACTGAGTTTAAAAAAATGATTCGATTGCAACCTAATAAGTTTCAATGTGATGTGATGAGAAAAATAATTGACGAGACTTCGATGGATAATTTTCTAACTTTGTGGCGTCCAGATCATTTGATTGTTGCTAGTAGGAAAATTATTCGCGATGCTATTCAGGAAATACTATTCAAGCTTCACTGCGAGAAATTTCCAACGTTGCAGGTTCCGTTGTGCTATAGGCCTGCTGATACCAGAAAACAAAATATTAATGTTACTTTGCCATACGGAGAAGAAAAAATATTAGTTTTGAATGATATTATTTTCGTTGATATTAATCTTGTCAATGATGCGATAAATGCTGAAAGATCTCCATGGAAACTTGGATATGCAGCAACGATACACTCATCGCAGGGATTAACAGTAGATGGTCAAGTCTGGATTGTCGATGATAGAATTTCCTGGTCAAATTTAGTTTATCTAGCCGTGTCTCGAGTAAGAAAATTATCTCAGTTGGGTAGAATTAAATTTCACATTAACGAAGATGGCGGTAATTGAGTATCCTTTGGAATTACTTGTAGTTCCTCTTTGGTAAATCCTCGTTGTGGTGCTAATGAATCTAGAAAATAAATTGCTGGTCTTCCTGATGATCTTGTTACGGCCGATATTTTATGCGTTGTAACGCTCCAGTTTGGATCGGTTGCTCTTTTTCTGCCACCCTCGGCTTCTCCTTCTTTATATAAATATCTAACCGTGACACTACCTAACACCGGCGAAATTATTGAACTTCGCTTTAGTGGTATATTTGTTTTTGTAATTGCAATTGCGGGTTTCATTGATATTGTTCGTGTTACTTCGTTATTTAGTGCGTTAATCACGTGAGGTAATCTTGTTACCCAATCGTGAGATCGTTTATCTTGGATAAATTCGCGCGCGTACTGATATCCGAATAATCGTTCTGCAAGAGTTTTATTGAATCTCTCAACGATAGCTTGATTGTGATGAACACCTACAATACCGCGACGGATTTTAACATTATTCTTTTTCATCAGTGAAGTAACCGCGCCAAGAAATTCTCGACCTGGATCAACCTGGAGAAGCTTCGGCCATGTTAATGGAGATCGTGAATAAATTTCGCTAAACGCCTTAGCAATATCTGTTGCTGTTTTATTCGATAACGGTTCCGCTTCTTTGTACCTACTTGCAATATCAACAACCGTCAGAACATATTTGTATATAACTCCGTCAACGGTATCGTAAGGAAGAAACATTAAGTCGGCCTGATGAACTTCATTAGGGACGCTGACAGAGAAACTCGCATATGGTATTTTCTTAGGCGGAGGAAGATAAATTTGCCAAACCGCTTGCTTTGATAACCATGATGCAGCGGTGGAGTGTTTTACTTTTGCAGCCTTGGCAAGTTTGGCAATTGCTGATTTTCCTTTCCAAAATCCTCGCGGAGAATAATATATTTGCTCCATTATAAATTAACCAGCACCTAGGACTAATTTACCTTTCATCGCTCCTTTTATCAACCAGGTTGCCAATTTTTCTTTGAATTTTTTATTAGGTACTGCGTCTATTGCGTGAATTAGCTTCACATCAGCGAGATGTCGTTGTTCTAAATCTCCACTGCGATATGCGAGATCGTGATAGTAGCATGCGTTATCAATAGCATTTACTGGTTCTTCACCAGGATTTGGTTGATTATTATTATTAAGTCTTATATCTAGCCTTGTACCAGGTCCGCAATAGTTGTATCCTGGCAGATGTTTCTCTCCGGGATATTTCGCCCAAGGCAATCCTGGCAGATTTGTTAAGGAGGCGGTAATATCTCCTCCGGTTCTTCTATCTTTTTTTTAACGAATCTATATTTGATTGTACCACAAACCGCACATTCACCTTTGATAGCATTCCTGTTGTTGCGTGTAACGACTTCGATTGGATTTATCGTAGCAGTTCGAGTGCGACACTTAACACAATATGAATCCATAATATTCTAATAACATGAATGTAATTGATTTTTCAGCCACGAAAAAACGCGAGCAAGTGAAACACACTTCAGCATTACCAAATTCGATAAGAATGATAATTATTGGACCGTCGGGATCTGGAAAAACTCAGTTATTGCTAAATTTGATAATGAGATGGCTAAAATGGGATAAATTATATTTAGTTGCGCCGTCCGTAGATGATCAGCGATGTTATCAAGTACTGAAGGAATTTAGTGATAATACTGAGGATGGCACAATAGAATTTATAACGGATATCAATGAAACTCCATCAGTGGAAAATTTAGATGGTGATGCTAATAATCTTGTTGTTTTCGATGATGTGATGCTGGATAAACAAACTAATCCGGCCAGGATATTCTCGCGTGGCCGACACAAGAACACCGATGTGATTTACGTGACGCAGCGATATACGCAAATTCCAAAGGTTATTAGAGATAATTGTAATATTTTATCAGTTTTCAATGGCGTTGATACTCACACGCTAAGAAATATACATCAAACTTGGTGCAACGGCGATATGGATATAAATAAGTTCAAAATTTTCTTTAGTCACGCTCAGGCAACACCGCACGGATTTGTCACGATTAATCTTCATGATCCGCGTAGTAGGTATCGAATCGGTCTTGATCAGATTTACTCATAAAATTGCAGTCGGAATTTGCAATCACAAATAAATTTTACAATACCCCCCCCAAAAAAGCTGCCATTTTTTTTGTGTCCGAAAATGCAAATTTGGGGGGAATTTTTCGGATTATTTCGCGTAGGAGGCTTTAGTTTTGAAATCTGAGGCTTCTACGGAAATTATTTGTCTAGAAGGGTTAATTTAGTCTGAGCCACCTGGTCTGTAGAACTTCCCTGCTGCTGCCATCTGTCTGCCATCCTGGCTTCAACCTTCCACAACATCAGTGGACCACGCTGAACCGTTTCCGGGCAGAAAAGGGTCGTTGTGCAGCTAACCTTGTCCGATGGGGACAGACCACTGACTCTTCCTGTAGCTGTGGTGCTCTACGGACCATGTCACAAGATGTGGACAACTGTCCACTAACACAGTTTCCCGTTGGACAACATACTCTGCACCTTGCTGATGATGACGCTGTTAAATGGCTTAGCAAGCACTACACACGATACATAAATAATTTCAAAATCAAAATCGTTATCTAGTCCGCGCCTTGAGAAAGCTGAACACGCCTTAGACATGCAAACGATATGGTTCAGTTGAAATCAAATTCTCCTCGTTACGGTAATAACGATTAGGCTCCTCTTCAGGTTAATGAAAGGCATCCTTGTTGTTTGGGGTAATCTGAAAACGCACAGATCGCGAACAATACATGTATCATAAGTGTATGCGTGTGTGTGTGCGTGTGCGTGTGTGTGTGTGTGTGTGTGATTTAGATTTTTAACGTAGTTTTTAAAAAAAATCCAGTCATATCGCTACGTTGTCTGCAGTGTGGCAGTTTATAGTGATGTCTAGCAGTGTGACGTCATGCCGCAGACATGTAGCATCACGTCCCATCCAGCCACATTATCCTGACACCAGGCCGACCAGTCCTAACACTAACCTCTTAATGCTGAGCGGCTAGCGAGGCAGCTATTGGTACCATTTTAGAAGTCTTTGGTATGACTCGGCTGGGGTTCGAACACACGACCTCCCGCATCCGAGGCGGATGCTCTATCCACTAGGCCACCGGAGCGGTCCCATGTATCACACGATACATACATGAGGGGTATTTCCTTATTTTGAAAAACTTCTGCTGCCCTTTTTACATGATCAATTTGTACAATTTTCATTCCTAACACGTCTTATTATGCCGACGCACAATGTTTTTACAGTTTGTTATGAGTAATCAGTAGAACAAACAACACAGACCAGGGCATATCGGGAATTTGATTGTCTGCAGTTTGACATGACTTATAAGCGATTATCGATTATATGCGGTATATGAAAAGATACCTCAGTTCCTACAGTAAGTACATCATGACAGAGGAATGCTGTTGAACAGAAACATCAATAATAATAATAATAATAATAACAATATTAATAATACTATTAATACTACTACTACTGATAATAATAATAATAATAATAATAATAATAATAATAATAATAATAATAATTATTATTATTATTATTATTATTATTATTATTATTATTATTATTATTATGCAAAAAGTAAAACTAGAAAGAAATCCAGCAGTAAAAAGCGCAGACAGATAAATATTTAATTGGACCAAATTTAGCAGGTGGTAATGCCTAATTAATGTTAACTTATTAATCTCAATTAAATCAACAACATGCTAATTTATAACAGCCAGGTGCAAACAGTCAAGACACGGGTTGTACGATGAATGGTTTATATTCATTGCCCCCTCATTATGCACGAGTAAATACAATAACCACAAGGACTTCAATACACGAACATAATAATTTATTATCATAATAAAACGGGACAAAATCTAAAATTATAATCTTGGTTTTTATTTGAAACAAGTTGGAGTAGCTGCTAAACAATGTCAATAATGAATGACAACCAAGTTTACTTATTCATTAAAGATATTAATACATAATGATGAAATAAATCAACTTGATTTTAATTGCTTAGATTCATTGGTTTTATTCATGGCCAGACCAAACAGAGGCTGCAAATATCTCGTATATCGCAATGGTCGTCATATAGAACTGAAAATGCTGAAATCTGCGATGTCAGAAATTTCAGAAGGCACAAGAGTCAATTTGACACACAAGTTCAGCTTAAAAAACAAGATGATTCTTATAAATGTGTCACTGAATTGCATTCATTGGCTTAAAATGTCTTATATATGTGTCACTGAATTGCATTCATTGGCTTAAAATGTCTTATATATGTGTCACTGAATTGCATTCATTGGCTTAAAATTTCTAATAAATGTGTCACAGAATTGCATTCATTGGCTTAAAATTTCTTAAATAAATATGTTCGTAATATGGTTTATTCTTTATGTTTTTTTTTTATTGTCACTTACATCTCGACCTCTTTGTATTCGCTTTTCCTGTGCGAGATAGCTTTTTATTAGTACTGATATTTAAAAGATAAAGACAATTGAAGTGTTTTATTTATTTATTTATTTATTTATTCTTCTATCATTCTCACAACTTTAAATCGTTTAGACAAATGCGACATGTCCGCAGCAGCTGGGATATTAAGACATATAGGCTATTTTAAACCAAACGATGTAGTTCCTGATCACACAGCATTACATCTGTGTATTTTTTCAGCAACAAGAATTTATATGAAAAAAAAAATTAAAATCGACTTATGAATGTGTAAAGGCCGCGTGTTCTATTTCTGATCACTTTTTAGAATGTTTTATATCACTATAGGACTCGCGGTACTAATTCAGTTTCCATAGTAAACCTATGTAAACACCATGATATAAAAAATTCAATAACTTTAATTTGCTGAGGGTCCATAATTAAACCTGTATTTATCAGTCTAGATGCATCCTCGATGACAGCTTCTTTGTAGAGGAAACTATGTGAGCTGTGGCATTTTCTCGATCTACCTGTGTTTGAAACATGTGCTTTCAATTCCTCAACAAAGAATCGGGTGCTAATTTCACTGATGATGTTACAAGCTTAAGTCTGTTAATGGACTGAAATTCCATCAATTAAACAATGTCTATTTTTTTCAGTTACAACTAGGATATGCTCTCAAAAGATTCTTTTTACAAAATCAAACTTTCATTATCGGTCAAAATCATACTTTCATTATCAACCAATCCTGGCCAGCCAAACCCATATATACTCTATTTTACGTTCACCCCTTTCAAGACTGGCTACCATTTTTCCATACCTGGGGTCCATTGTGTACCTCACTACTACCGGAAGTGACTCGTTATTGCCCCCAAAACAACGACTATCATTTAAACGAGAATAAATAAACAAACACTTACGCATTATGAAGAATACATATAATGTGAAACAATTTGAACGATTTGCTCTTGTAACAACACTATAATATTATTGGGACTTATTTTAATTTACGATTCTTTAGGTATTCTTTGAAGAGTGTTTTATGACTTCCGTAAGTACTGTATCACATCTTGTGAATGTATGTATCAATGAGATGCATATGCTACCTCAGCGAGTATCGATGACCATCTTAATACTGATTTGCCTGCGTTTACACAAAGTCTTGATTAAACCCACTTCCGTTGCACAGTTAAAGAAGATACGCAACTGTGTCTAGATACGTTACTATTAATTTAGATGAAAACTCTTTCAAAGATGCATCAGAACAGTGAAGCATAATGCGCGTGACTGCCTGTACCTCAGTTGAAGATAGTTCCGAAACAGAAAAATTTGTGTTTAACCAATCGTGGCTGGTAAAACTACCACAGACTTTGCATGAAACAATTAAGATCTATCGACCTCTCAGTCTCTCGGCATGTCATTCTTCCATTCTAAAAATGAGGTCGATCAGAATAGATTTTTGTTCACTGTTTTTTAATTTAATTTTTCCGCTCCCTTGGCAGTTTGGTGGTTGGACCTTTCAATGTATAACTCTGATGTCCAACTGCTATTTTGTTAAAAACTTTTAATGGATGTCATACACTCATAATGTTTCACCTTGGGTTGGCAGGTCAAGCCTTCTTCGTCATTTCCCAAAGTGTTGAGCAAGCCTGTTAGAACATCTGCTGTTATAACTAACCACAGTAGTGGGCCCATTTGATAGGACAGATAACTGACCATATTAGTGGGCCCATTAGATAGGACAGATCACTGACCACAGTAGTGGGCCTATTTGGGTGGACAGAACCTTTTCCATTCTAAGTTTGCGTTCCTCCGTGATCTTAAAGAGTTCAACAAACATATTCGTTTGGTCTGCAAAATTCCGGACCTTCCATTTAAAGATATATCCTTTCTTGACTGTTGCGTTAATGTTACACGTATGTAAACTACATCTGTTAATCCTCTCACTGTCTGGTTTTTCGAAAAAAAATTATGTTTGTTTTTCTATTGCACTCGTTCTTAGCAGATCACATTATACTCAGATGGAGTTCTTGCCGAACGTGATAATTTAAAAAGTGATTTTGCATATTTAATGTCGAATCAATTTAATACATTAAAAAATGCATGCATCACCATTCTTGCATCCACATCACTTCGCTTCGTTTCCTCTCTGATGGCCTGACGTCTTTGTTCCCGGATTCGTAGCATGTAGTTATATCGGCGGCTGAGAGTATTGCATTCAACTAGCGTGGTATTCAATACATATACCATCTATAACACTCAGGGTAATCTGTTCTTAATTATGCACTGTTTTTAAAAATTTATTTTAAGTGTCTATTTATTGTCTGTTCAGTGATACGATTACCAGGATTAAAATAAAATTTGAATGCTTGATTTGCAGATTGATACGGAATTGAGTCTTATATCAAAACATCAATGTTAGGGTCGGTATGATAAAAATTCCTGATGGTCACTAATAAAACTCACATAATTCTCCTGAATCGTGTTAAAAAGAAGACATCAAAGCTCTACCAAAGTGCATAAACAAAGTGACTTCTTCTGTTTTCTTTAAAAGCACAGTAACAGCCCAATATTGCCCATATGCTGTTTCCAGCAATATGATAAACCATCATGCTTTCCATGCCTTGCTATAACCTAGAAATAAGAACACTTTCGATGCAGAGGTTGGTGACATGATCCAAAATTTACGTCGTTAGACTATATCCTCCGAGAGATGTTTTATGTCCTGGTCAACTTCAGTCAATAACAACTCGAGGTAATGGTGGTGTATTTCATGAATGCTTGGTAGAAAGCCGTTCTGATCCTTTGAGAATCAGATTCTGTACGCATATTTCTCTGCCACTCAGAACTTTCTCAAAACACTTTCACAAAGGTCTGACTCGATGACAACATCGGTAAAATTATAACCATACAGGATATCTGATGGAGCACCAATATAGAAACATATCGTATGAAAATGTCTAGCCGTACCACGACATCGGCACATTGCCTGGAATGCGGTTAAAGTATAGTACAAAAAATATTGCAGCAAAGCATCAAGCCGACTGCAAATGTACTGTAATGGGGAGATGGTGGTGTCAAAGTTTCTGCCAAAGGAAGTGGAAATAAGAAATTAAGTATAAAGTGATTGATACTTGATTGTTCGATCAAATAGTATTGTATGATATGTTTAATTAAAACATGTGGTGAATAATGTACAACAAATCTTTGATTAAACACTAATTAACCAACTATATGCAGATTTAATAATCGTGTATCTCATTAATAATTTTTTTATGAGTTGATCAGTCTCTGAAAATTTATAAATGATAACACATACTTGTAGTACAGGTTTTATTATGCAAACACGCTGGAATACATCATTGTTAGTATCTATAATTCTAACCAAACAAAAGAAAAACCTAAGATATGTAAATAAACGCATGTCATTTAAGCTTTTGTTTATTTTTTGGTTTATTCGTGCAAACATCTTTCCAATGAAAACTAAAGAAATTAATCATAAAGACGATGATATAATTCATTAATTTTATAAGCATTATTATTTTAATATTTGTCATTGTATGTCATCATCCCACTAACTATATCAGAAATAAATAAAAGACTCGACTTTTTCCCGGTCGACTAATACATCCTTTGGACCATTGCAATATCAGATGTTACGAAAGTATGTTCTTGTTTATGACACCCGACGCAGATGCAGAACATATAATATTCAATGATAAATTTCCTGATAGGTGGTACGTAGCAAATTGTTTCAGCGATAACGACGTGAATTAATAATTAGATTGTGGTTGATAATCACCTAGTCAAATTTGCAACCAATCGTTTCCCTCTGTTTTCCCTACTTTGCAGTTATATGGGACAAACTGTGTCATTTCAGCTTTTCATCTATGACAAAATTATAACTTTCAGGCTACAGAAGTAGGAATGTATGAGAGTTGTCGCTGTCTGATGTATGACTTATTACCTACAGCTCAATTTAGCTACACTTTTAATGCAATTTACGAGTTATTATTATGTTTGCATCCTCCTGTATGGATTTAATGTAAATTCTCGTTGTAGTTCGTAAATTGTAAGTGTCCAAACGTTTACTGGCTGGCCCATCTCTTCAACGCCAGAGTCGCTTGTAACGCATTTGCCCACTGTAGTAAACTCGGGTAATGAACTGGGCATTCTATTAAAATCCGAAAAGTCAGTTTGCATCCTCTAGTGTGGTCATCGTTACCTCTTAGGACAAATCTCGGATTAAAACGGATTCATTTTATTTCTATTGGGCTCCAGACGTCTCAGAAGCTTAAAGTAAAACTGGCTTATCCAGATGGCGTGACTTAAGTTGCTTACGATATCTTGCCATCAGTTCGTGCAAATGTCTTGATACAGCACGACTTATTGGCATATGCCACTTTATAGCTCATTTTAAAAAAGAACAGTGTATAGTTTTGCCTCTATGTATTGACTTTATAATCGCGAACGTGATCGGTACATACTGTTGCTGTAGGGGACAAACAACAGCAGAACCATTAGAGATCACTGAAAGGGTTCCTATTCTTAAAAATAAAATCATAGATGAGTGTGTGTTTTGGATTTTTAGCCTAGCTGATGCAATATCTCAGTCATATCGCTACAATGTCTGCAATGTGGCAGTTTATCCTTATGTCTAGCACTGGGACATCATGCCGCAGACATGTAGCATGAAAAATCATAGATAATTATAATAATACCAGACAGAAAATCGGATAGAGAAAAATTGTATAATGTTAGAAAGAGTGGTAGAAGAATATACAATTATTTGTCTTGGAATCCAAGAGAAATCTTCTTGTCTAGGAATTCCGAAATCATGCATAGACTTGCGTACTCTTATTGAAAATCTTTAAAAACTTTTTGAGAAATGGCTTTCAGTAACCTAAAAAAAGTTATGTCATTACTGTCTTCATCAAAACAAGACGCTCTTAGGTTGTTATTGTGTGGTTTAACGCCATTTTTCAGCACAAGATAGGCTATACATGGCGGCCAGTATTAATAGTGGAGGAAGAACCCGGGAAAACTCCGGAAAGAACCACCGAACACGAGAAGCTACTGGCAAGCTTTCTCACATACCCACATTGGCCGAATCCGAGACTCGAACCCACACTGACAGAGGTGAGGTGCCAGTGATCCGTAACGGAGAGCGCTTTAGACCACTCGGTCATTCGGGGCCCAAACGCTCCTCGGTACTCACCGGCTTTAGCGATTAAAAAGACAAAATTAATGTTGGGAATGGATTTACTGTTTCATGCGTATTATTGGTTTTGCAAGAGAAGGATAATATTTGTAGCTTGGTAGATTTATCTTTTTATCCGAGAAGAGCAGTAAACAAACGTAAGCCCTTTCTGTATTTTACGGAAATAGGTAACATGCATTGATACATTTTTGCTATCAATATAGGCTCCCTTTATCTTAATATATAAGATTCATAATATGCCGTGGTTTTGTAATTACCCGATTCATTTTATGTAAGTATTCTCACAAGCTGGATTCATGAATTAATACATTATTTTATTTGATTCACCTGTCGTAATATTAGACCTTCCAATATAACAAATTCAACCGATGGCGAACTCAGTTAGCGATTTTGCGATCTCTTGTTAAACCCTTTGTGTGAAATATCATCGGACATCAGCAAACCATCACTTTCGCTTTCCCAATTGGCTTATATAAGCCATGATCAATGAGGTGAAGTTTGGTTCGTTTGTATTACATAGGTGAGGCCCCCCATATGATCTTTTATTTAGAAAACAATAATCATCTCGCATCCGTTGTGCTGACAGCAAGGAATTCATACACACAGAAAACGTTATTTTTCTATTACCTCTGTACCCACATGTACATCCCAGACCACTAAAAGCGTGTGGAAATTACCGTTGATAAGATAAGCTAATCAGATTATTTATCGTCTTTCTGCAACAAGCTTTTAATTTTCCAAGACTTGAATCAGAGGCTGTCTGATGTGAATATTAAAGTTTTTAAGAGAATAGTTTTTCTGTGGCAAAATATAACAGTAATTAAAACACGGATGAATATGACTCGCGTGAATATTCACCCAGGCCATAGCCCAGATTTTTCTCAACATTTGCCGTTCTGTTTTTTATAGATTACCTGTTAAATTAAACAAGCCGTGCCGGATTGAACTCACGCCTGCCCCTCAACGCCTCTCTGACGATGGTTCCGACCCGCCAGCAAAGAGACTGGTACCAATTCTCTCATCATCTGTTTCCTGCACAACATATGTGTGCTTGTATTGCCAGGAAGAGATAGGGAATCAGCCACATGTGCAGCAAACAAGGTAAGGATTTTAAGTATGGAAACCTTTTCTAATTTCAAATCTTGTGAAAACATTTCTTTAAGTATTATTTGATGAGTATTTCATTTAACCGCCAATTTATGGTGAATATAGCAATTATAGTGGGTATCATTACTTGAGCTTCCGGACTATAACATTTATTATATGGCTGATGATATAAGAAACGGATTGCTAAGTCCAACATAAAGCTATGGTGGAAATACCAATATATATGTATCTTTATTAATGAAAATGTTTCCACTGAACATTGAAACTGAAGAAATGGAAAATAAGATCACATATTCGTCAACGCCTCTCACAGCGCATTGGAAATTTTAATTTTTTTCGTTCCTTGGACTGGTCATTTCCATGAAGTCCTGAACTTTTGTAATATCCAAAACTCTGTTAACCATCTACAATTCTGTTGTCAATATAATTAGCAATTAATTAATTATTATCATGTTTATACTAGTAGTAGTAGTAGTAGTAGTAGTAGCAGTAGTAGTAACAAATAATATAACTATAAAGTTTGTAAAATTGATGCAGAATAGTATCTTCTGTTTCGAATGTCTGTGTTATACCATTTATTTGCGCAGTACAGAAGTTATCTGACAGCTGAAGTGTAGTTTAAGGACATTGAAAGTGGTACGGGCCATTTTTTTCTCTCCAAATTTTCGGTCATTTTGACCTTTCCTCTGCAGTAAAGAAGATAATGCCTTACACTGATACTAAGGGAGCTATTCTAGTCATGCAGAACATTGGAATTGTTGATATTCTAATTATCGAATTACGCAGGTTTGCCTCCTTTTATTTTCTTTGAAACTCATACCTGACCGCTCCGGTGGTCAAAGTGGTTTGAGCGTCCGCCTCGGAATCGGGAGGTCGCTGGTTCGAACCCCGACCAAATCAGAGCGAGGGCATTTAAAAATAGTACTAGCAGCTGCCTCACTTGTCGCCCAGCATTAAGAGGTTAGTGTCAGGAATGATGAGACTGGGTGGGACATGATGCTACATGTATTCAGCATGCTGGGCCTGTGCTAGACATCATTATAAACTGTCACACTGCAGATATCGATGCAGTATGACTCAAATTGTTGAAGCTACGTTAAAAATCCAACACACACACACACTCGTACACAAACACAATTTTTCTCCAAAACAAGGCCTTCACTGTAAGTGTGTGACTTGGATTGTCAACGTAGCTTTAACAATTTTTCAGTCATATCGCTACGATGTCGGCAATGTGGCAGTTTATAGTGATGTCTAGCACTGGGGCAGACATGTAGCATCATACATGCATGATGTCCCATCCATTCAGATTATCCTGACACCAGGCCGACCAGTACTAACTCTTAATGCTGAGCGCCAAGCGAGGCAGCTGTTCGTACCATTTTGTAAGCATTTGGTATGACTCGAGCGGGGATCGAACCCACAACCTCCCGCATCCGAGGCGGACGCTCTAAGCACTAGACAACCGGAGCGGTCTGCAAGTAACAAGATATGCTGTTTTTTCTTTCGTATAGATAGTTTACTATATATATATATATATATATATATATATATATATATATATATATATATATATATATATATATATATATATATATATATATATATATAGTCCATTCTGTTCCTGTGAAAACACAGTGTTATTAAAGTTTTATATTTTAAAAAGTCACTTCTTAATTTATTTTTTAATGACTCAGAGTCAGGACTCGTTGTCATTTCTATTGCCATGCGTAGCTAACCCTAACATTGTTTTTCTTTCTTTCTGTCATTAATATTTCAAAAGTTTTCTTTTTTGTAATTTATATTTATATTATCTACGTAGGTCAAGTCGTCTTTTCTGAACAGCTGATTCTGACGCGGTATTAAGTCACGTTGAAGGTCATGAGTACATGCTGCATGCACAAAGCTATATTTATGTTCAGGTCAGGCTAAACATCCTATCAAAATTAAAAGTAGACGTACTCATATTCTCTAGTCTCAGTCTCCTGATTTTAGCCTAGCAGACGACCACAAGACAAATAACGTCAAAAACCTCAATCTCTCCAAATTAAAACACGAGAAATTGAAACAGGCGTTTGTTGAAGAACTTGCATCCAACTTGTAACAATTTTCGGAAACTCCAAGAACGTTGAAAAAGACTTGGCTTCCTCATAGTTTCTTTGTATTCAGCTGCATCCAAATCCCTTGTTCCTACCACACGTATAGATCAAGATTGGCTTGATGAGATTGATGCTGACGTACTGAGACTACTGAAACAGAAACATCGGGTCCAAGATGCCTGTATAAATGTCAGTACTTTATTATCTAAGAAGACAGCAGTTATAAACATCAATATGACTGTCCGGTGCAAACTTGAGAGTTTCAGGATTCATGGCTGAGCAACAAAGCAGATGAGACTCAGTCCTACTCGATCAGAAATGACATGAAGAATTTCTATGACGCTTTGAAGACATTCTACTGTCCAAGGTCATCAGTGACGTTTCCGATATTGAGTGATGAAGGCATCACACTGCTTACGGAAAAGAGATACTACAAAGATTTGCAGATCACTTCAACAACGTCCTCAATGAACAATCATATGTC
The DNA here is from genome assembly GCA_028554795.2 of Sinohyriopsis cumingii. Taxonomy (NCBI): domain Eukaryota; kingdom Metazoa; phylum Mollusca; class Bivalvia; order Unionida; family Unionidae; genus Sinohyriopsis; species Sinohyriopsis cumingii. The sequence continues at coordinate 110,277,293 of CM068831.1, read as the reverse complement.
ACTGTGGAATGGAATTGATCGACTGCCAAAAGTGTGATTCAACATACCATTTGTTGATTCAACATATCGCTTGCTGATTGAACATATCACTTGATGATCCTCCGATTTTGACTGAAACTGAGAAAAAATTTGACTTGTTATGGAGGCATTCCTTTGTTGTGAATAGTCGGCCATGTCCTGGCTAGAATTCTGTTGAATCGTCTTATGCATCACATTGATCAAGGACTCCTGCCTGACAGTCGGTGTTGCTTCAGGAAGGGGCAATATATTTGCAGCTCGTCATATCAAAAAGAAACGGAACTCCATCCTGTACTCGATTTTCGTCAACCTGACAAAACAGTTTGACACAATCAGTCGTGGGGGCCTCTGGAAGAATACGACCAACTTTGGATGAAGAAATAATTTGATCCTAATGGTTCCACAATTTCACGATAGCATACTTGCTCGCGTCTTGGATAACGTTGAGTCATCTCAACCATTTACATTCAGGAATAGAGTCAAGAAAACCTGCGTGTTGACCCCATCTCTCCTCGGTTTGGTGATCTCTGCTTTGCTAACTGATTTATTTCATGATTACGACACTGGAATCTACATCAGATATTTGACTGATAACAAACCCTACAGTCTGAGGAGACTGCGGGAGAAGACGAAGTTACATGACGAGCCTATTCGTCTTCTTAAGATGAAACAGGCCATTTATATTCTGTTTATGACAATTTTGGTCTCAAGGTCAGTATCACCAATGCAGTGGTGATTGACGAACCTTCACCAGTAACACCTAACAGAGAGGCTACCATCCCTGTGACTGACCAAGCCATCTAGGCAGGGGACAAGTTCATATACCTCGCGAGTACATTGCTGCGTACAGTCCACATTCATGTGGAAACCAACGTGAAAAATGTCAAAGCAAGCGTGTCCGCCTGCAGACTGCAGATGCACCAGTCTGCAACCAAAACTGACGGTCTACAAAGCTACTGTATTGCCAGCTATGATGTGTGCTTGCGAAACCTGGATAGTGTACAGACGCCATGTCGTGAATCTGAACCATTTATTGTTACATTAGCCGTTTATGGAAACTGATGAAGAAAAGATGGTAGGACAAGGTCGTTGACACTGATGATCAACACTCAGCTAAAGAAAACACGCCTGAAATCGGCAGATCATGTCAGGATGTCAAACTTGCGACTACCCAAGAATTCTACGGCGAGCTGAATGAGGATTTGCGATCTCGGTAAGGTCAGAAAGACCCCCTGAAGTTATCCATCAAACACATCAGAAATGATCCTGAGTTTTGGGCAGAGCTTGAACAGGATTGTACCACCTGGGGCAGTCTCAGTCATACTTGAACTGCAGACTGTGTAAGGGAGACTTAGAGAGGCAGAAAAGAATCGCGAGAAGCGTAAATATCGGAACAGCATGACCAGTTCATGAATGGGTGGCATTTGTTTAATCCAGGTCGGTTCCAAGTACAGAACGGTAAACACTTTTCTATGTATTCAACTGCAATGAGGTAACACATGTCTGTGTTAGGAAGTGCACTATTCCAACGTGTATAAGGAACATCTTTGTTAATAGAGATACAGATAAAGAGTAACAAATAGTTTTTTTTGCATAAACAATTTTCAGATTTCTTGCTTAGTTACATACACCTATTAGACTGGTATTGAAACTTTGATACACTTAGTGGATTTTGAGGACATGTGAACAGGTTGGGTTAGAATAGGAATCTAAGAGACTATAAAGGTGCGTATACATTTCTCCTGGTAATACATTTTCTATAAAGCACGACAGAGCACATAAATGCACTACGGCCAGTGCCGGATTTAGGCATAAGCTAAACAAGCTACAGCTTAGGGCCTCACAGTCTGAACTCACAGTCGGAATGGGCCTCTCAAATTTATTTTATACCAAATAGGGCCTCTACAGCTTTCCATAGCTTAGGGCCTCGCTATGTCTAAACCCGGAACTGACTACGGCAACACCGTTCGCCCATAATGCGCATTAATTCTACCACAACTTACATCTCCAATTCAAACCAGTTCATTACATCTTCAGTGATGCATGTTTAATACAAATATCCAAATTCGACAATTCAACCAGCATTCGCTCTACATAAATAATCCTTACTGTGCATACCCTCACTTATTATCATGAAACATTCTACTGTCATATCTTAAATGGTTTACGATAAGGTAGACTCCTATTTCTTGACCCACGAAACCTACAGTAAAGAAACCATTAATGTTTAATTATAGACTTCAGTTTAAAAAAATGAAAACAGAAAATACTTGCAAAATATGGCGAATGTGCGTGCGGACTGAGTGATTACGGAATAGACACGCGGTGAGGAGGAAAACCATAAACGCCACCTAAAGCACAATGGAGCTCGAGAGTTCTTCTTCCGTGAAAATAAAGGTGATACAATGTTAGTATGGCAGCGGCAGAAAACACTTTGCAGATGGTTTTTAAACTGAGAAATGTAAATCGCTCCCAGACCAGACCCTTGAATGGAGATTTAAACTAATTAAAGTCTGTAGAGGTGCTAATTTCATTTGGAAGAGAACTCCAAAGTTTGGTCGCTGCATACCTAAGTGATTGTAGACAATGCCTGATTGTCCTTAAATTTAGAATATCCAAATTATTTGTTTATCTAAAAAGATAAGAAGGATTTGCTTATGAAAAATAAATATCAATATTGCTGAAATAGGTGGAACTCTGCTTGTTTCAAATCTGAAAAACTTCAACGCCATCGTCTTCAGTCTACGGATATAAAGAGTTTCAACATTTGCCAAATCCAGCGTACTTTAATTTCTCAGTGCTCAAGGCGGTCTTGTTTACAGTTAGGCTAGGTTTTTCCATTTCAAATCTTCAGATTCTATTACGTTATAGGCCATGTGAAAATGTGTATAAAAAGGGATTTGTTAAACAGATAATTCATTTCTGTTTTAGGTAAGTGTATCAGATATAATTTGAGACGAATTTTTTAATGAAAATATTCAATGGAATTACTAAAGTGGTCATCTGACTATTGGCTTAACACACTCTTCTGGATTATTATGAACGCATATACACACAAGGAGATTTATGCTGACCAGAAGAACCGAATGAAATTATTGTACTCTTCTATTTCTCTATGGTATTAACCATTATAACCCGATTTTGAATGTTAAATCTTTTTACCGTTTTTTAGAATTAACATCGTTAATTTTTGCTGTAGAAAAAAAAGTCTCGTATATCACGAGGATTGTACGAAAGATTTGAAGACACCAAAAATACCATTAGATCTATCTCGGCTATTTTCGCTAGAAAAAGAAAAGGTTCTATGAAACACGTCGGTGCAGTAATTTACAGTATCGTACATTTTCTTCGCCGGAAATTTCTTCGCAAAAATAAACCGCAACCTATTTGAACCACCTCGGCTATTTCTACGATTGGATTGACCGTAAGAGTGACTATGAAATTACGCATGAAGAAAATATAATTCCATGCATTCACAACTTCTCAGTCAATCTGTCTTTCGTAAATAACCGAGGTGATTCGAACGACAGTTAATGGCAGCTATCGGCACACATTCGAGGCATGATCCGCAGAACTGATCTCGACCTGCTTAGACGAAGATAGTGCATGATGCTAAATGAAATTCTCTTTAAACAGGCATTTCTCTGTAAACGAAAATGTTTCTAATGTTTAGTTGATTTTGATGATTATGTAACACCAATTTACATTTGGATGACATTAGGAAACTAATGGTCATAACCATATGATAATGACAGGCTTGGTCTTATTTGGACATTAATTAATTCTTGATTAGTATTACGTCATCCGTTTCTTAATAAACCTATGTCAGCAGAGTATTTTTTAAACGAAAAGCAGTCAGTATTATTGCTGAGGAGATCACTAACCGACCTTCGCTCCATTAGTTTTTTTTTTTTTTATAAATCTCCTCTGTATTGTATAACTTTTTTTTATATACAAGAAAACGTTAAATTTTTGTGACACATTAAGACAAGGACAGATAATTTTATGTCACTTGGATTTAAGTATTTTGCCTTTTTTATGAGCGTTCAATTTTGTTGCCCAAATAAATAGTGAGTGTTGTCGGGGGTTAGGGCTTAAATTCCAAATCATTTTGCATATAAATAAAATCGACCTCCTTTAGAACACTCTGGTCGATCACGGTTGCACAATGTTTTTGCGGCGATAATTGTGTTTTTTGCTTGTTTTTGTTTGTGTAATCCGTTTCAAAAATGTCAGTGACAATGTGAATTCAGGACGGTTAATGTCAGCCTCACTCGAATAATAAGTCTGACTCTTTGAAAGACAAGCAAAGTCAGTAAACCCACAAGCTACGTCGTGTGGAATAAAAAAAAGCATACTTATCTGTAAAAATTTATTCTGATAGCATTTCAAGGGCAAACTTTATAATAACAAGAGAAAGCACTTGGCGAGACTTTATCTGTTTGAATGGCACGCGACGTTTTTTGTTCGATGACGATTTCGAATACATTCTTGATTAGTATTACGTCATCCGTTTCTTAATAAACCTATGTGAGTAGAGTATTTTTTTAAACGAAAAGCAGTCAGTATTATTGCTTAGGGATCACTAACGGGAACGGTTAGAGGAATACAGATTTATTTTTGAAATAAACAACACACAGAAAGCTTTATTATTACAGCATTTAAAATTGTGTATTTAATTGATGTTACGAAAATGAATTCGGTCGTTTCGTTTGTCGCAGAATAAAATACAAAAGAACGACAAAATCCCAGGACGGTTTAAACAATGAGAGAATTTCCTAGACAGCCCGAATGGATGCATAATGACTTGGGACTTGATTATTCAGCCATGCAGACAGTTGTAAAGGTTAACTGGGTAATTCGTAATAATGTATTCAACCTACTTTAGGGTGTGGTTACAAACTTAATTTGTCTGCGAAAATGTCAGAATCTGCAAAATCGGAATCTGTTCAGGGACGTAAGTGTAGGTACAATAAAGATGGGATTTTACGAGAAGCTGGAGGTAATCGTCCTGAACTAACTTTGTTACTGGCACTTTTCAGTACAAAGAAAAACCAAAATGTTATCGCAAAGAATCAAGTGCAAAAACGTATTTGGACAGAGGACATTTTGTGGATCAAGGGTACAAATCTAATACTTAATTACTTCAAACATAGTTTCATGATTATAAACTTAATGCAAGAAAGAAAGGAAGATTAAACAAGACAGAAAATTACGAGCAGTTATAAGTTTCCGGTTCATTTACTTAATTTATATTCCGGTTGTTAACACAGTGTTCATAACTGAAAAAGACCCTATATCTTTAAGAATTGTTTTATTATACTCACGCTTCGAGATGTTACTGCTATATAGCCCTTCGTACGAGCATATGTGTGTCCATTTATCCGTGCGTCTATATGTCTTTCCCTTCGGAACTGTAACTCATATTTGAATATACCCATTGATATCAAATTTAAAACAATGGTTCATATTGGGATTCGCTATAACCAACCGTTTCGTGAGTTATTTATCGTTGTTTAAAATCAGACACAGGCTGATATTCGAACACCTTTTCACCTTTCGTTATTGAACCTGCTTTACAGATGCACACCAGAAAGCACGTGTGTCACGTACCGACCTATCTTCCAGGTTTCATTCATCTGTGCTTGAAGCAAACGCCCGTGTTACAGAAGACTGTATACCTTAGGATGTATCACTTGAAATTGTAGCACTGGATATAAATACCTTTTAGGAAATATATATTTCAAATGTCAACTGCTTTTGGTTTAAATTAACGGCGGAATGCACTTTAATTGAAAAATATGTACACACGTTTTTATTAGTTTTTATTTTATCGCTTTTTCAATTCGATTTGTCACTAAAGATATATTACATGGAAAATGTATAAGGCTGTCGATATTTCTAATTAAAAGAATGTTTAAGTAATTTACGTTACTCGTAGCAAAAGATCAATATTATTCGACCCGCTGCATAAATTATATAATAAGCACAATTGTTTCCTTCCTTTTCAGATTCTAGTGAGGACATATTTCTTTAAAGGAATACACAAAAATGTAGCAGTATGAATTTTCTTGAAATCGGAAGAAGAAAAACAAGGCAGCGACTGTCATCGGTAACAATGCCTCTATTACTTAACGAAAATTTAGAACCTTAAATGCAAATATAGTCGAAGTCCCCAAAGTCTGTCTGTCTGTCTTTATGTATGTCTTTCTATAATTTATTTGTTTATTTATCTCTGTGTGTCTATCTATCCGCGCTTTGGATCTAACTTTCTGCACTCTGTGTGTCTCTGTCATTCTATCCTTTATCTTTTTATGTATCTCTGTCAGTCTATCCTGTATCTTTTAATATATTTCTATCAGCGCTGTTTTGTATCAATCTATCAATCCACACTATTTTTCTATTATTATGTCTACACTTCATTTGCCTCTCTCTCTCTCTCTCTCTCTCTCTCTCTCTGCCTACCCTCCACTCTCCCCTTCTCTCACTCTCGGTTTTATCATCAATGAAATATAATCTTCTTCGTCAATGCTGTCGTTGTTATTGTGTGCGAAGCCACCATCACTTCCCTTCCACAAACATCCTCTGCATGATCATCAAATCACTTTTCTCTAAGTTGTTTTCGTCGTTATCATCCGCCGTGTCCTGATGATCGTTTCTACTACACATATCTAATGATAAAGATCATCATGTGGTCGTCCGATTATCATAAACAGTAGAACCATCTCTACCAGTAGTATTATTATGGGGCTTTTAGACACAGCTTATTGCTCGAGGTCAAAACCTGCTATACTTCATACTTTTACTCGTCCCTCAGATGTGATTGTTTACGGTATGGTTAAAGTTTTGGTCGTTAAAAGAATTATAACGCTAGGGTAAACCATTTTGCGAAATCGGCAAGCGCAAAACTTTATAGCCAGTACTAATTGTTTGGCTATATAAGTATCCAATTTTTGGTAGTACTACACCCACTGGTCGCGTAAACGATTTTACGAAGCAAAATCTGTTGGCAGTCACTCCAATGCACTACTGGACACATGTATACAAAACTGGCAAACAGTTAGTCGATTTACACTGTGTGTAAAGCAATCACCTATTTTTGGATCACTAATGCCCCGATTTAGTATCCGTAAGCTGAAACGTCAGTTGTTTTCCATTTCCAGCAGCACCATTTCGAACTCTGCCATGCCGGGTGCTTAATCCTTAAAAGCCATGGAGTAGGGTTTATTGATCGTACTGAGACTACTTTATTACCGAGATAAGTTCCGATTAGCATGGTGTGTATGTGTGTGATTTAGATTTTTTAACGTAGCTTTCACAATTTTTCTTTCATATTGCTACGATGTCTGCAGTGTGGCAGTTTATAGTGATGTCTAGCACTAGGGTATCATGCCACAGACATGTAACATGATGTCCCACCCAGTCACATTATCCTGACACCAGGCCGACCAGTCCTAAAACTAACCTCTTAATGTTGAGCGCCAAGTGAGGCAGCTGTTAGTACCATTTTAAAAAGTATTTGGTATGACTCGGCTGGAGTTCGAATACGCGAGCTCCCGCATCCGAGGCGGACGCTCTAACCACTAGGTCACTGGAGCGGTCTGATTACCATGGTTAGGACAGTTTCTGTTGTAGTAATTTCAGCAACTCCAAGGCCTACAGAGTTCGCGGCGGCGATTTTACAAATGGTACATACAACGTTACATACACGCTTGTATTTCATGAGTAATGCGGTTCTCTTGATGATTTGATTTTGTACTTTTTGCTTCGCTTCGATTATTTTCTCACGTCACTAATAGTAAGGGTCTATCATAATTCTTCTAACACTAATGCAATCGCGAAGTATAATTGCTCCTGTGCATTGCGCACACCGCTTTCTTGCAGTTTATCCTTTTTTACTTGTACAACTGCCATGCAATAATGGAAAATATGTACCTGAAGAATAGTCAAATCTATGGCAGTTGTGCGTTCTGGGACACCACGATCGCTTAGAATCATATTAATTGCGCCTTTGGCTTATGTCTGAGACGATTGTATGCGTCTTCACCCAAGAACTGTTACATGACCAATTTCACCCTTGTCGAATAAGAGTCGATATCTTTTTTTTTCTTCGTTGAGTCAGTGTTTGTTTTAAATAGCATAAAGCGGACTGCAGCTGGGATGGATTTATCTGTGAACTCCACCTAATCGATGTAGAAACAATCCCCCTTGTGTTTTAATGTTTGACTATGCAGTCAACGATCAGGTGTTTTCATTTGCTAAAGCAACGATTCCAAGCTGGCTTCGAGTTGGTATTGGTTCGTAAGGTGGTTCCAAATGCTGATTTCTTTTTTACCCTTAACAAAATTATTTTCCAGTTTATACAAGGGTTGTTAACACCATTTTCACGCAAATATGCATCGATAAGTGGAACAAAATCACTATCGATGTTGATATCAACGGTAAGCCGGTCCAAACGCCTGTCGGAAAATTACGCGAACCTCGTTACTTAGATCAGAATCCATCCCTTATATGTAGTTAGAAATTTAATACCAAATAGCAACGCCAAGTACTGTCTTCATATACAATGAGCCCTTCAAACGGAATCTTATGTCTAACAGCAAATTATACTGGTTCTGCAACTGTAAACAAAATTCTGCTACAACAGTGTCTGGTCGGTCAATACGTGAGATTGGTGACATCAAAACCATGATGCCCCCAATTATTTATCAGTAATATCTTTCCACCCCACCAGCATTTAATTCCACTTAAGATAAACTTGTATGAGCAGGACTCCAGCATCTTTATGATGTAGGGTTTAGGTTTATCAAAACTATTTCAAGATAATTGAAAACAAGTCGACCAAATGCTAAGGTTAAAAAGCTTGTGTTTTCTTCTCCTTTGATTAATATTCCTTGAATTTGACCGTATGCAGTTTTGAAATATGAAGTGACTACGCGTTTTGAAGCATAAAGTGACTACGCGTTTTGAAATATGAAGTCACTACGCGTTTTGAAATATGAAGTGACTACGCCTTTTGAAATATGAAGTGACTATGCGATTTGAAATATGAAGTGACTATGCGATTTGAAATATGAAGTGACTATGCGATTTGAAATATGAAGTGACTACGCGTTTTGAAGCATAAGGTGACTGCGTTTTGAAGTATAAGGTGACTGCGTTTTGAAACATAAGGAGGCTTTGTTTTGAAGGTACCACAGCGATCCTTACGTCCACATATTGCTTCGTTGCAGCAGCAGCATTGTCGATTTGTTCTTGCATCAGTTGAATCGGTTTCCAGTCATGATAAAGTCTCCATTCGTTTCATCTCCAAATTTTTTAACTTTCGATTTCGTATTTGTGTTGACACAGTCTGATAGTGGCAACCGACACACTAGCACCTCAGATTCCCCGGAGTTCATTTTCTTCGGCTAGGTGTTTCGGGACGGTGTCTCACAGCTTCAAATCAATATCTTGAATTTTCACGTTAGATGTATTAGGTTTTCCAGTTTGATCTTGGACAGTCATAAGCTCGCCCTGGTCAACATCAACAATAACCCGGTTGGTAAGCGCAGTCGTCAAACCCGCTATTTGTGGCAAACCTGCTCCGATCCACATCTGCGCTGCATCGGATTGAGTACGACACCCACGCTGCACTGTGGGAAAATGTTGTACTCTTCATAAGGTCGCTCGACATTCATGCCTTAATGAGCGAAACGAATTTGCTGTTCACATAGCCCCATTGCCCCCACACCTCACTGGGCGAAAAGAGTGTATTGCTCACACTGTAGCATGACACTGAAACCTTACTGGGCGAAAATAAAGTAATGTTCACATGGCGGCAGATGCTACTTGGTGTTCGTAAGATACATATTCATTTATCATTCTTCTTTCGCAGGAGGATCTGAAGGTGACAGAGACCGACCATGCGGTCAGGGTGCACTCAGACAAACCCCACCTGGTCAGTTTGGGCAGTGGGCGCCTTTCAACTGCAGTTACCATTCTCCCTTTGCCCCAGGGTCAGTATCAATGGCATTGTTTCATGGGTCAGCACTACTTTTGTAGCATACACACACACACACACACACACACACACAGACAGACACACACACATACATACATACATACATACGTTCTTCTAGAACTATATAACGTTTATGTAGTTTATACATGAAATATTCTGATATTTTCTTTAAAGATTTCAAATCTATGGCAAATATATATAGAGGATATTTGCTTGAAACGAGTGAATAACGGATATATTTCATCGACTGGATGAAAAACTCAGTATTTTCACGAATGGCGAAGCCACAAGTGAAAATACTAGAGTTTTTCACCCACGAGATGAAATGTATCCGTTATTCACTCGTTTCAAGCAAATATTCTTTTTATTTTATGCTCACATACGTTGGCTACCTGAAGTTTGTGATACAGTGAATTAGCAGATTTCTTACGGTAATGTCAGCTGTTTACCGTACATGTTCTGTTGTGCTATATGTACCTGCGCACAAAATTAGGTCCAATCAGATTGATAAAAACTAACTGATATTTCCAGAATAACAATCTACAAGTTTCAAGGATAACAGACAGGGATTATTAATCTGCTAATAATTAATTATTAATTATTAATTTGCTAAGGTGCAAAATCAAAGGGAGGTAAGTATGTTCTGACCCAATCAATCAAGCTTTGTCATGACTGATCGTTTGGCGGATGTTTAATACTGGCTATCTTAGCGGAAGTGCAGACTGGAACACAGTAATAGTTTATTTTAGCTTGTGCATGTATTTAAAGCTGGTTAAACGTTCATCTGTGATAACACCAGAATTAATTGCCGCAACAATTTGGTAGCACAGATGTAAATGCTATATATTACCTAACTGATTTTAACTTATGATTAGCTGCGGATATCATTTGCTAGGAGAGAGAGAGAGAGAGAGAGAGAGAGAGAGAGAGAGAGTTTAATATCTAGGGAGAAACTATTTACAAAGGATTTGTTTCCATATGTACCTTTCAAAAATTGCCCTAAGCCGTTAAGAAGCAAATTAACATGTTCCTATTAATGTATTGATTGATTGATTTATATAATTACAAAGCGACTTTAGACACAGATGTGTTCAATAAGCGTTATAGCATACATAACTGTACCCTCACGTATTTTAGGGAGAACTACATTCGGTACGGTGGATGCCCCGTTTCCATCCGATGTTGTGTTACAAGGGACTGGAGTAGAGGCGGAGCATTGTTACATTGACAATATGGACGGAGTTATTACCCTTGTGCCAACCGCAAAGCTGTGCTCGGTGGACGGCGTATTGATTCACTCAGCCAACAGGCTGGCACAAGGTGAGTAATGAATTTCTATAATCAGTCGTTTTCTGGCAGTCATTGCTATTAAAATGCATACAACTCCAAACAACCAAAGAAACAGCAGAAGTAAGGAGTTAGAACTTTCAGCCATGTGTAGTGATATAGAATTGTTTCTGTCTAGAAAATACTCAATGTTCGCACACAAAAAGAAAACGAAAGAAAAGCTCTAATAAAAAAAGAAAGCAAAAAAACTGGCTTATAGACCACAACACCGCGATGTATTATTGACAGGCGTTATTTCTACCTCCCCAAACCGATATGATCATGTCGTGTAAAACGCTGGATTCAGATAGTTAATACCATGAAAAACTTTCTCTTTCACTACCAGAGAGTGATAAGAGTCCTTATGTATGCTTGCATGAATATTTGTGCAAGTTAAGATAATCTCCGTCCGTTCCAGTCCTTCCTGCTTCAGAGTTAGGAAAACTACAATAGGAATATATTCAGGTTGATAGTAATCCCCTCTCTCTCTCTCTCTTTTTTATTAGAGCTTTGTAAAACCAGTCAGCAGTATACAAAGAGAGAGAGAGAGAGAGAGAGGGGCTTTTCGGTGCTGAGAGTATTTATTAATTGGACATTTGAGATTAAACAGGTTCAAGATGACATTTAAAAGCAGTACTTTTCTATGAACAAAAATGCATGCTTGTTTTCCTGACTTGGACCTTCTGTTTCTACTCGAACCAAAATACTGGCAAGAAAACATAAAAAAAAATCACTGCATAAAACATATGAACGTGTTGACTTCCTAAGTATAAATGTATTGGACATATGCAAGTGTTGACTTCCTAAGTATAAATGTATTGGACACGTACCCGTGATGACTTCCTAAATACCACTGTATTGGACATATGTACGAGTAGACTTCCTAAATAGCTATGCACTGGACATATGCACGTGTTGACTTCCTTAACATGTATGCATTGGACATATGCACGTGTTGACTTCCTAAATATGTATGCATTGGACATATGCAAGTGTTGACTTCATAAATACCTGATAACACAAACTAGTAAAAAGGATCCGCACCATTTCCTCCAGAAACACGTTGACGTCTTCATATCATGAAAAATTTTACTGACAGAAATATATTTGCTTTCAAAAGTTACGGTTTTATATACATTTCCAATGTGAGCTTTTTTGATACCTGGTTTATGTCTGTCGGCTTATTTCCTTTCCCCCGACTGACTTCATGCCCCGAGGTATGCTGTTTGTGCTATAAGATAGGTGTGCGCATCTCTTATTAAGTGAAGACAGACAACTATTCAGTGGTGCCTATAGCAGATAGGGAATAATTGAACGGGGCAGTGAAACGTTTAAAGAACGGCGAAAGTAACGTTATTGAATTTTCTTTTTTCTTTTTTGCGTCAGGGTATTTTGTGGTGGTCTATTATTCAGCTTAAGTAATAATTTGGTATTTATCCCTTAGAGCAACCATCAACCTTTCGACATAAATGTGCAGTGGATTCCGAAGTTGATAATTCGTGCCAGACACCGTAAAAGGAATGTTAGTGGAAAATATAAATCTGCTTCTGTCAGATGTTAAACCGTTATATTTTAGTTTACGAATATCCGTTCTAGCAAGTAACGGTACCGTCTCCACAACTTCTAAGAAGAGGGGGATAACGTTTATAGCATTTCAAAACGTGCAACACTTTCTTCAAAGAAAGGAGGGAGTGAATAAAAATAAAACAATAAAATAACACCCAACTAAAGAGTCATTTTACTTTAATCCATTGCCCTTCAATCTAAAGCCCTTCCCCAATGTATCGCCCAACTTGAATCCATCGCCCTTCCTCAAACTATTGCCCTTACTCAACCTATCGCCCTTCCCAATATATTGCCCTACTTTAATCCATCGCCCTTCCTCATGACATCGCCCGTCCTCAGACTATTGCCCTTCTTCAATATATCCCCGACCTAAGTACTTACGTTATAGCAAAATTTTGAATTGAGTTCATCCAATAACTCTTCGAAAAGGAATTTCATTTTGTGACTGGATTAACTTTTTTGGTCGAAAAATCGAAGTCAGCTCAAAAGTCTTTATTTTTTTATCCTTAAAGAAGCAGTACAAACTAAACGTATGCATACGTATTTCGCTCTCAGATCAACATATGTTTGGGGGAGACAAAATAATGATGGAGAGCAAGAAACGAAACCAACATCTGCCAACGTATGTTCCTAAGGTTGCCAATATCGTGCCTAGAAATGATGGCAGAAAAAGTTCTCCCGGTTTAGGGACAGTATTTTGATGCATACGGTACCTTTAACATAGCTATACGTCTGAAATCCGAAGATTTATTTCTCATTCCTAATTGGAACCTGTAAAGGGGGATCCAGTTTTATGTACAAGAACAGGATATATAAACACTCTTGCTTCTTGTCGAATAAGTTTCATTTTCAGCGGTTCCGTGTATCAAAGACTTAAATTAAATTAAACAGTTTGGTACTAGAAGAACTCAGTCCAAATGCTACATTATGATGTTCATTTCGAAGATTTCGTTTAAGCATCTTTTATTACCGTACATGTTCACAGATGGGGTTAGGCTACAAGTTCTCAGAACTTTGGAAGTGACTTTCCCCTACAATCGACATGAAATGTATATAGACAGCGGCACTAAATAAGCATACGTGATTGATGGAAAATACGGTTAATAAGCTGTTTATCGTGGAAGAAATTGGACAAGAGTGTTGTGATGTGTTGTGTTGTGATTTGGATATTTAACGTAGCTTTAACAATTGTTCAGTCACATCGCTACGATGTTGGCAATGTGGCAGTTTATGGTGATGTCTAGCACTGGGGCATCATACTAGCATGATGTCCCACCCAGACAGATTATGCTGACAACAAGCCGACCAGTCCTAACACATACCTCTTAATGCTGAGCGCCAAGCGAAGCAGCTGTTCGTACCATTTTTTAAAGTCTTTGGTATGACTAAGCCGGGTATCGAACCCACGACCTTCCGCATCAGAGCGGACGCTCTAACCACTAGGCCACCGGAGCGGTTTGAACAAGAGGAACACAAGCCAAAATGCCTACACAAGACGATCACAAGCTAAATGATGAACACCATGTCTTTCTTTATTAATTTAGCTGAAATTATTTGGGTAGAGAAATTAAGTTTAACTAATACATGTTTGGAAGAAGTGAGATAAACGAATATTAACATTTACCACAAATCAAATGATCCGTGTAATAAAGTATTAGTAGTCGCTGGTATATAGAGATGATTTAGATTCTGAATCAATTTCGTACGCTCTTCAATATAGTACTTGCAATTTAATATGTCATAATATACATTTTTTGATTCCTCAAAACGTGTACACAGTGGATTATATCCCAGGTGATTTAAAAATATATAAATCACTATGGAAATCTCTGCAGCTGTTTGTAATTCTTGTATGCAGAATATATAATTTCAAAGACTGAAATGTTAAAACAAGTTAATGTCCCTGCTCAAGTTTTAAATGATGCTTCCACTATCTGCACCCCCAACCCCGCTATTCAACCAATGAAATAATAGAGATTCTAGAGTTTAGAAGTTTGGTTATTATTGAGTCCATAAATATGGCTACAGTTTTTCCCTCCTTTGTTCTTTGCATAATTGACACCGTTGATTTTTTGCATGCTGAAATCAATGAAATTATTTTAATACTATAACTTCTAGTATATCTGTTGTCAAGATTTAAATTTTAATTTGACCCATTTTATTTCATTTAAACATTGTTACAGTTTAATAAAGCCCTCATACATGTTGCTTAGCCATCTGATTGAAAAGAATCAACTATTTTTGGGGGTATTAAACTTACCTTTGTTGGTTTCCCTTTGCCATGAATCTAGTTCAAATATTAATGTGAATTCTCTTTTCGTTATGAATATTGCGTAGGTCATATGCAAATTACCCTTTGTCGTGAATATTGCGTAGTTCCAATATTAATTCCCCCTTGCTAATTCTTCTTTCTGATGAATATTGTGTGGTTCAAATAATAATTCCACATTGTCATGAATATTGCGTCTTTACATGGAGAGTACGCTGTTGATTTTTTTCATATTGTTGGGCAATATGCAAAACGTAGTTTTGATGTTATTTTACGCCAAGCAACATCTTATGTGTGGATATAATTATCTATATATTCCGTGTTCCTATTAACATCGTGGGGTGCAGTAAAACTTCAAATGATCATCCAGAGTCTACCATTTGATAAACTTTCCATTTATTTTATTTTAATCTCCACAGTATGATGGAGGTCTTATAGTCTTACCCTAGTGTTACGTCCATCCTTGGGAAACGCGGTTGCTCACTTGTTTGGGCGCCGGATTCGTAAGCCAAAGTTCGTGAGTTGGAATCCAGACCAACCTAAATTGGCTGCTGTGATGGGCAAAGCATTTTACTTCTATTGCTTCGGCGCTATCCATCCTTTCTTGTGTTGATATGCTGTTAAAAATAAACTATCAAAAGCGTCTGTCCGTACATCCGGTTAGGTTATGTGTTTCGATATTTGTTGCAGGGCATTCTTGTTCCGTGAACATATTTATAGTTTTTTCAATAATAAAATGTAATATATTTTTGTTAGGTGAAACACATGTAATTTTACTAATTGAATTTATCAGTGTTGGTTCTGTTATTTGGTTCTTATTTAATTTCAAATTATGAGTATTAACATTCTCGTGAGGAATAACTTAATTCTTACAATCCATATAGGTAAAATGCTGTTGAGGCTTGGTGAGTTCAGTTATGATAATGTTGATTTATGGACAGAGATACCGTAGAAGATGAGCAGAGACGTGCATGTTGATATCTGATGTATTCATCGTTATTATCTGTTTCTTATCGTAAAATAAACGTATGGACTCTATCGTAAACTTATTCACGTAAAGAATTTGTTTATTTTTCTTGTAATGTTTGTTTATGACTACGTAAATTTAGTGCCAAACTTTGCTTTAGTTCATTCACAGTCATTTTATAGCTGTGTTTTGATCTCGTATATCAGGTGACGTAGTAGTCGTTTTAGAAGTAGCAGCAACTGAAGTAGCTGAGATTAGTGAGTCTGATCCTGTCTTTCGCCAATGCAGCATAAACGTTCTGATAAAAACTACCTTGCCACATGTGAATAATTTTCTTTTTCTGCCTCTAAAATGATCATTTCGAACATTTTTACAAAAAAGAAGACAGAGGCTTCGTACATCTACATCTGAACGTATCATTTAGTCGTTGAATCTGGTTGTCGTTATGCGTGTAATCAAAAGTATCTGAGATCAACTGTTGTAAAACTAATGTTAAGAGAGCTGGAAAGTTAAGCCTTAGCCCTTGCGTTGAATCTCAATACATAAGACTTTCCTTAATGCTTGATGAAACAAAAATTTTGTCTACTTGACAAACACAACACATGCGTAACGTGAGCCAGCAAACCTTTCTATACCAATCGGTCTGTTTATGGACATCTGCGACAATGCTATCCTTATATTCGCTTTGGTCATCATTCTAAGCGCAAGTTGTTGACCAAATCTGTGGCATTTCATTCCTTTAAAGTCAGTGATGAGCGGTCTCTTTCGTGGCGA
This sequence comes from Sinohyriopsis cumingii, assembly GCA_028554795.2. NCBI lineage: Eukaryota > Metazoa > Mollusca > Bivalvia > Unionida > Unionidae > Sinohyriopsis > Sinohyriopsis cumingii. Next base: position 110,260,370 of record CM068831.1, on the reverse strand, counting down.
GGTAAGGGGCACAGCCGGAATAAATATATAGTGCACAATAGATTGTTTCAAAAATCCGGGAGAGTAGGGGACGCGAAGCACCTGCTCTCTTGCCTCCCCCTCTCCTTCGCGGAGGCCCATGTTTCTTGGACATTCTGCAGAAAAAATTGTTACGCATGGTAATATTAAAAGATAGTTTGTATAGACAGCTGTGACTAATTGAATACATTTCCATTTATAGTTCATTATTCTAAACACTATCACTCTGTTGCATTTTTATTGAACATATTTTTCTATGGGGATTTATAGGACGATAAGAATCCAGAATGTTTGTAAAACCAATTAAATAAAGAGAACAGTTATCCGTATATCATTATCTTTATATTAATATGGTAATGTTAGGGCATGATTGCAAGAGTATTTTGGGAATGGTAGCAAGAATCAGTTAATTGTAACATGAACCTTCTTGCATTTAAGGAATTCTTTTAATACAACCACCTGTCCACCAGACTGTGCTCGTGTATTTTTTTAAATCAGTTATCAGCATATCTTCTGCACCAATCTCCACAAAGACACTGCCATATTTTAGATATTCTATGAACTGTCCTTCCTCATTGTAATGCACACCTCACTTTCATACGAGGCCGACGATTTAATTTTAGAAGAGGATAATAGGGGGATAGTCGTTGGTAGGAGGTGGGCTGGGACCTTTGAAGGAAATATTTAAGTGTTCTAATAGCTTGGCAACAACTATTATTGCTCAGATTTAAAGAGCAAAATAAAATAATCTATTATTCCATTACATTAGCTGAAGAAAATTAAAATAAAAACAAATATTCCGTCTCGAATGAAAATCCGAAGGCACCCAAACCCAAGCCCCAAAAATCGTATGGTCGGTCCGTTACTGATTTTCGGTCGAAAGAGACATCTTGTGGCAGAACGCCTAACCCCCTCCCCCGGTAAGCGCACATCCCGTTTGTTTTTAAAGCTGCCTCTACTACATATCCGACTCTGGAGCATGTAGTTGCATTTTCATTTTGACTCAGTCAGAACAAAGGTAGTTTACTCGTTCGATTAGAACGAGTTATCATTTCCTCTTGATATCAGAACATTGATACTGTGCTACTTACAACTTTATAGTTAAAAGGAAGTTTCATAAAGTTATATACAACCTGTATGACTAATGACATAAGAATTATGTTTCAAAAGCACTCCGCCATAACGGAACTCTACATATATCAGTATCTTGGTTAGCTTAACATTGGTACAGCCTGTCTACAGCAGCATTAGACGGGTTTCTACGAACTTTTATCGCACTGGTGCACATGGGTTCCAAGGATCGACCAAAGGTTTCGGATCGTATTAAGTTAATGATCCATTTTGAAAAGCAATGCACACCACCATTGGGATTTTACGTGGAATTCTGGCCCTAATGAGGCGACTTTTCATTGATTGATATCCTAGTATATTACAACTCAATTATCAAGAAAATGTGGGAGGGTCATTTTCATCCAGAGGTTCTAGGACTCCGGTCAGAGTTATGTTTTTTATATAGTCAGTACGTCTTGACAGTACAGAACTTTTCAACATGTCCAAATCCTAACTAAACACATATTAGCCTAATTTTCAAATATGAACTCTTAGTGAACTTCTTGTCGTAAGCTAACTAGCATTATAGTGAGTGGCTGATTTGTAAACTAAACAACGTCCCATGGGGTCGCAGATTTCACTTCCTTGTTCCTGATTACTTACTGTACACTATAGCCCGAACACGCACGGACAAACAGAACGTAATGCCCATATTGTAAAGAATTAAACAAATTCCTTTAAATTAATGCCAAAAACCCTAAATCTAAGCCAAAGGCCACCACCAAAAGGAGGAGGACAAAATGTTCCAAAAACGTGAAAAAGTATATATATATATATATACTATCTTCTGAGTATGTGTGAAAAAGCAAAGAAAATGTAATTAATGTCGAATCGGTAAATAAGAAACAAGAGAGAATACCAGGTATATGTAACTACATTGTAGTAACGCAACATGAACTCTAACATTGTATAAGAGGTTGAAAGAAGTTAATTATTCGCAGTTTTAAAATTTACACATCTAGTGGTAGGTTATTATCTATTTTATGCAGAGAACTAAAGAATGAACTTGAAGGCTACAGCAAAGCGCCAGCAGCCCCACGCTTTTCTCAGTTACCCCCACCCCCACCCCATTGCACATGTATGTATCAGTACCCCACACCTCACTCCATGACACCCCAACGCCAGGCTCTACAACCAAGAGAATATGCCCAGAGTTTAAAGTCTTTTTCTTAAAATGCGTTGGAAGAAATGCGCGGCATTACTCACGCACGCATCAATATCAATTAAAGAGAGCAGGACTGATTACTAAGAAAGGCAAACGTTCGGGACAGTTATATTAAATGTGGACAGTCCAATGGCACACATCTTGTAACAAAATTTCTCCAGTCAACTTCAAAAAGTCTCAATGCATTCCATGAGGACAACCACAAAACCGATTTGAGCAAAAGGTACATACACTTCGTAAATATTTACTCGAATGTAACTTCTTTGAAGACTATGTCAGTTATGAAAATATGTGGAATATGGTACAAAGTCTTTCAAGCTAGGGCTCTCTCTCTCTCTCTCTCTGTCTCTCTGTCTCTGTCTCTCTCTCTGTCTCTCTCTCTCTCTCTCTCTCTCAGGTGACTTTCATTTATGGACATATGGTTTTAAAAACAACGAAGCCAAATGAGCATGGCACTAAGCACCTTGGGCATTTAAATAATTACACAAAAACTATGTTTCATCTATGCAGTGAGGCAGCAGGAGCAATTGCCCAATTTCCAAAAGCCTTATCTTGGTTTCCTGCAATCCTTTACTTGAGCTTTGCAGCGTTGTGCCTAAAAGAGTCTGCTGCATGCGGAATGATAGATAAGCAGGCAATAATCAAATATGTATCTCTGGACTAAATACACACACGTGTGTGTGTGTGTGTGTGTGTGTGTGTGTGTGTGTTTATCTAACACATACCTATGTATCTTTATTGAGAAATTGATTAATGCTTAAGACTGCAGATGAGATGGACTTGTGCCCTTCAATCCTATCGGCATTGCATCAGAGAAACAAACAACTGAAATAATCTTTATGCATTTATGTTGTTTTCTTAATTTGTAAAATTAAGAGAAATAAGGGATAGCAATTTCAACCACCTCACTACACCACCCTCGAGTGTCAGATGCATGCTTGCATAGAATCTCATAATGCTGCTTAAAGGCTTTTCATTTACCTAATTCTAACATTCGTTGCCCTCCATATAACTATATGAGTATTATAAGGGTGAACAATCCCACATTTCTTCCCGTATTATTCTGTTAATGACGATGCCGATAGACAAAAACTGCTTTCCATAAGGTAAATCAATTAAAGAGTTGTAAAGCGGTTAACAACAGATTACCTCTGAACTCCTTGTCCGTTCAGAAGATAATTACTCGCAGAAAAAGCCCGATTTATTTTTCTCCATGTTCCAAACAAAAACCATATCGGAGGTGCCAGCCTCGCCCTCTCCACATATGTTCGGTAGCTAGGTAGAAATTATTATTATATACATGCGGAGCCAGTGCTCTTTTATGTACACCACAGCAGCCATGTGGATTACTTAAACTGAGAAAGCGAGGTTTGTGTTACCAGGAATTATTTTTCATTTCAAATCAGATTTGAATTCAGTTGTAGTGAGCGCTTTACTGGATGTATGTGGCATTATGGCTACGAATTTTAAAGTAACAGCAAAAGCTGAGATTTGCGAATCGCCAAGCTCAGGTAAGTGTAAATCAATATCTCCTAGCAAAGTTTGTATTTACGTCATTTTTGTATTCTGTGCATTGTTTTAATTATGTTTCGTTTCTCGTCCTATAGAGCTTGGCTATCTTTGTTTTGTTTCAGTATTTTCCTAAGATCCAAGCCCTGTCCAGTTATTCCATTTCGTCTCTGTAATAAGCTCTTATAGGGAGGGGTAGGTGGATGGGTTGAACAATCAGATAATTGAAAGATACGTGTTTAGCGCTAAAAGAATTCCACTGAATGCCTCTATTTATCTTTGAAAGAGTATTCCAAATGATGGTTATGAACATATAGCTTTATCTACTTTAAAGATAATCAAGGATCCAATATAGACATTTAATTTTTCAAGACGTTTATTACAACCTCAAAGCTGGTACAACATATTTGGTTTGCATGTCAGTCATTGCCATGGCAATAGACGCACCGGCTGCACATTGTTTTGGGATTCGTTACTGCCTATGCAGTTTGTCAAAACCCGAACAGTTTGTAGTGTTTTCAATTCTTCTCTGTGAACTTGATATATTGCCTCGGACAAGTCCTATTTCAGTACACCATTCCATCCAACATGAGACCAGTTGATTACTCTATTTATCCGCCACGTCAACAGCCAATGATATTTTTATGTGTATGTTAGGTAAATTTTATAGATATTTGTATTTACATGTTGACAGGGACGGCTTTTCATATTTACATATGATCATCTGAAATGTGAAAATAGTACAGAAGCTCATGTAATGGTTTTCAAGGCCATGCAGCAACTGTTTTATGCCCTGGAAATTGAACTAAATATTTGTGGCTGTTATTTCTCCCCTACCCCTCCTCTTGCATTAATAAAACAAAATCATTACGAACGATAGGTAAGATATTTCCAGACTGCAAATATCTGATATGAAGGAAATAAAGGATGATTTAACTTTTAATATCTTCAACGTAAAACTGACCCATTTGACTTTTAAAAAATGTAAAAATACTATATTTATTTTAATTTGTGATTTACTGTTTTTCATCATTTCGAGTCTGAATCGACTTATACCAATAGAGTGTTAAGGGTAGTTAAGTTCCAAGTTCCATTTTTATTGCTCCTTCACCGATCTCTGCAGGTGGAATGCATTGACTGGTCAATGTTCTATGTTGTGTTTCTTTTTTTCTTTGGTGCATCATTTTTTTTATGTATGCACTATTGTAGCTTTAATTTAAGTAATGCAATTTTGTCACATTGTAAATAGGGGTGGCCAAATGGGATGGTATGAATGATTATCGAGCTATTCCAACTTTTGGTCAAAAAGTAATATTTTAGTTATTTATTGACTTTATTAATATGTAAAGTACGTTTATTCCTTTGTAAGACTGGGAATAACCCTTTGGTTTGCAGGAGATTAGTTGTTTTCTGTTTGTATTTTACGTTATTTCTCAAGTGCACTAAATATTTTGTTCTTCTTTGTTGGGTTAGTGTGTGTTAGTTGTATGTGCCCTCCCTGATGAATACCTTGCCTATATACTGGTATCCCGCTCAAAGTTTCCCTGTATATCAGTAATGTAGCTAATAAATTGTAGATTTAAGTGTCAACACTTCCTATATTTATCAACAAGTTCTCTAATGTCAGCGCAATATCTTGTATAAGGTGTCAGCTGTAGTGTAAGCATAATCACCTCACTTTGCTTACAGTTTGCAGATTACAGCTAGTGCAACAGTTAACATACACATAGCAAATTTATCTACTGCAAGGCATTTTCCAGCGAATGATGGACGGAAATATAAAAACAAAGTGACAGGACACTGACACAGAACATTAAATTGTTGGACCGATATAATTTCGGTAAACCGCGGAACGTATCGCAGCATTTGCAAAATTACATCAGCATACCGCGGAACGTATCGCAGCATTTGCAAAAATACATCAGTATACCGCGGAACGTATCGCAGCATTTGCAAAAATACATCGGTATACCGCGCTTCAGACATTTGCATGGTACCCAGCTCTAATCAATTCAGCTCCTAGCCTGGAGAGCATAAGCACTTAATTTTGAGACTGGCCACCAACCAGTCAAAAGACTGATATTCTTTCCACAACCAATCAAACTTTAGTTTCTGAAGTAAAGCGGTTTTGTGGTCGTTTGACACATAATTATCAGTTTTAACTTCAAAACGTTTATGACGATATGCACCTCTGACTTTCCGTTTAAATTCCATTTTTGCTAAGGATGTAAAACTTTCTTCCTGAATCTTTTTTTGAACGATAAAGAGGCTTTAGGTATTAAAATATAGGTAAAACTATAACGAGTTCTACTGAAACGAGGCTTCTTGTATCTTTAGTTTTGAAGAGTTCCTGGGTACGTGTTTTACAAAACAAATGTTTCAAAGTGTACACTTTTAACAAATTTGGTAATCTTCATTACTGGTAATATCTCCACGTTTGACAATGACACCGAGATTATAAGAACTTTATGTATTATTGGCACAATAAGGTAAAATCTACATATTACTAGAAACATAGAGAAATACTGGATGACAACTGGGACAGTTCTATGCATTGTGTCATGAACAATTAATTATATAGGTCGATATTACTGGACATTACTGTAATATACGTTTAGGGCACTTTACGAAACATAATTCTTCGTTCAGTTGACGTGGTCAGTTTAATTCTATGGATTCTTCTGACTGGTCGAGTCTTTAAAGAAATATATTGATAAATAAATCGAGAATTCAAAAGTAATTTATGGAAACATTCATTCAAAAGAAAACTCGAGCCAAAAATATTTATCTTGATCAGCCCTAGCAATCTGAATTGCAAAACCATTAACCTATTATCGCTTAGTTGTATCAATTGTGTAATCTATTAACCCTGTAAAATATAGCTTAATCATTTGTTGTTTTGTTTCATTTTTCCTATTTTGTATTTTTTTGGGGGGGGTGGGGGTGGAGGAGGTAGAGCTTTTTCCACTTGGATACTAGAACAGAAAAGCGTGGTAGAGTCTTCCCTATCGCTCTAAAAAAAACCTCAACAATTTGTTGTTGTTGTTGGGGTCTTCTAGAGTCCCTTCCACGCTGAAAATCTTGCCAAACCTTAAACATGACAACCCTTTAATATCCGAATTATTAGAGAACTTGATTTGCTCATAAAGTCTAGATAGCGATTCCTGTCCTGCTGCCAACATTTGTATGCTCGTACTGACGGTAATGACAGATACAAAGACGATAAATCAGCTAAATCAGTAATCCATTTCTGAGTGAAAGATTCTGTATGGTGACTTTTACTATTATTCAATATATTTTGTCTGCTTGGCAAAATATGTGAAATGTAAACACCACAAACAACATAGGACTTATTATTGGAGAGTGAAATTACTTATTTAGAACATATTTTTGGACATTATGTACCTACAAGAAAGCCTTTGATCTAGTTGATCATGAAATTCTACTGCAAACGTTGAGCATTTACAAACTTGATAATTATTCTTTAAATTGGGTCAGATCATACCTAAACCAAAGCCCTCAATAAGTAAATATGGGTAACATTAGCTCACAACTCGCACTATTCAAACAGAGGTCTCTTACGAATCTATTTTAAACCATCGCCACTTTTTTATTTACGTAAACGATCTTCAATTAATAATAAAAACACAAATCCAGAACTGTTTGCAGGTTATGCTATCTTGTGTACTTCTAGTTCTAATACTATTTGCAAATGATGCAACCTTGTGTACATCCCATTTTGATACAGTTTGCAGGTGATGCAACCTTTAGTTCTACAATGTAAGACATAGCACACGTTATTTTTGTTTTAGTGCTATGTCTTAATACCCAAATAACGGGCTTCTCTTACGTGTTCCGATGTCAACCGACATCGGAACGAGTAATCAAAGTTTCAGGAATATCTCACACACTTGGCAGCCCATATCAACACGCTTCCACAAACTGATATGTAATTAATATACTTATGTGCTGGTTTTATCCTGGTGGAGTCAAAATATGACACTTGCAAATGAACGCATTTTCATTTTCCGTTTACATATATTTGAATTTGTTGAAATGCGACGGTAGTCGAGGTATGCTAAAGTACGTTTAAGTTGGTTCATGTGGGGGATATGTTTCTTGAACGAAACGAAACGTTGCTTACAGTTCCAATAGGCATAATATATTTTTATTTGTTTCGTTAAAGAATAATACCTCAACTTAACCCGATTTCGGCATTCCTGGCTTTCATTGCTTTCCAGCCAATCGATATGTAAACCAACGAACCTTTAAAACAGGTCCATTTTTTTGTGAGAATTTGAATTATTAGAGAAAAGACATCAGAGTAAGTAAAATCCGACTAAAACATTATGAATTTACTTTGTAGAAAAGCGTCGTTATTTTAGTAGTCAGTTGTGTGAGATATTCCTTAAAATTTCGCTTTCGTTACGATGTTAGTCGACATCGAAACACGCTACACAGCGCCATTATTTAGGCAGTAAGACCCTGACGCACAAAACATAAATATCAGCGTCGATGTCTTACATGTACCTTGTGTAAAACTAGTTCAGATACCGAAGTTATCCAAACGAGATTAGACTCAGATCTTTCTAGTGTTAAGAGTTGGGCACAACAGAATAAGATGGTAATTGATGAAGGGATGATTTTGGAGACATGACAAATCTGCAAAGTTAGGGAACCCGAAATTATATCATACAATACATGTCAGTTAGAAAATGTCAAACTTGAAAAGTTTATAGATGTGTCTGTAGATAATAATGTTCAGTGGGACAATATTATTCATATGCTTTGCAAAACACTGTCATCCAGACAGCAAAACCTAGAAAGATTTACCTACATAACTTGTATTCTGTACTACAATTTATATATTCTTCAAGCAATTGATTATTGTTCAGCTGTATTCGGAAACTGTACCATATCTCAGCTTGACATAATTTATAAACGTAAGAATGTCAGCTCACATTATTTTAGATGCATGTATTGATTATTCATCATAAGCAGATTTTAAGGAACTAATATGGTTACAGTATACAAAAGAATTGATTTTTACAAGGCAGTTCTTGTATATAAATGATTTCATGGATCTGCACCAGATTATCTTCAGGATTTATAAAGGCCTTATCCAATCTCTACCAGATAAGATCAACATCACATGGAAACCTTCATCTGCAAAAACCAAGTACAGAGCAATTTAAGAAAAGCTTCCAGTCCTCTGGTACAGATCTGTGGAACACGCCGCCAGGGCGTAAAACTCTGGTACAGATCTGTGGAACACGCCGCCAGGGCATAAAACTCTGCAGAAAATATTAAAGCTTTGAAACAAGATATATCATAAGTATGTATTTGTGACTAAAATATTATAATAGAATGTAATATTTATAATACTAGAAACATGTTATGATACTAAAGACATGTTATAATACTAAAGATATGCTATAATACTAAAGACATTCTTTAATACTAAAGGCATGCTTTAATACTAAAGGCATGCTATAATACTAAAGATATGATATAATACTAAAGACATGATATAATAATAAATACATGTTTTAATACTAAAGACATGTTTTAATACTAAAGGCATGCTTTAATACTAAAGGCATGCTATAATACTAAAGATATGATATAATACTAAAGACATTATATAATAATAAATACATGTTTTAATACTAAAGGCATGTTTTAATACTAAAGACATGTTTTAATAATAAATACATGCTTTAATACTAAAGGCATGCTTTAATACTAAAGGCAGGTTATAATACTGAAGACATGTTTTAATACTAAAGGCATGCTATAATTATAAATACATGCTTTAATACTAAAGGCAGGTTATAATACTAAAGACATGTTTTAATACTAAAGACATGCTATAATACTAAAGGCATGTTTTAATAATAAATACATGCTTTAATACTAAAGGCATGCTTTAATACTAAAGGCATGCTTTAATACTAAATGCATGCTATAATTATAAATACATGCTTTAATACTAAAGGAATGCTATGATGCTAAAGACATAATACTAAATACATTATATAATACTAAAATACATGTTTTAATACTAAAGGCATGTTATAATACTAAAGGCATGCTTTACTGCTAAAGGAATGCTATAATACTAAAGACATGATATAATTCTAAAGACATTATATAATACTAAATACATGTTTTAATACTAAAGGCATGTTTTAATACTAAAGACATGTTTTAATACTAAAGACATGCTATAATACTAAAGGCATGTTTTAATAATAAATACATGCTTTAATACTAAAGACATTATATAATAATAAAGACATGCTATGATACTAAAGCATGATATAATAATAAAGACATGTTATGATACTGAAGACATGATATAATACTAAAGACATGCTTTAATAATAAAGACATGCTTTAATACTAAAGATATGCTATAATACTAAAGACATGATATAATACTAAAGACATGATTTAATACTAAAGACATGATATGATACTAAAGACGTGCTTTAATACTAAAGACATGTTTTAATACTAAAGACATTATATAAAACTAAAGACATGCTTTAATACTAAAGACATTATATAATACTAAAGACATGCTTTAATACTAAAGACATGATATAATACTAAAGACATGCTTTAATACTAAAGACATTATATAATACTAAAGACATGCTTTAATACTAAAGACATGATATAATGCTAAAGACATGCTTTAATACTAAAGACATGATATAATACTAAAGACATGATTTAATACTAAAGACATGATATGATACTAAAGACGTGCTTTAATACTAAAGACATGTTTTAATACTAAAGACATTATATAATACTAAAGGCATGCTTTAATACTAAAGACATGATATAATGCTAAAGACATGCTTTAATACTAAAGACATGATATAATACTAAAGACATGATTTAATACTAAAGACATGATATGATACTAAAGACGTGCTTTAATACTAAAGACATGTTTTAATACTAAAGACATTATATAAAACTAAAGACATGCTTTAATACTAAAGACATTATATAATACTAAAGACATGCTTTAATACTAAAGACATGATATAATACTAAAGACATGCTTTAATACTAAAGACATTATATAATACTAAAGACATGCTTTAATACTAAAGACATGATATAATGCTAAAGACATGCTTTAATACTAAAGACATGATATAATACTAAAGACATGATTTAATACTAAAGACATGATATGATACTAAAGACGTGCTTTAATACTAAAGACATGTTTTAATACTAAAGACATTATATAATACTAAAGACATGCTTTAATACTAAAGACATTATATAATACTAAAGACATGCTTTAATACTAAAGACATGATATAATGCTAAAGACATGCTTTAATACTAAAGACTTTATATAATACTAAAGACATGCTTTAATACTAAAGACATGATATAATACTAAAGACATGCTTTAATACTAAAGACATTATATAATACTAAAGACATGCTTTAATACTAAAGACATTATATAATACTAAAGACATGCTTTAATACTAAAGACATTATATAATACTAAAGACATGCTATAATAAATAGTAATTAATATTATAGTTTTTTATGATGCAAGAGGGCGTCAAGGGAGAATTGTCTTTGACTAAATGATTCACCGGCAATTGTTATTATTGGAACCGGATGGAACAGAGTTTTTGATAATGTGCCACAAGCCAGAATCGTTAATTTTCTAGAAGAATGTAGGATATACAAATATGGACCTTTATTGAAAGGGATTCTACCTTTTGTTACATAACTTTATTTAACAATAATCTTGACCTTCTACAGTTTAGCTGTTTTCAAACTTTATCATTGCCTTATTTTTACTCGACAATATGTAGCCAGAATTGTCTTGTTAAATCACTTACATACATACATACATACATACATACATACATACATACATACATACATACATACATATACATGCATGCATGCATACATACATACATACATACAGACAGACAGACAGACAGACATACGTACGCATACAGACAGACAGACATACAGCAGGAGCATTCATTATCTCGGCACCTTAATCAACACTGATCTCTCTTCATTCTTACTTTTAGATTAGGGTAAAACTATGCAGCACCGATTATTAATAAAAAGCAAACAAAATTATTCCATATGATATATCAATCTTCTGAGCGCAATTTTCATGAGTCTTATCTTCATCTCGCTACATGTAGGCTATATATAGGTCTGTAGTTGGAATATCGTCTATTCTTATCATACTGTGAAAGATGTCTGGCATTTTATCTTCATTTTTCAAAGATCCACCTAGATGCATTTCAGTTAGCCCAATGTTGTTTACGTAATCGTGCATCGTGAAGGTACTTTTCGTTGTTGATTTTATTTGCAACCGTGCATCGAGATGGCAGTATTTTTGTTCATTCTATATGTAAATCGTACATCTTGACAGCAGTATTCTTGTTGTTTTTGCTTTTTGTTTATAAATTCGTTCTTTAATATCTAGAGTTTGAATATTCGTAGTGATTCGTTGTTTTTTGTTGTTTTTTTTTCGGAAAATACGCAAACTGGATGTAATAACGAGACTCCCAGTTAGAATCATTGCTTGTATCGATATCTTATCTTACACACGGAGGGTTCCAGGAGACCTTATCGAAGATACAGGCCAAATCAGTCGTTATCGTTCTTATGCTTCCATGGCGAAATTAAAAGAAATGAATAGGCCTAATTGCTATGTATTTTTGAAAGAAAATATTGATTAGAAAGTATATATTTTATTAACTTTATTAAGCGTTGATTATCATTTTTAAGTCACGTTTTCATGTGTATGATTCGTAAAAATTTGCAGTGTATGTGTAACATTGAAAAAAGGGTTAACAACGTATCCAAAGAAAATGTCTTACTGGGATATGCCGTCCGACATATATCACTATTTATGGAATGCTAATGGGACCCAACTATCCTTTCAATATAACAAACTGAATGAAAATCTTGTATGTGAAAAAACTTAAATGGGGGAAAATTTTGACACATCGTATGTTCGCCCCCTTCAAGTTTTTTTTTTTTTTTGTATTCCTTTGTATCTTTCCCATCATGTTTGATATCTCAGTTTATATGTATTCTTGTTCCATACACTACATACATTGTCGGAAAGAATCCACTAAAATAGTAGAAAACCAGTTCTGTTTTGAGTACCATCATGTGTGCTTCTTTGAGATTTATGTTGAATACGAATGTATTTACCATACCGCCATGAATGTTTCAAAGAGAACATATGTATTCCAAACATCTTGTGGCATCGATTGCACTCTTGTAGCTGGAAAAACGCTCGCGGTTGTGGAGGATGCCATGGAGATATATATGACGGTCTCTGACCAGGGATGTAGAAGGCATCTCGATCGATTTGTGGATTACCCCGAAACTTATGCAATGCATGTTTGTCATGAAAATATAACTATAAAAGTAAGTCTCTGAGATGAAAGAGAAACACTTGTGTTCATTTTATAAAGTCTATATTGAATAATGTCGTATCTGATCAGTTTCGCTGATCGTTTGTGTAAAGGGATCGTAAGGTTTGGTGAGTCCTTACGTAGGGGTGTACCTCAGGTACATAAGTACGCGCGGAGCTATTTCCGATTCGGACAATGAAACCAAGACAGAAGGTAGAGAACATAGGCTGAGAGGGCTTAGTTCTTTGTGACATCGTACAGATAGACCAAGACGGCGGCATACAGACAGTTAGAGAATTTAAGTTGATTGGAAAGGACAAGTTAGGTTATGAAGGGGCCCAGTTAACTGAAGTTGTGGAGCGAAGTGTTAAAGAACTCAAGGAACAACAAGTGGCGAAGCAAGAGAGAGAGAGAGAGACAAACACCTGAGCGAGAGAATGAAAGACAAGCAACAGTGGAGGAGAAAGAGCTCGAGTTAGATTGCAAGCCGAGGAAAGAGCTAAGTACCGCTAGCATGCGTTAGTAATGGAGAGGCTGAGGCTCGAAGCCGAGTCCGAAAGGTGGTGGGGGGAGACCCGAAAAAACGTTCAGGACCCACGGGTAGATGATCGAATGATAGACGACCAATTCAGATCACTCTGCCCATGTTTCATTTTTTTCAGCAAGATCTGCTGTGTAAATTTAATTAGGGCAAACGTTACATGAAGACGATACAGCAGAGCAATGAGATGATCAGCATAACCAAAGCAAGTTCTCTTTATTTCGGATACGCTTCTTTCAAGCAGATGAAGGTGGGTCACGTGTCTAATCTTGTTAAATCCACTAGACCAATGCAGATTAAGATTGGAAGTACGTACTAGATACCCGTGCCTTCTGGAAGTGAAATACATGTTCATCGGCTGGAAAATTCAGACTTATCCTGGAAAATCCAGATTCATTGGCTGAAAAGGTCAGATTCATCGGCTGAAAAATTCAGATTCATTGACTGGAAAATTCAGGTTCTGTAAGAAACAACATTAGAATCACCGTTTCAATATTGTTCCGCCGGTTGGCATGTGTTCAGCAGAATATTGTCGGGGGGGGGGGGTTACTCCTATAATTGTACATATTTTCCGAAAATGCCCTGAGATAGACCAGTCGTAATTGTTCATGTGTATGTCTCTACTTGTGTTACTAAAGGACTCGCGGAGAGTCATTCAACACCCATAATAAACCCATGGAAACACCACGAGATAAAAATTCGATAACAACATTTTATAAATGCTCATTATCAAATCTATGTATTTCTCAGTATAAACCCATCCTTGATACAAGCTTCCGTATGGAGAAAAACATCTGAGTCGCTGTGTTTTAAAAATGTAATTCTCATTTCGTAGTATATCTTTTGTGTAAAATTCAAGCATGAAAATCTGGACATGCTTTAGCAGGCATACATTATAACCTTCACTTAGGTTCCCATTTGACAGGGACTTCAATTTCATGATGTATATAGAGCACAAATGGGTGTAACATCACAGAAACCAATTTAAGTTCATTCTGACATGGTATGTTACTTATTATAAGGATTTTTTAAAATAGATTTAATGCCGAATTCTGACATTCGGCGTTCCTTACATCTTCATTTATACCTAAGCACGCTATTTAACATCTGATTGGCGGACTCTATGGAATATTAAAATGGTGCAAGCTATCTACTCGATCCTAGAGACTGCACATGTATTATTTCCTTGAGCGAAAGGAATTTGTTTTCTTTATTGGACTATAACTGTGTTTTCTGAACCTTCACACTAAGGATCCGTTTCTTGGGAAAGTCTTACAGGAAATGTTTATAATTATTACTGAGATGTATACAGTGAATTTACTTAAGATTTACAGTCGCAAAATTACAATATACAATTCAAGAAATACTAGTTTTTGGTAAAAATATACATATTCCCCAGAATGCCAGCACATCGCTAACATATTTCGCCATGTGTTGAACAAAAAAATAAACATTTACTTGCAACGTATTAATTTAAAACGAAACATAGCACAGAACTATCGATTGCAATGTCACAATTAAAAAGTGATATAGCACAGAACTATCGATTGCAATATCGCAATAGAAAAAGTGTATAGCACAGACACATCGAATTCAGTTTCACAATTAAAATGTGTTATGGCACAGACACATCGAATTCAATATCACAATTAAAATGAGTTATGGCACAGACTCATTGAATGCAATGTTACAATTAAATAATATTAAAGCACAGACTCATTGAATGCAATGTCACAGACACATTGAATGCAATGTCACAATGAAATAATATTAAAGCACAGACACATTGAATGCAATGTCACAATTAAATAATATTAAAGCACAGACACATTAGATGCAATGTTACAATTAAAAAAGTGATATATCACAGAGAGATCGATAGCAGTGTCGCTGTCGCTGAATTATGATAAATGTATGCCAGACTATTCGGTCTGATATGTCAATGCTTTTTAGCTCACATGGCTAAAGGTCAACTGAGCTTACAGTATGACCTTATGTTTTTCGTCGTCCGCCATATTTCGTCTATCGTCCTTTGCTTAATTTTCTATCAGATTACGATCCGATTTGATATGTAAGCTTATACAGTAAAACATCGGGTAAGTTCAGTTATGAGCGACATCAAAGCATACTAATGAGGTGATATTGCATCTTATTCACCGAGAGTGTGAACACTCTATAGGCCATATTTCAGATCAAATTGTGATCCGATTTAATATGTTAGCGTGTATGATCAAAATCACGCTAAGTTCGATGTTGGCAACATTCAAACATATTCATGAAATATTCCTGCTCCTGACTGGCTGAGAGTGTAAATATTCTAAGGCAATCATTCTTGTCAGATTTGGATCAGATTTGGTGTGTAAGTTTGTGTCATCAAGTTCTCTTGAGAGTTGTATTACGAGCTTCCTCCACTAATATTAACTGGGATATAATCGGGCCATTTAGCGGGTATCAAAATCACTATCTTCTGATTATGAGATCAGTGCCTTAACTACTGAGCCGCCTCATTTCCTTTGGGGTCGGGGTTTTCAACAGTTTTTAAGTTATGACTCCACGAACCAGAATCCGGGAAAAAAGGACGGGGTGGGGGGTGGGGGTGGGGGGTAAGGGGGGGGGTAAGGACAGACCGAGATTACCCGCTTACTGCACATGTTAATTCTCGTTGTAGTACCAATTAAGGGTATGTGCATTAATAGTGGCGCTATGTATTGTTTAAAAGTTACGAATCAGGATCTGGGCTCCAGGGGTATGGAGAGACCCAGGGTAGAATGCTGATGGTATGGTCCATTTTATTAATAGACGTGATTATATTGATAAACACCACCAATAACTGACAATGTATCAACTATGTGCTCCAAGCCTTTCTTGCACATGAACATTTTCAGTTTCAATACATGTGTGGAGTGACTACATGTGTGTAGTGGCTACATGTATGTATTGACTACATGCGTGTAGTGACATTTACAAGCAAACATATGTCATCTACCCAGGTGAACAATGTCACTGCAATTTCAGCCTTTTGTTTAGAAATGGGAGACTTATTTTATAATTCTTATCTCAACTGGTTTGGTCTTAAAGTACATCTATAGTACAGTAAAATGTTAGTAGGAAATAACTTGTTTTTGACACTGTTTTATTAAGGTTGATTTGTATGGTTCCGTCTGTAATTATCCTCTTTCACATCGTAGATTACAAGATGGATTCGTGTAACAAAGTTATCGACTAACGTTCGTCCTGACGTTCCATTGTGCTAGACAAGTCGTTTTGTGGTAGATTCAGATAAGATGATCTGTTGATATTGCAAAATAAATTCCAGATGCATGTGGAATATATATTTAATAATAATAAGAAGAAGAAGAAAAAGAAGAAGAAATCAAGGCTCCCACAAAGACCCTGTTTGACTTGCACCTTTCAACACCTGCTATATTGACTTAACAGTATCGTGTCAAAGATTCTAGGTTATTCGCACTAATTACAACAATTGCAAAGCTGTACATACTATTTGTATACATCAGACCATTAATTGCTTTTATCGGCTTGGCAATGTTCGTCTCAGTAATCACGGTTTATTTTAGGAATCAAGAAAACAAGTTTGTTGCCTGCTCAAGAGACTGGTTCCAAAACACTGCATACTCAGGAGACTGGTTCCAAAATCACAAAAATAAATTCTCACGGTACTGAATTATAGGATAGATAGCTCTCTTTAGAATGGTTTCAGAAAAAAATGACGGTTTGTGTTTGCAGTTTTCTTTACTCTTAGAAAAGTTAATCAATAAAAATATAAACATTTGCCAGTAAGGTATACATCAATTTAAACAATTCGGGCTAGCTGCTTTAGCTGGGAGATGAAAGGTGCTGATAATTAGGATTGCTGACAGATTGATCACCGTGAAAACAAAAGTGGTTATTATTGTGGGATGGTCTATATAGATATATCTATATATAATTTCTCCCTGGAACAAACTGCAAAAGTATGTCACTAATTAGGGACATTTTATGTTTATTTTAAGAAACGTACCTGCCTCCCAAATGCCGTTATGAACCGCTTCAGTCCGGTCCTAAGTGTGAGTAGTTGTAATGAATGCATTTCCAAAACACTAGCCTGTATTGGAGTTCTTTCAAGAATAATACAAATTATTGTTAATCTGCAATTGACATAATTTGATCTCGGGTGTTGTGTGTGTGTGTGTGTGTGTGTGTGATTTGTATTTTAACGTAAATTTAACAATTTTTCAGTCATATCGCTACGATGTCTGCAGTGTGGCACTCTATAGTGATGTCTAGCATTTCTTGATGTTTTACACATCAGACCATTGACAGTAAGGCAGCTGTTAGTACCATTTTTAAAAGTCTTTGGTATGACTCAGCCGGGTTCTGAACCCGCGACCTCCGCATCCGAGGCGGACGCTCTAACCACTAGGCCACCGGAGCGGTCTGAACTCGGGTGGAATAATTTGGTTAAATTGTTTTTGTCATCTCATTATTTTCTTTGTGAATGTTTTTCAGCTATTTCCTGTTCTTCTAGCTAAATTATTAACCTAACGTTTTTAGATAGAGCTATTTTCAGAAAACGTCAGTATGACGCAATGGTCGGTTCCCACGACGTTTGACAAACTTCATAGCATATTTAGATCGTCTCATTAGTAAAGACAACATGTTTAAACAGTAAGGCAGCTGATTAAATCAGAGAAGCACTAAGCGTCATCGCCATGGATATGCAGCGTGATAATGTGCTAATAAAAACGCCATGTTGCTTGTTCGTCTCACCTGGCAAATTTCTCATCACGAACGAACCATCAACAAGTTCTTCTTCGCCACTGTGTATAATTTTCTGAGACAGTTGGTGACAGCCAAATATGTCGAAAAATAATCAAACGTGGCACAGAACAACGTTTTATTTTTTTACAAAGAAAATAGTACGTTTGACCAGACCTAATGACTTCCCCATCCCCCCTTTCTCTCTCACCCAAGTCATCCCGAGTTAACTGCCTCAGTGCGACCTTGTGACAGGCCCTTGGCGCCTACTGACCTTGACATGGTTTTGCCACTAAAGCTATAAAAGTTTAGGTTAAGCGAAATCTCTCTCTCTCTCTCTCTCTCTCTCTCTCTCTGATCAGTTTGGGAGATAACACGTCCTAAGATCGTACTGTTTATTATATGTGTGTGAAATGTGACCGTTATTAACAATATAGATTTGTTTTATCCTGCAATTTACATGTGTTGAAGTGCAGACAGTATGGCTTGAAATATATACGAAATAGCCCAGGGCAAATCCGTCAGTTTCCTTTCATGTTTGTCCCCACTGTCCTGTCAAATGTTTATCATATGTTTTCGTTTGTCTTTTCGATATATTTGATATGTAATTTTTCATTTATGTTATTCGATATTTTCCATTCGCATGTGATTTTCCTTTATATAATGGAGAGGAATTTGTTAATATTTTGTGAATTTGTTCCTATCCTTTCGAAATATAACAAAACTATGGATCTACCAGAAAAACGAAATATTAACGTAATTAAAAGGTTCGAAAAATGCGTCTGAAATAATGTTATTTTTAAATACTCCGCATCGCGACATTTCGATCATCGACATGGTCACTATAGTAATTCACTTTGACATGCTTATCAGACAAAAAAGAATTAACACCAGCCTAAACAAATATGAAACACATAGCTATGAAGATAATCGCTAAACAGTTTTATCAGCTAATCGTTGTGGGAGACGCAAAACGAAATCACGATGAAATTATGGCAAATGCCTCGTTTACCTTCATATCCACCAACCCCTACAACACCCAGTTTCGTTTATACTGTACATTAAGATTGTTGTCAAGTTGACTAGATATACATTTAGTATACTAATGTCGTTTTTGGATTAAGATAATTACTTCTGTGGCACCTGTTAATGCACTGTACTTCATAAGTAAAGGTAATGATTCTGAAATCTTTTTACCCTAGATGGGGTCACGTGACTGTGTCACGCACTTTACTGAGTGGCTATTGACTTCACAATAGATACTTCTTCCCATGATCGACTTGCGCATGGATTAATATAAAATAATCAACACTGAAGAGACTTTTTGATCACTGAGTTTGCAATTATTTGTTTTATAAGATCATTGCTATATGTATTTCTATGATTTATAAGATCATTGTTATATGTATCACTGTGATTTATATTGTCATTGTTATGTGTAATACAATAATTTATATAGTCATTGGTACGAGTTGTAAACACAAGTACACATACGCGTGAAACTTCAAGTTGAAACTCTTGAAATAAATACTGAAAACTTAAGGACAAAGAAGGGACCTATTTTCGTTGGTGAAAATAACTTTATACTTTAACGAAGGAAAAACAGACTGACTTATTTTCAAACCTGCGGCCAAATTTTATACATATTTAGGACCGGAAGAATTGTTAGACTTGCAAACAAAATTTAGTCTGGACTTTCTTGGGACCTTGTCAGAAATCTACTCCGAACTATATTTTCTACATTTTTCAACTGCCGATGGCAGTAACTGTGTAAGTGTCCCATTATTTATGTAAGTTCACCAAATTTCTATAAGTTTAGGTGACTCCGGGGTGCGCAGCCTAATTTAACGTACCGCATTTTTGGTCCTGACTTTTCATATGACCGAGATAATATTCTCACAGACCTTGTCAGATTTTACTTCGAAAATTGCAATACTTTCATTTCAAGATGTTTATAAATCCAGTATGTATGTGCATGTCCCAGTTTCTAAATCATCTCAAATAAGGTTAATGACCCAGGGCTTTTAATTGTCATTAAAAGTTGTATAAGGTATATATATGAAAATGTGCATTTGCTAGTTATTTTAATCTATGCATGCACTTACTCCCTGTTGAAAAATATCGCTACTTGAATATTTGTTATTTTACTTCACACTTTGTGAGTTATGAAACTTTGCATAGACTGTGTACCAAAGTTTAAATATTTTGCATAGACTGTGTACCAAAGTTTAAATACTTTGCATAGACTGTGTACCAAAGTTTAAATATTTAACGAAAGCCAAGCCATTGTTATGAAACTTTCTTTCAACAGCTAATCATAAAGCTCGTGCTCCGTCGTTTTTTATTTTTTTTATTTTGAATACACGCTGGATAATTAAGCATCAAAGAACGGAAGTTCATTATAGTAGTAGGTAATCAAGTTCAAAATCTTGATTTGTTCCGCATTGCTCTAAACTGCTCTTTATATTTTTCTTCTCTCTGGTATCTTGTACTGCCAGGTGCTGCCCAAAAATTGTCAGTCATCAATTACTCCCCCACATGTACAGTCTAATGCATACCATGTGGTTAAGTCTTTTGAAATTGCTTGGCGCGTGCCTTGAAAGTAGAAGATTTCTTCAGCAAGTATATAGCAATGAGGTTTAGTCTTTCGTGGCACCATGCTAGAGAATTCACGTCTGGAATCGATATTAGAATGCGATTCTTTACATCCCATACAAATGCGAGCCATGCGTTCATCGGGAGGTTATATTATACTTCAGGGGTGCACAACCCCCGGCCCGCCGTTCTGTCCGGCCCTCAGGGCAAATTAAAACAACACAGAAATCTGGCCCGTGAACAGTAATTATATTAAAGAAATTTGTGTTTGCTGTCCTCGAGTGGTCTTAGAAAATGCAATCTCGTCCTTGGCCGAAAAAGGTTGTGCACCCTTGTTATACTTGATTATTCGTATTTCTGAAGGTTACCATAACCGAATGTTCTGTTGTAATATTTGTTAGTTTTCAAGACGTTAGTGTCTCTTTTACTCGAGAACACAGCAGATAATTGATAGTCATCTATGAAGCTGAGGTAAAATTATGTTTTCACCTAATCGGTAACTGCATCAGAACATAGGTGATAAAATATTCGTAAGACTATGAAATTCAACACGAAAATGGTGTCACATTCAACAGTAACACATATAACAAAAACTGATTCATTAAAATTGCTCAGTCTAGAAGTAATGTGCGATCACTTTGAATGATAATGTACCAGGAACCTTGCGTCGATGGAATGGCTTTTATCTGTAGATAGAAGAATAAGTGCGAAGGAAAAAAAATAAGTAACTATTTTGGCACTAAAGCGGTTAAAAAGGAAAAACAAAATGCATCCGTCAAGGTTCGTTTTTGTCAGTAATTTTTTTTCTTAGGAACCAAAGAACTAGACTTGAGAGATGACAGCAAATATAGTACTTTAAAGGAAATTTATCAGCTCATATTTGTTTCCATTACAAAGCACTTATAAGATATTTAGCAGAAGTCATTAGGTTTTGTTTGTCTGGTTTGTATTTACATCAACACACGAAAGGTTATACAGTGTAGAGGCAGTAAAGGGCTTTGCTCAGATACACACCATAGCAGCCACTCGAGTTGATCTGAGACTCGAAACCGCGACTTTTGCTTTGAAAGTCTGGCACGCTAACCACTGTGTCACCGCGGCTCCCAGAATTTATTAGTTGTTCTGTATAGACAAATTGGTCACCATATAGACATATGCATCAGTGTGTGTTTGTATTATATTCTTAGCAGATTTGGTCCTCCTGTACGTCGTAAAAGGCCACTAATGGAGACAACTATTATGACCTGGGGTGGATACATCTAGTAATGATATTGACACTGATGAAGGTCTTGGACTCTTTTTAAGAGATCTAGTTTTGAGAAACAATTTGACTTTGTATTTTAAAAATCGTTGCTCTACTGTGCCCTCTTTATCTATGTTTGCATGCCTTTTTGGGGGTACCTAACTTGCCTAGCACTATAAAGTCAGGATTGTGCTGATGTGCCAGTAAACTACACGCATACCTACGTAAAAGCGACTGTTATTGTTTTAAATATTTCCATCAATTTTCTATACCTGATGATTTCTAGTGCATTACCTTTCGGTGCACATGCACCAAGACCATATTACTAATAATGGTACACTAACTTGGAAACAATATATAAAAATTCAGGATTGGTTATGCTGCACTTTCTGAAAGTCCTTTCATTGGAGGGAATTTTTTTCTGCAAGCAACCTTTGCAGAACTGGCCCGATCACAATTGCTAACTTTATCATCGTGCGTAGAAGCCACGAAGATGAACTCAGTAAATGTCTTTGTTTTGTTTTTGTTTTTGTTATGTTTGGACTGTAATGTTGTCTTTAATTGAATATATGTAGCATTTTTATCTGATCAGTAAATCTCCCGAAAAATTTTGAGAAAAAAATATTAAAGATTTTCATGGAGACTACAATTAATGCACTCATACATTTCAGAGATTACAAGCGACACTTATTTGCTATTTTTCTTTACCTGTAGCAATATTAAAGCATAACTAGCATTTGCTTCAGTATAGTTTATTCTAGAGTGTAATTTGCCACATATATGTTACATGCAGTGTGTGCAGTTTAATATTTTGGAGGTAACATATCACTTTATTTGATTTTTATTGATCCAGATAAGCCACGAAATTCGTGCACATTATTCTCTTTTACAGATTTGCCGCGACCGTGGGAATTTTCCTTACCCTGTCCTCTGGAACTCGTTTTTTTAAAATTATTTCTATGAACATTTTGGTATCTTTTTTTTTCGAATCGATTGTCCAACGAAAAGATCGCGTCTATCGAAATATGGTCACTTTATCACACATGGGCTCGTCACAAATAAAACTAAGGGTATCAGGCAATGGATAGAAGCCTGATGGGTGTAACATGGCATCCAGTATATGACAAACGTGGTTTAAATGTTAACTTAAAGTTGTAAATAAACTGACCTCTGTTTAGAAAAGAATGTATTTCCCAACTGACGGAAAGATATCCAACCACATCAGTTATGCACGGTAAAATATGTCCTACGTGATTGTATTTCTTGCCATATGACGCATTTTCGACTCTAAATAAAAAGTTGTCAATATCTATTTCTTTTTTCTACTGTTACACGTCTGATACTGCAATGCAAACACCCTGTCACAAATACATTACAGCAAATCTGGAATTTTTGCATCCTGTGATCATCGCTGTACATGAATATCCAACGACTTGAATGCTTAGTAGAGAAATTGGCACACCTTGGGTGCAAACATTGCAAATATTCTCATCGAAATTGATGTATGCGGCTCGTCTGCCCTAACTCGACTATGTGACGTCACTTAGGAATTATATCGGAGATCCAGTATTGAAACATGATATCTGTGTCAAATGTTCTAATGATTTGGAAGGACAGTTGCTCTTTGAATTATATTTGCAGAAACTCTCCTTTTAAATATTACTGGTTATAGAACAGCGCATTATTAATTTAATTAGCGTACGCAACTATGTTTTTGCGCTCAACAAATGAAAGGTGCGTCGTCTGGGCAGAATGAACGAAATAATTTATTCTTCTTCATCTCTAATATGTTTCCATTAACATTAAATCTATGTGATAAATAGAATCTCAAATGGGTATGATTTAATATTTCATTTATAAAACGAATTGAAAAATGGCCAGCTTTTGCCCGTCAAAGCATGCAAAAAGCGGGACGTTATTCAATTCATTTTATAAACTCATTTGCAAGTTGATCTCCAATTGTCAAGCGATAGTTTAACTCCTAATAAAGGAGACTTTCAGAATCTGATTTACACATAGCAAACATTTAATACATTTCTCAAAATGTATCGGTCCAGGAACCTCGATATATGCCATATCGTCAATACACAAATCAATTTTATTTTTATAGTAAATTCTAGATATATGCCCAACTACATAATTCCTGTAAAGACGACCAACACATATCAGCAGTTATAGAGCCAGAAAATGAAAAAACAATGCATATCTCCAGTTACAGTGCCCGAACATGAAAACAATGCGTATCTCCAGTGACAGTGCCCGAACATGAAAACAGTGCGTATCTCCAGTTACATTGCCAGAACATGAAAACAATGCGTATCTCCAGTTACATTGCCAGAACATGAAAACAATGCGTATCTCCAGTTACATTGCCAGAACATGAAAACAACGCATATCTCCAATTACACTGCCAGAACATGAAAACAACGCAAATCTCCAGTTACAGTGCCCGAACATGAAAACAATGCGTATCTCCAGTTACAGTGCCCGAACATGAAAACAATGCGTATCTCCAGTTACATTGCCAGAACATGAAAACAAATTAGAGAAACGACTATGCAATTGCACTCGTATGAAGCTTCAAAATAAATACACCACGTGACAAATTGATTTGTAGTGTATTTGTACGAAATAAATTTTGTGGATATTGGATGCTTCCCACCTTTTGAACGAAACAAAACAAACATTGTCAGCACTTAATTCTTTATATATATATATATATATATATATATATATATATATATATATATATATATATATATATATATATATATATATATATATATACTCATTTGTTTGCATATAAAAAATTATTAACTATCAAGGCATATAGGATGCTTATTTATCAAAGCAAGGTGTTCACTGTGGATTTACCTTTATACTGTAAGGCATCATTAACATTTCCGTCGTTACATTTGAATGATATCCAGTGCATTGGATACACGAGAACTATCCTGTATGTGTTAGGCACTAACCTGGACGCATCATACCAACAGTAGAACAGGTTATGTTACATTTTCTGAAAACATTTGAACTGGAATGAAATAACTTGAATTTGTAGTGTAAGTGATCTTTTTTGGAACCGGTCATATTACATATTTTGGCATTGTCATCCTGTGCAATAGCCAAACAACTCGATCAACATTTTATTTTCTGTTGAGGCTTTCATGCTGCTTTCTGTTAAATACAAGTAACATTCTTCACTGGTCAGCAAAATTCCATAAAGGATAAGGAAACATACAAATAATTTTCGAAGGGACTTCAATTGCATGCAGAATGAAACATCTTATTGGCCCAATTAATGCACTGATTCCTTTAAATCTTAGGAAGGCAATTTTAAATTTTCAAATGGAGTATATTTATTATTTACGATTTACTTATGATTATTTGTATCATGCAATGGTTTACGGTTGTAACACTTGAATTTCAGTTATCTACTTGAGTTTAGTCCCGAACGACACGAAACGATATTCCCGCACAATAGCTCGTAGCTCATTTGCAAGTACAATGTATGCATGTCAATATCTCTTTCTTCAGGATCTTTTGAATTATTATTCGGTTCTATAGTATTGGCTTCGTTAAATAGAATATTGAAGCGTTTACTTGCACAACTTATGACAAAAATAACAACGGATCTCTGCAAAACTGTAAAGTGTCAGTTGAGTCTGATATCGTATCAACATAGTTGTTATACATGAATGCATACGTGGATACAGTTTCCCCAGGGAAGACAGTAATTGCAATAGTATTTTTAGCGTTTTCGTTGAATATCCTGAGATTTGCACTTTCGTATTATCGACGAGTTTTTATATTCTGTTATAACTGAAAACAAAGAAGCATGTGTGTGATAACGGTACACGGCCATGATATGGAGAACGACATCTGCTGGAAGTTTGAGTATTATTTCAGCCCCTTTACAATATTGATACACGGCTTATAAGTCGAGCCCCACTGCAAACTGCACAAGCCCAGATCTGCCGTTCGCATAATGTGGCGACAGATCTGGGTCCATGCAGTTTGTTATGAGTAATCAGTAGAGTAAGCAAATATACCCTGGGTTACAGGCACGTTATGCTATGACGTATCAGGGTCAGTGTTGTTTGCAGTTTGAATCGTCTTATAAGCGAATATATAAGGTTGATGTATGGAAAAATGTTGTGTTTTTTTCTGTTGAAACTATCGTCTGTGCATCGCAAGCTATTTTGTATATGATAGTTATCTTGAAGGAGCGTACAGTTTTGTACTTAAAGATCTTGCTGTTTTTTTTTTGTTTTGTTTTTTTAAACCGTACAGTTTTTGACTTCGTGTATTAAAGATAATTCAGGTATTCATGTACGTTGCATTAGGCAATATAACTCAGAGATAAAGAAACACGAGGCTGGAAATAAAGAATGATGAATGAAAATGAATAATTATTGTAGAAACCTGTCCAACTCAATCGCTGGAGCCTGGCACTAGGAACGAAATCGCAATCGCAATAATGTAATCTGGACTAAACTTGTCTCCCTTGATGCAAAAAATTCCAGCTCCACACCAACTTAAATAGATTCTAATATTTTACGTTATATAAATGATAAACGGACTATCAAAAATTCCTGCAAAGTTCATTTTTGTTTAAATTTGAAAATCGTAAATTTATTAAAATTGTGTAAAAATGTACCTTTTTCTGAGATGAATGAATAATATTATTTAATCTATCTTTTACCTTAAATCACTTGTTTTTGCTGGCAAGGGTTATTGGAAACCAACCAATGCTTTTGTTTCCCATGTATCCTAATGCTTTTTAAACTTTGTGATTCATGGAGTGTTTTGGATATCCTTGTTTAAATCAATCTGCTGATGACGTATATTTTCTTCTGATGGTATTTATATCTTGTTTATTTATTTCATTTTTCGTGCAAATCGACTGGGCCGTTTAATTCCGTTCTCGAGAAAGCCTTGTCTCTTTGGAATTCGATTACCAAATGTCTGCATATGACATGCACTGTATTAATGCATTGTACAATTGGTTCATTGTGGCATTTACCTTTCATGTAATAACAGTATTTTAACCATACATGTTATGCAACTACAACATTCATATAAATATGCTTATAGAAAATTAAAATGACATATAAAATGGAAATAAATATCTTACTTATTAGATCAGTATAGTCTTATTATACAGATGAATGCACATTTCACTCTCTTGCTTTGGTGTGTGTGTGGGGTGGGGGTGGGTGGACGGTTGTCTTTATGCCGGCCAACATTCGCTTATAGAGCTGATTTAAAGTTTCTACCTTTAATTAGTGTAGAAAGAAACACCTATTGTTGATACATGAAATCCACTCAGAACGCAACATGTTCAGATCGTTGTATTATAAACTGATATGATATAGTACATATTGCTGGCATCTACGTATATCACTTTATACCGCTCTACATTTTACATATTGCGATGGACTGTTGGAGTATTCATGACGAGTTCCTCGTGAATTCTTTTCGTTTGTCAATTACTACTGTATGATAGAATGTATATTCAAATATGATTACAGGGTACATACATCGTTTATGCTGACTTTGTGAATAGCACTCAAAGTCGAGCTATGATAACGATTTCGTTGGCTTGTTTCCAGCAGTCCGATCAAAAACCTTGGTTCTAGTACCATTACAAAAATCAGAAGCCAAGAAAAAATCTCATCTTTAGATTTATAAGCTTTATTGCAGTCTTTCTCTGTGATGAAATTATGTCAAGAGAAAGACTGAAAATGGATACAATACATAGTTTGATGTGTACGACGATAATGCCCTTTACTCGCTTGTAAGTCAAGTCCAAGTTCAAAAATATAGACCCCTATCTGCGTCCCATAATGCGCCGGCAATTCAGATTTACGTAGTTTGTTCTACTGAGTACGTCTAACTGCATAGACCCAGATTTCCCGGCGCATTATGCGACGGCAGATATGGGTCTATGCCTTTTTTAGTCTGACTCGATTAAAACGTGATTACATCGGGTAGTTGTTCTATTCTCAGTTTGAGAACTTTTTGTTATTTTTACGTACACAAAGAACATTTTCAAAGAAATTCGCCTGCTACAATTTAATTTCAGATTTAATCATAGGAAATAAGGCGATTAGAAAACGAAGCACCCACTATCACGTACATAATTGGACTGTTTATTGCAATTAATGCCTGCTGTTTAGATTAGGAAGTGCGTCCCGGAAACAGTAAGATGCGGAGTACTTGCCTTTAAACTACGTTGCGATTCTTGAAAAGAAATACAATAAGAAAAGTACACAAACGAACTTAGATTTCAGGTAAACGTATATCTACGTACGTGTTGATATTTTTATATTTTGTGCCGCAGAACTATTAGAACTGGTGATGGTACATGTTGTATATTACTTTTTTTTTATGACAACTGTCGCCATTTTCCCTCACAACTTGGAATGAATATTGGCTATCGAGAACCAAGGCAAAATTTTATGGCAGCCTTTTTCCTTCTCTAAGTTATGTTGGCAGATATATTGGATGCATTCACATCGCAAGAATACATCCATTCACATGCTTTCATTCTCGGCACACAGACACAAATATAACAAAAACAACTCTACTGGATCTTTGAAAATGTATATACATCCACTTACCTGGCACTTATTAAAACTTCTCAAGACTTTCAAAGAGTTACTCATGTGCTAGGAAATCTTCAAGCTCTACGTACTTGAATATACATCTTGGTGAAGTGTTCCATCGCGGTCACATCCTGAATTATTTTGATTGGATAAAACCCAGTTGTTATGTCTGTAGATTCATACTACTATTTAGTTTGCAATTGCTACTATCAATCAGACTATTATTGGATGCTTTAAAATCACAGAATTTCGCTGATACGTCTTTATTACAGTAAATTAAATGAAATCAGGGCCTCCCATCGTAGTCATGCGACCCGATATACAAACGGTTCAAAAGATGGAAAGATAGAAACAAAGCTGGATCTGCCATTGCAAAACCCCATGGCATCATCTCGAGGTGGCTACTGTATCAAGCCTCCAGACGTTACAACCATCTGATAGCTTTACAGAACGTTGATTCGTCGTATTTTTTAGATTCTCTTTCCATATTGAATGCTTGAAAAATCTTATATCTGACAACCGGTCAGTACCCCCGATATTACATAAACATGATGTGCTCATACAGTCAGGGAAAATATTCTGCACTATTTGCTGCCTAAATTTGTTAAACTAAATATGGTAATGAAAGGGCAGAAAAAGCAGCCAAACCTACGCTGCTGTCACCCTTTTCCGAATGGAAAGTTCCACATTCTGACTTGAAATAAGGTATCAAATATTCATGTCCGTCATGCTTAGCAACATATGTAAAATGAAGACGCCACAAACAAATTTGAGAACAATGAACGTCCTATTGGCGAGTGTCTTCCTTCGTATAAAACCGAGAGATGAGGTGGTATTGGTTGAGGGCGTATCGGACATACATACTTAACTCAAACATGCCTCCTGAAATGTGAAGCTCAACCTGAGTGCATACTTAACTCAAACATGCCTCCTGAAATGTGAAGCTCAACCTGAGTGCATACTTAACTCAAACATGCCTCCTGAAATGTGAAGCTCAACCTGAGTGCACACTTAACTCAAACATGCCTCCTGAAATGTGAAGCTCAACCTGAGTGCACACTTAACTCAAACATGCCTCCTGAAATGTGAAGCTCAACCTGAGTGCACACTTAACTCAAACATGCCTCCTGAAATGTGAAGCTCAACCTGAGTGCATGCCATTTCGGTGTCCACTGACAGTGGAATACATTCTGTCGAGTGTGTCGACTTCCACCCTGTGAGACAGAAGTACTTTCTGACGTGAACTGCATGAAGAAATTGTAAAATGATTAAGGAACCAACCAAATCATGGACGTTTTTAGGAAATACGGTGTGTATAGCGAACTTGTACTATATGTTTACGGATTTTATTTTTGTAACTTATATGTTGTATTATATATATATATATATATATATATATATATATATATATATATATATATATATATATATATATATATATATATATAAGAATTTTAATATCTTTGAGTTTTATATTTTATTTTGTTGTACGTAATGTTTCTATAATTTTGGAAGTATTTATCTTCCAACACTTTTTTACAATTCATTATATATTTTTTAACTTTACCATTAGATGGTATCCATTATTGTGTTGATGTGCCAGGTACGTACATACATACATACATACATACATACATACATACATACATACATACATACATACATACGTAAAGATATGGCTAAAACACCTCTTTTGATTTTTTGAAAGTTCAGAACACCTTCATCTCATGCGGTCAGGAAGCAGAGTTTATATTAACAGCTTCAAATACCAGGCTGGTTCATAAAAGAGTATGTACAACGGATATAACACACTAACAAATATATGTAAACAGCTAGTAAACCAGTCTACGATGCGTTAATAAGCATTCCTGATAAGATGAAAGGCGCAACGCCCAAGCTTTCAGTTTCAGCTGTTGACTATTGGACATCCGTTACTGGATTTGTAAGAAATCGATTACAGCTTGACATAAATATATATGAGATCAGTCTTTCAGAATGTGTAACAATATATACGTATTGTAAATAGTATGGTTTGTTAATTATTAAGGGCACTTTAGCATAGTATTGTCCATATCATGCAGAGGAAATGGGGAACTAAGTGCATTCCCTCATGTAACATGCCAAGGCAGGCAACTTGGGCTGGAATCCATGTTACACGCTATGACAAGTGACTCGGGCTGGCCCCCGTGTGACACGCTAAGGCAGACGACTCGGACTGGCCTGGGATAAGCGTCGGTTTTAGGACAATGGTACCCCAGAATCTAATTTCTATATCGCTGAGAGAAAAAACTCTGTGACATAGTCATAATAAAAATACAGGTTTGTTTTCAAAATCACATTTTCATTTTAAATTGTCTGCTTTATTTATAGTCTGTTTTAAACAAGCTCCAAAACTGTCTGCCAACCCCAACCCCCCTAGCTTGAGGGCCCGACCTTTCACACCCGGGGAAGCCGCTACTGCTTGGAGGTTATTGAACGGAATGTCTTAGATTACGTATCCGACGCTCTACCTACTACGTTATGGCGGCTGTTTTATAATTAAGGAGTAAACATCGTGTATATTTCGTAAGTACGATCAGAAGAGAGACAAAGACAGATCGAGGAAACTCGCTTAATGTTTCAACAGATACGTGTCCTGTTCTGGCTCTCTTTTCTTGACACTCTTATAGCATACAACTTTAAATTCTGCTCAGGCCCTGATGAAATATGTTCTGAATACATCTTTATCAACAAAATCAGCACATTGCCAGAGGAACTGTTGTTAAAGACTGATTCCCCACTATACCAGGAAGTGAGTTACCGATTTCATTTAGTATTCGTTCGGCCTTAGTCGAGAAAATTTGTTTCTTATATGATCTGATTGACCCTCAGCTGACTGGCTGATCGGCTCTGAGCGGATTCTCTAATTGTCTGCCGGATGTAAAATAGGGCTGGTGCGCTCCTTTGCATGGTGTAAGAGGCGCATCAACCATGGAGGAAAGAAAGGTGGTGGCTCGATCGTTAGCGTGCAGGACTCACAACCGATAGGGTGTATGTTTGAATCATACCATAGGGTCAGCCCAAGTCGGCTACTGTGGTGTAACCATTGGAAAGGCATTTTACTCCGTTGCCCTGGCACAAAAGAACCTATTTGTCTTGATGTGACATAAAGTTCCAAACCAAACCAAACATGTGATACTTGTTAGCACATGAATAACTATCAGACCTGATAATGTTAATGTGCTATGCAAAGAAAGCTAATTTGACTACTCTTCAGTATGCCACGAACTTGACTAATAGGTATTTTGTTATTATACTTTGTTTTATATGTTAAGTTACAGAATTCCACTACTAGACCCTGTGCAGCGTATGGACCCCTACCCCCTTTACTAGCGATCGACCGGTTTCGGATTTCGTTTCAGAAGACGACACTGTAAATTATAGCCCTTGGTATTTAAATTCATAAATTCATCCTAGATGTTGGTTTCAACTTGCATAGCTCAAGAACAATTCAACAAAATCTGATTCACTGTGATAAGACCATTAACTCGTAGACTTACATCATTCGACTATTTGGTCAATGTCGTCTACTCCATTTTGGACAGTGTTATGGCCCTTAGCAAGTTATATTCTTCACATGGAAACAACGGGCATGCAGTCGGCATAGCTCAAGATCCATTCAATGTATTCTGATGGAATTTAGTAAGAACTGTGTCCCTTGTCAATCACCCTAATATCTTTACATGGAATGCTGCTTGTATTTCAAGCATTTCAGCTCTTCGTTTAGAGAGCTTATAGCCCCATAATGCCCATCTTTTCTATCGTTTACAGAATTCACGGCCACGTAAAACCCTTTTCCCCCATCCTTTAAAGAACTCATGGCCCCAAAATGCCCATCTTTTCCATCGCGTAGAAAACTCGCTGCCCCAGAATGTCCACCTTATTTATCGTTTAGTGAACTCATGGCCCCAAAATACCCATCTTTGTTATCGTTTAGTGAACTCATGGCCCCAAAATGCCCATCCTTTCCTAACTTTCGTTTTTCAGTAAAAGTTTCTGTTTAAGTCTCTACGAATAGACTTGAAATCAGAGGGGCCCTATACGAAGAACGGATAGACAATAGCTCCAGTTTTGATTTCCATAACAGGCCTAAGTTAGTGGCGTAACAGTTAGAGTTTGAACTCAGTACTTAAATTGTGTATAAAATACCAGGCCTTGTTTACAAGACTTTATGTTAGCTGATATAATTTTATATAAACTGTTACAGAAGTTATAGACACAAGTTTAAATATCTTGGAATAGTATCTTTGTCACAAACCAAAGCATTCTAGGTCATGATAAACTTTAGAAACTACTTCTAAACTCTTGCGCTGTGTCGATATGTTTTCTAGTGCATTTGGTGATAAATAAATTTATTTCTTGTAATTTCACTGGCCTAGATAAGCTTCTTTACGTTCAGTTAAGATACGAGTGCTCTTTTGTCGGTATAACTTGATATGTTTGAACATCTATGGCGATGCATACGTGTAGAATTGGAACACTTGACTATGTACCAGTAGTTCTAATATGAAAGTGTTTTCGAAATTCATCAGAGTTTTGTCAGAGCTTTTATTTCCGAAACACGCCATCCTTTGTCTCCAAGATTAATTGATTTGGTAAAAGTATAATAAAGTCCACTAGACCGCTTTTCAAGTTAAACCTACTTTTCCCGAACTCAAATACCATTAATACAGCAAACATGTAAGCGAACATTCCCTCTTCTCCTCCGTTTTCCATTATGGTTGAGCACTTTTTGGTTTGGTTCCTGCGGCTACATACTTGAAGCTTGATCTTACAGATACAATGTACATTCAAAATGTTCTGTGTCAGTTAAGAAGACTTGCTCGTATCAACATTACACGAGACTTTCTTGGTTTTCGCCAGAAAAATGCTTTAACCAGACGTTGGATCCCACTGGGATCAGCTAAACCAAACGACAACCTTTCGGCAGTATGCATTGTTACGTCATATTGTGTGTTATGTCATACAGTATAATATTCGTCGTCTTTTATTTACATTAATGACATGTATTTACCAAATTTCTGTTAAAGGGTTTTAAGCCGAATGCTTACACCTGTACCGCTAAGAGATCAGGCCCGGCTAATTTGGGAATCTCCTTCTCCGCAGTGGCCGAGTGGTCTAAAGCGCTCACCGTTACGGATCACTGCCATCTCACCTCAATCTGCGTGGGTTCAAGTCTCTGGTTCGGCCAATGTGGGCATGTGAGAAAGATGGCCAAAAAAAACCCCACAAAAACACAAACACTAAATGATTTGTTCATACAACAATGGCATTCGAAAATACGCGATTTGTTTACGCAAAGACAGTCATATTTTCAAATAAGATTACCTAACTTGTTTTTATAGAAAATGATAACCTTTCTTTACTAAATTAATGAACTGTTACTATAACGTACCTACTGAGTCAGGACGCTGGGAAAATATATTAAGGGGGTGGATAATATTACCTCTCTGGAAAAACACAAGCTGGGGCACGAGTTTCGCCGTTTTCTTATCCGTATCCATTTTTCACTCGATCCCTCGATTTCTGCTTATTCATTAGTAGAATTTTGTAGCAGCTTCGGTAACTACTCTCCACAAGAAATAAATAAAAACTTATGATATTCTCTGAATTTGTTAAAGCAAAAATCAAATGTATTTTTATGAATAATATAGACGGCACTTTTCCTTTCTCTAAGCAGGCTGGTTTGGTTTTTTTTTTGACTCGTTCTTTATAATAAAAAAATATTTAATACTTGCATCTCTTTTATTATTGTGTTTCTTTTTAATGCCAATCCTTTTTAATCTAAATATGTTAAATGAATAACACATTCCAAATACCCATCTTGTTATGTTTATATCTTCATACCACATTCTTAAGTATTTTGCTTGTAATACATTTGAAATTGACGCATAATTACCACACAGAATTTCACTTTTGTTACTACGTCATAACCTTTCAGTAATAATAACAGACGAATTTTCGTTTCATGATGCAATCGCTTTGTTACATTTAACACAGATGTTCTGTAGTTTTAAAACTCTATATTTATTTCTTTAATTTGCTGTGTCTATGACTGTCTTGTGTAATTTTTATGTGTCACTTTTGTATAATCTCTCTCTCTCTCTCTC
This sequence comes from Sinohyriopsis cumingii, assembly GCA_028554795.2. Lineage (NCBI taxonomy): Eukaryota > Metazoa > Mollusca > Bivalvia > Unionida > Unionidae > Sinohyriopsis > Sinohyriopsis cumingii. Next base: position 110,225,228 of record CM068831.1, on the reverse strand, counting down.
TCTCTCTCTCTCTCTGAGATCGCTCTTTACAATAAGTAATCCTGCCTCCCATAATATAACTACGCTACTTCACCCTAAATGCATTTATGTTTTATTATATGCCACCTGCGAGTGACTTGAGAAATAGTACATAAATAACGTTGGTGCCATGTTATCTTCTTTTCCGTAATTGTTTTAATGAGGCTTTCGATGCAATTTGTATAACGAAATTGTTAATCAGCCAGTGTTCTAGAGAAAGATATCGTACCGGTAATCTATTTTACTGACCGACTTGGCAATTACCACTCCTGTAATAGCCGCTTATTTCAGGAAGCGATGCAAAATGATTTCCGTTCCAATAATGAGGGGCATTCTATGATTCTATAAAAGAAACACACCTGGCTTCTGATGTCACCGTTTTCTGCTGTACACTTACTAGCAGAGCATAAATAATACTGTATGCACTCGTTTTTAAGTCTAATTAAACCGCAAACAACACATATCCTTATCTTCCGTAGCATACTACACCTGCAGATCAGGGTCTATACTATTTGTTCTACTGATCGCTCCTAAGAAAGTGCACAGACCCACATCATAATGTACCTGCAGATCTGTGTCTGTGCGGTTGGATCCGACTTATAAGCGAGTATACATGGTATTTTCGAAGGTTATCTGCGGAGTACATACAAGAAAGAAATGTAATATTGAAGAAACCGACTTTTCATGTAAAGAAAGTTTAGACTGTAGTAAATGTTTTCGATTACGAGCCTCGTATATGTTGTCTGTCAGATGTTTTCGATGTGTTGTGTGAGGTAAGGGATGATCGATGAAAGTGCTGCGTGTCCTCAATGAATGATTATAATGTAAGATGACGAGTATCGATATAAAATAAATATTTTCCATTCGATTTTTATTTATTTAATCCTTTGCACTAATGAACCTGTAGTCTACACTATAGGTGTAGTGTTCATTTCTACGTCGAAGGGTCATCCTTGCGAGATGACATTCTTTCTGATGCATTGGCCACGTTTACGATGAAAACAAACTTGAAACTGCATTCAAAGGTACCGTCTTTACTCGCTTATTTGTCGAGTGCAAGTGCAAACGGGACAGGCCCAGATCTGCCGTCGCACAAAGCGTCGTAGATCAGGTTCTGTGCAATTTTGTTAGGAGTAATCAGTAGAACAAAACATAGACCCTAACCTACAAGCGCATTATGATACGGCAGATCGGGATCTTTGTTGTTTGCAACTTGAGTTATAAGAGAGTATAGTAGGTACAAAAGACCCACACGTTGATATAGTTCGAACCCCGGCCGAGTCATACCAAAGACTTACAAAAATGGTACCAACAGCTGCCTCGCTAGGTGCTCAGCATTAAGAGGTTAGTGTTAGGACTGGTCGGCCTGGTGTCAGTATGATGTGACTGGGTGGGACATTATGCTACATGTCTGCGGCATGATGCCCCAGTGCTAGACATCACTATAAACTGCCACACTGCAGACATCGTAGCGATATGACTGATTTTTTTTAAAGCTACGTTAAAAATCCTAATCATACACACACACACACACACACACACACACACACACGATGATATAACGTACCGAAGCATCACTTGGCCTCTTTGCGGTCTAGCAGATATAGAATATGTCCGTTGCACAATACTGCATGTAATTAGCGACGATTAATGAGGAAGGTGTCGCCGAGGCTCAGTGGTTATCGATCCTAACACACGAACGAATGATCACAAGTTCGAATCCTACCATCGTGGCGTTCCCTTCTGTAAAAAAATCCTACTCAAATTACTTCGGCTGTAAATAACATGTTCGTGTTTCTGTGCAGTAAAACAAGACCAAAAAAATAATTAAGTCATCACAACAGAAGCACAGAACTAATATGATAAAAAAACACAACATACAGGTGGTTCTAGCAAAGGTATATGTTGCATTATAGAAGCTCAAGCCAATTCAATAAGCACATCTGCATTTATTGCTGCAGATGTGGCGAATGTTAAAACATAAAGGTAGACCTAGTGGATTTTAGCTTTGCTAGTAATAGACCAGACAAGTTTATAGAATGGTATGTCGTCCGTCTGTTCTCATACTGACTTCGGAGTTTTTGCCAGAAAGTCATATCGACTTGGGGTTTTCGCCAGAAGACTTCTTTTGATGTCCAATTGGTCTTAAATGAAAATGGTGCAGATCTGACTTCCAATATGGCCACCACAGCAGCCATCTTAAAAATTTTGTTACTGCTACTCCTGGATGGTTTAAACTTATATTCTGAAAATATTATTATCCATACTTCTCTCCAAAAATGGATGGCTATATCAACATTTGGTTTTCAGCAATAGACCTCTTATGATGCGTAGTTTTTCCTAAATGAAAACGGTGTGCCAGTCGTACATCCACTATGACTATCATGACGACTGTCTTCAAAATATTTTTGTAACAACTCCCCCTAAATAGATGATCGTTCTGACAAGCGGTATTCACTGCAAGACTTCAAGTGATGTCCACTTTGTCCTAAATGAAAATGGTGCCAAGCCGACATCAAATATGTGCAACCGTAGCAGCTGATGTGGAAGTCTTGTTATTGCTGAAGAATATCAGATATACTGGAACGTTAAAAGGAAGAAGTGGTCTTGTCTTGAATTCCTGGAAATTCTTTTCAGAAAGTAGAGTGTCCGTCCCTTCGAGGGACTCTTGTAATTTTTCTTTCTATCTTTTAAGATTATTTATTTTCCCCCTCAATACTATAAAGCAACAGTTGTGCGATCTGCGATCAGTTTTATAATGAGTATACAACACGCACACACACACAAATAAACACACAATTCAGTCTTATGTTGTTGGTACAGAGTGCAAAGTAATTTTTGCAATACCAGTCGTATCGGCATGTTGCACGTGTCCCTTATGTCATCTCTGTTCTGTCCGGTCTTAAACAACTCTAGCTTAGCGTTCCAATATGGTATTTATGTGTTTGTATTTTTAACATAGTCATATCGCTACGATGTCTTCAGTGTGGCACTTTATAGTCATGTCTAGCGCTGTGGCATCATGCCGTAGACATATAGCATCATGTCCCACCCGGTCACATTATCCTGAAACGAGACCGACCAGTCCTAACTCTAACCTCTCACTGCTGAGCGCCATGCGAGGCAGCTGCGAGTACCATTTTTATAAGTCTTTGATATGACTCAGTCGGGGTTTAAACCCGCGACCTCATGCATCCAAGGCGGACGCTCTAACCACTTAGGCCACCGGAGCGGTCCGTCTTCCAATATGGGATGTCTCCTTAATATTCTAGCGCAGGGATGATCACGTTACATTGAAGAGTTCCAAATGACCGGCTGAAATATCTAGATATTTATTCTGCTTTGATTTACACGTTTATTATTCTTTTATAACCGCTCAAATGGCCTAAGTGTTTAAAGCATCCGCCTTGGATGCGGGAGGTCGCGGGTTTGAATCCCGGCCGAGTCATAACAAAGACTTATAAAAAATGGTAAATGCATCTTTCCGTGCTACAAGAAGGCATATGTTAGAACAGTTTAGCCTCTTACAATTTGTTTTCATTATATTTATACATTTATATTCTAAACTGCATCCTTGTTTTAGTTTATGGTCAATTCAGTATTACTCCCTAACGTACCTATCAAGCAAAAATCTGCAATATTTACTTGGTTTTACGATTCTAAATGAATACTTTGTTACGATGTCGTTTAAACGCATAGATGATATTGTGCTTTCAAAAGTTTTTTCCCTTCAAATTTGAGGAAATTTCTCGTTTAAATAAAAATGGTCCTTGGTGGATAGCTAAGCTCCTTATTTTCATCCATGTCAGGGCACAAGTACTCGTATAATTTTCTTGCAATATACCTTTGTTGTTTATATGTGTCCTGGGCTGTTGCTATAGTAATCCAATTGAATTTATCTTGATACACATACATGCGGCTTATGATACATGCAGTGTTGGGTGAACTGCTATTTTGAATTTTCTCTGGTTCCGGAACTGTGCTGTGCACCTGAAGCCAGGTGCTTGCTGAATTTTCAATTATCACTGACCTCTGAATGGGCATTCTCCTACACATACAACATAATAATTAACACGTGGTTTGGTTGTTTAAAATATGTGCGTGTGTATGTCTGTGTATCTTTAGAATGGACGCTTCCTCGAGAACGCAACAAGAATTTGAGATTCATGTCAATACGCTAATTAATCCGATATCATGTCCTTTCCCCATGGTGTGAGCTGAATTATTGTCAGGGTACCAGACTTTACGCTATCGGGCTCGGCGGGGGCTCGGCGTCTGCTGGTAGAATCCGGGATTTCGTGTCTGCAGGGATTCGATTGGAAAACTGATTTCTCTGTCTATTATCGAGAGAGAAGTGGGGTGGGTGGGTGGCTAAACTGGAATTTTTACTGGGGAGACTAGCTTATCTTTAACATTATCACGTGGGACCAAACAGAAGTCGTTTATATATATTTGAAAGGCGATTTATTTTACTATGTAGTTATTCGTTAAGCTCGTTCAATAACGCTTGCTTTGTCATATGAAATATACATAAAACTTGAGTAAATCGAATATGTTTTCAACTGCCAAAATGAATTGAGATACTTGAAGAATAAAACATGTTTTGATAGCTAAATGCATCTCAAATATTACGTCCAAACCTATATTAAATTTTCGACACACGCAGGAAAGTGATTAAATGTTTTAAAACTCATCTTAAATTTTCGCTATCTTGCGCATTCGCTGACATGTTTTAAATATTGTGATACTGTGTGGACAAGAACTCAACAAATATTACATTAGTCCATTTTCTCGCACTCGAACTTTATTAGGTATTTTTTACAGATGAAACGCATCCTTCATGCGGCTCTGTGCTTCCCAGCAATTGAAGATCAGCTTACAAAAAAATACTTCCGTACACACAGCAATATGTACTGTTTTGGGGTGGGTGGGAGGTTTTGCTCCTGTTTTTTTATTTGTTTTTTTTTTTTTTGAACAAAGATCATGACTGATATTTGGTAAAATGGTCTTCTGAGAAAAACATCCAAAAGAATTGAAATAATTTATTATATTTTATCAAAACTTTTAAATCAATAGCTCTTTGGTGAATATAACATATTAATATAGCCATATCATGTTGTGCTTTTGTGAATATAAAATCTAAATATCGCTCTATCACGTGTGTATGTATTATAAAATCTAAATATCGCCCAATCACTCTTTTGTTTGTATGTATTATAAAATCAAAATATCGCCCTATCACACTGTTGTGTGTATGCATTATAAAATTTATATATCGCCCTATCACACTGTTGTGTGTATGTATTATAAAATCTAAATATCGCCCAATCACACTGTTGTGTGTATGCATTATACAATCTAAATATTGCCCTATCACACACTGTTGTGTGTATGTATTATCAAATCTAAATATTGCCCTATCACACTGTTGTGTGTATGTATTGTCAAATCTAAATATTGCTCTATCACACTGTTGTGTGTATATATTATTAAATCTAAATATTGCCCTATCACACTGTTGTGTGTATGTATTGTCAAATCTAAATATTGCTCTATCACACTGTTGTGTGTATATATTATTAAATCTAAATATTGCCATTTCACACTGTTGTGTGTATATATTATTAAATCTAAATATTGCCATATCACACTGTTGTGTGTATGTATTATCAAATCTAAATATTGCCCTATCAACATGTGTTTTTGTGTGACTATAACATCTCAGTTTCGTCTTATCATGTTGTGGGTGCCGAATGGTCTAAGGCATCATCGACATCTCATATCTGTCCGCGTCGGTTCGAGTCTCGGCTCGATCAAGATGGTTATATGAGAAAAATTACCAGTAGCTTCACGTGGGTCGGTTGTTCTTCCAGAGGTTTTCCCGAGTTCATCCTCCGTCAAATATGCCGGCCGCCATGTATAACCTGTCATGTACTGAAAAACGGCGTTAAACCCATAAAAAAATAGTACTACTGTTGACTTGAATGAATATAGAATGAAAGTATTTTCCAATATCATATGCTTTTTTTAAAATACAATGTTGCAACGAATTAAATGCAGATGCAGTGTAAATACATCATTCTCCCTCACTTGTAATCTTGCCAAAAATGTCTTATTTTGTAAATATTCCATGAGAATTGCATGTCGAATTATTGAAATAAAAAACTGCATTTTCACTTTCTTTGAGTAGGGAAAGAGTTACAGAGCTCATCACGGCAAAGTAGAACTTGGTGATTAGATACTGATGAAGTTGTATTTTAAAACAAAATTGGCTTGCCTTAGCGGATCTTGTTTCGCGGTAGAAGATAACAGTTACTGAAAACTTTATGCGATGCACACACTTGAGATAAGCAAAGATAAATCATATTTACCTAATATCTGTCTCCATTTTGGCTGCGAAGTAAAGTTTGGAAGTTTGATTGCGATTAGTTTAGTTTATCATGCACAGTCATATTCTGTGGGTAGGTTTAAAGTGTTATCCATGTCCTTGAGGGACGTCTCGTCACGTTGCGAATGCTCATTTGCTTGAGCGGCGGGCTCGTAACGGTAATCCAAGGTTCTCGGGTTCAATATCCGTCCGGGACAGCTTCGGTCGGCTGCCTCAGTGAATCCCCAGAGAAAGCACTTCTCTCCTAATTCCTTGGCATGATATCACCAATAGTGTGCACAAAGTGCCGTTAAAAGACAAAATCGCGCACACCCAGTAAAAAGAACCAAACCTATGGTGCCCATCCATTCGTTTCAGCTGAATAAATTTCGAACGATTTCGTGGATTGAAAGTTCCGGTTGCCTGTCTATAGCGATTTATTTTAGGACAGTACGCAATTCCGCTTGATGATGGGATATGATATCTGGAAATGGTCATTACACCTATTCCAGCGGGTCTGTTGCCACTTGCCGGCATTACATGACGTCACCTGACGTTGAGTGCTGTACTAAATCTAAATTGCCTTCTTCATTGAGAAATGTCTTTCTATAGTATTGTGTGATGGAGTATAGTGCCCGAGCCGATGGTTCTTTACTCGACACTGAAGGAGGATATATATATATATATATATATATATATATATATATATATATATATATATATATATATATATATATATATATATATATATATATATATATATATATATATATATATATATATATATATATATATATCTGCCAATGCTGCGCGTCGGGTAATTCTGCGCAACGATATATCATTTCTGTAAACATTGGATCAAGTGTTATTTTGGGTAAAAATATCCATTTGTATCAAGAAAGCACGATGGTACTTTGATTTAGAAAAGTGATATTCATAAAGTGCAAAAAAAATATCCCACATTTCGACTCGAAATGCATATGAAAATGTGATTTCTAAATGTCAACATGAAGACCCACTTCATGACCTTCTTGAACCTGTAACCCAGAAAATCCAATGTACTATGTATCTTTTAGAATCATACAAATAAATACATTATTTAAAAGCTGGAAATGTAAACCTTAACAAAATTCTACATCTGAAACCAAGTTTCAATTTTGCAAGAAGTTGTTCCACACGTACAACATCGTCTGCTATCCAACGTGTCAACTTGCCGCTACAATGGGATTCTCAAGAAATTCCCTGGCGTATAGTCTGTTTCTAACTTCTTAAGTAATTTGTCCCCATAAACAATACGTTGTAAACACATTACATCCTATTCATTGTTGTTTCTCTTCCACATAATAGCTTTTTAGACAATGTTGAACTTTACTAATTTTTTTACAAGATCGGTTTAGTTTGCTTAATATCTCTTGCCATTTATTGGCATTGTTACGTTGAATTTGTAAAACTAGATATAAACCTGACCTAATTACTCGACTGAACTGCTGACAGGAACAGTCCAAAGTAATGTGTTTCATTTATATAGCCCGATGGATAAACATTCCATCTTTTGAAAGCTGTGGCCAGAATAGGCCGACATATCACAAGTCATGAAAACACGGGGGTGGTATCACATGTGTCCAAAATTAATATTATTTTGAACAGAATATTCTGGTGACAATTGCCTCTTTTCAAATGGTAAGCATTGCAGTATTTTATTATCGTTAATCGGACGAATTCGGTATGCGTTCTGCTTAAATATTGGAGATGGAAACCTTACGTGCGAAGAAATTCCCGACAGCATTGTACACACACACACACACACACACACACACACACACACACACACACACACACTATGCTACTTACCAGTTTTGTTCCGAGTCGGCGGAACGAATGTTGATATTGCTTAGGGATACATCGAGGTCATATCAGACTAGTTTCTTTCACCGATTCGGAACAAAACACGGACGCAGTTCTGTATTTATTGCATAACCCCTCTTGTACCCTTTTAGAAATATTTTAGCCTTTGTGTATGAATAAAATTCAAAACGAATTGTGATTTATTAAAATATCGATTTATTGCGTCAAAAAATATAAGCGCGGAGACGGCAGAAACACACCTAAGTAGTTCTAATCTGGGTGTGATTGAATGGCTGTATCGAACACCATATCAAGCATATAAGATTCAATGGGTATGCAATAAAATAGAATAATATTATATATATGGTGAAATATGAGTATGGGTCATTTGTAGATTGAATTGTGATCACCTGCTGGGAAGGACGTGGCTGGGATAGTGGTAAATAAATGGCTGATCGGAGGGTAGTCAATTGATAAAGCTTTCTAGTTCTTATTCCACAATGTGTGTTACACCTTACTTGCTTTCTGCATCATCTCTGCTGCAGATGAGAATTTCTGGTTAATAATCGAGTAGGTATTCGATCACATTTTTATATATTCCTTTCAGAAAAGTAGTAATTGCAAATTAATTTACCAGGCGATTGGTAGCGTTATAGAGGGGAAGAAACATATGCGTGTGAGGAATCTTCTTGGAAAGGTTAATAATTGCCAGGTTAGTGCTTGTATTCAGGCGGCTTGATTTCACTGCACTACTGCACTCCAACTGATTGTAGATTGCAAATGAAGACCGAGATTGAAGTTGAAAATATTAGAATAAAGTCTGAACCCAGTTCAGCCATACAACTGTTAACTGATAAATATGCACAAGAATTATGCATAATTAAGTGAAAGGTAAGAGAACTAATTTGACACCTATGTAAGTTTAAGTTTCCATTGTTTACGCCAGTATAATATCTATGTTTCACACGAGTTAAATAATTCGACTGACTTCCGTTCTTGAAATGTATTACGTAACGGTAGTTTACAAGTATATTTAATTTAGTTATCGCTGCATATAAAAGTCACAATAATTCTTGAAGCCTGTGGCATTTCCTGTCAATAAAATATTATTCAGATATGCAAAGTAACTTTTTGACATTTAATTTCCGCTTGATAATAGCATGAGTTACATAATTATATTTAAAATTTACTTTGACAGTGTAAGCTTTACCAGGGAGAAAGATACACTCATAAAATAGAGGCAAATTTGTCTAGGAGGAAGTCACGTTATATATAGATCAGTATAAATTGGTGAAAAAGTGTTTGTTTTTTTCTCTCAATAAAATATGCGTGCTGTAGCTTTGTAACAACAATAAAGCATTCACAAAAACGAAGAATAAAAGCAAGGAAGAAAGAACATATATTTTTGAAGCCCATAATGTCTCTTGCCAATTTTTAGCACAATCCTACAAACTGTTGTTGTGTTACAGCTTTGAGGATTCAACACCAGAACATTGGTTGTGTATACTTTCGATGATTTAGCACCAGAACATTGGTTGTATATAATTTCGATGATTTAGCACCCGAACACTGGTTGTGTATACTTTCGATGATTTAGCACCGGAACATTGGTTATTGTTATGTATCTTTGATTTAATTTATATTTTATTTAATTTAATTGTTTGCAAGTTTAAAAATCTTTTTATTTTTAATTTCATTACATGTCAAAGTAATGCATTTGTGTTTACTAGGAATTTAATACTTTCTAGAAATTAGTTTGACGTGATTGTTTAGTCATAAACACCGAACTTTGTATCTTTTGCTGACCTAGTTCCTGGCCTTGCTTGAGAATCAAGTAAACAACTTCTTTTTTTAAATTCATTCTTAATGTGTGAATGGTAATAGTGAAATCGAGGCTGTACTCTAATACGTGACCTTAGACATATAGATACCTTCTAATCTGTTCTGGAATGTGATCACGTGACCCTCATACGGGTATCTGTTTGTTTCAAAGGGCCATTAGGGAAGCTGAAGCCACCGAAGTTCCTGTCTGTTATGTCATTAAAAATGGAATTCTTGTGAGAAAACGGAGAACTCCGGAGGTACCTGCTGATGACGTGTGGTCAGTTAACTATTAGATTAACTATTAGATTGTAGTTCCAAAACCATACAGATAGGAAATACTTAGTCTGGCCCACGAAACGCCTTTGGCTGGTCATTTAGGGATTAATAAGACTTATCACAAGATCTTGACTCACTGTTATTGGCCAAAAATCAAAAGTGATGTTTGTAAATACTGTAGATCTTGTCATACCTATCAAATGGTAGGAAAACACCAATCAGAATATACCTAAGGCTCATGTACAACCTATTCCTGCCTTTAACGAACCATTTAGTAGAATTATGGTAGATTGTGTTGGTCCCTTACCTAAGACCATTTCAGGTAACCAATAAATGTTGACCATTATGTGTGCGTCAACAAGGTTTCCAGAGGCAATTCTTTTGAGGAATATTAAATCTAAAGCAATAGTAAAAGCTTTGATAAAGCTTTTTACTCAGTTTGGCCTTCCCAAATCTGTCCAATCTGAAAAAGGTTCAGATTTCATGTCTGGAAGTTTCCAGCAAGTTATGTACGAATTAGGCATCCAACAATTCAGATATTCTGCCTATCACCCTGACAGCCTAGGGACATTAGAAAGATATCATCAGACTTTTTAAAGTCTGATTCGATCATATTGTTTTGATACGGGTAAATATTGGGATGAATGCATTCGTTTACTGTTATTTGCCGTTAAGGAATCAGTTCAAGAATTTCTAGGCTTCATTCCCTTTGAACTGGCTTTTGGACACACTGTGCGTGGACCATTGAAATTGTTGAAAGAGAAACTTCTTTCTAATGAAGATTCTGAAATTACTCTTGTTGATTATGTTTCCAATTTTAAGTATAAGTTGTCAAAGGCTTGCGAGGTCGCAGGAGCAAATATGCACCCTACTCAATCATAAATGAAGTCAAGATATGATAAAAACTCGAAGAAAAGAAGTTTTCAACCCGGTGATAGAGTCCTGGCTCTCTTGCCCATACCATAAAATCCTCTTCAGGCCAAGTATTATGATCCCTACACAGTTGACAGGAAAGTAAATGATTTAAATTACATCATAAATACTCCTGGGTGGCGAATACAAAAACAACTTTGCCACATAAACATGCTAAAGGAGCATATTGAAAGAGATAGCCAGGGTAAACATGCAATTAATTTAGTTGTACCTGTCCCACTCAGTGAAGATTTAAGTGAAGGAATATCATCGGATTCTACTGATATTGGAGTGCAAATCTTCGGAATTCAGAAATTGTGAAAGGTCTGGAACATAAACTTTCACATTTGCAAGAGCAAGAAAGAAACGAACTTAAACAGTATTTGTTTAATATGAGCACTTATTTCCAGATATACCCACAAGAACGAACAAAATTTTCCATGACGTTGAAATTGTAAATTCCAAACCCGTGAAACAACACCCGAACAGGATGACCTCTCTTAAACAGGAATACTTGAAAAAAAAAAGAAATTTAGTATTTGCTGGAGAATGATTTCATAGAGCCCAGTAAAAAGCGACTGGATTTCACCATGCATACTTGTTCCAAAACCAGATAAAACTTTTCGTAAGTGCGCTGGTTATGGGAAGGTGAATAGTGTGACAAAAACATATTCATTTCCATTACCAAGAAACAATGACTGTATTGATAAGATCGGAAATGCCAAGTATGTCACCAAATTTGACCTTCTGAAAGAATTTTGGCAAATTCCACTAACGGAAAGAGCAAAGGAAATTTCGGCGCTCGTGACTCCAGATGGACATTATCAATATAAAGTAATGCCGTTTGGGATGAAAGGGTCGCCAAGTACATTTCAACGTCTTATGAATATGATTACCTCTGGTCTAGATAATTGTGATGCTTACATCTATGATGTCATCATCTACAACGACACCTGGAACGAACATTTAGCGACAATTCGGAAACTCTTTGACAGACTCTTATGCAAGTTTGACAATTAATTTATCCAAAAGTGAGTTCTGCCGTGCTAGTGTAACTTTTCTATGACATATCGTGGGACATGGACAAGTTAAACCTATAGATGCTAAGTTCAAGGCTGTCTCTGAATTCCCTGTGCATGTTAACAAAAAGAAACTGATGAGATTTTTAGGCATGGCTGGATGCGATCGGAAATTTAGTTCCAATTTTTCTATAATTGCTGAACCCCTGACAAATTTATTGAGTAAGAAAAACAGGTTCCTTTGGATTGAAAAATGTCAAGAGGCTTTTGACAAGTTAAAAGCCATACTTAAAAGCGCGCCTGTTCTTACAGATCCAAATTTCAGCCAGTCATTTAAAATGTCTGTTGATGCAAGTGATGTTGGGCTTGGAGCAGTTTTGATTCAAGTAGATGAAAATGGTGTTGATCATCCAGTGTGCTATTTTTCTAAGAAATTAAATAAACACCAAATAAATTATTCAACAATCTAGAAGGAATTTTGGCTCTGATATTGGTATTACAACATTTTGAAGTTTACATTAGTTCAGTTCCTTCTTCGGGTATTGTGTTTAGTGACCACAACCCCCTTACTTTCATCGGCAAGATGAAAAATAAAAATAAAGACTACTAAGGTAGAATTTGTTGTTACAGGAATATAATACTGACATCAGCTACATCAAGGGAAATGATAATTTAATAGCAGATACACTTTCTCGTGTACAGAAATGTTTTATTTCATGTACACTTTATATAATTTATAAGAATTCTTTTTAATCTCATGCCTCTATGTTAAAAAGAAAGTTTTGTCTTATTAATCTTTCTTTTAGTTTACGGGGGCAGTATTATATATATTTGATTTAATTTATATTTAATTTAATTTAATTGTGTGTAAGTTTTAAATTATTTTTATTTTTAATTGCATTACATGTCAGAGTAATGCAATTGTGTTTACTAGGAATTTGATACTTTCTAGAAATTAGTTTGACTTGATTGTTTAGTCGTAAACACCGAACTTTGTATCTTTTGCTGACCTAGTTCCTTGCCTTGATTGAGAATCATGTAAACAACTTCTATTTTTTATTCATTCTTAATGTGTGAATGATAATAGTGAAATCGAGTCGGTACTGGAATACGTGACCTTAGACATGTAGTTACCTTCTAATCTGTTCTGGAATGTGATCACGTGACCCTCATACGGGTGTCTGTTTTGCGCATTATTTGACTATATAACCTTTGTCTATAGAGAAATAATATTGTTTGGTCTTTTATCTTAGACACTGGAAAAGTGTTTGTTTGTGACCAGTTTGGAGTTACATTTTAACTTTTATTCAAATTATTTGGATTCAAAAAGATTAATTCTTTTTCCTGGAAATATTTGAGTGCTCATATCGAATTCTCGGGCAAAGACATTTCTTTAATTTTATTCGGAAATTCAAACACCCGAATATTGTTTGTGAATCAGTAAAGAACTGTAGACACATCTGTACTATAAATACCGCCTCTGATGCGAGAGGTCGTGGGTTCGATCCCCGGCCGAGTCTTACTAAAGACTTACAAAAATGGTACCTACAGCTGCCTTGCTTGGCGCTCAGCATTAAGAGGTTAGTGTTAGGACTGGTCGGTCTGGTGTCATGATAATGTGACTGGCTGGGACATCATGCTACATGTCTGCGGCATGATGCCCCAGCGCTAGACATCACTATAAACTCTCACACTGCAGACATCGTTGAGATATGACTGAATGTTTTTTAAAGCTACGTTAAAATATCCAAATCACACACACACTGTACTATAAAGGCTACAGTTTACGTCATCGTCATCCATTTTAGATTTTTCGTCGGGACTCGAACTTTAATTCAGTAGACCATTTCATTACTAGGACTTCTACAATTTAATTCGTGGATTATTCTTGGATTATTTTTGGATTCGATTCTTAAAACCGAAAGTTCTTTTTTTTTCATTTTTACATTGTTTTTTTTCCATGGAAATAAATTATTTGTTAAATTTTTCAAAGCTTGTTGTTTTCACTCTTTCTTTTGTTACTGTTTATTAGAACCTAAACAAGTAACATAAGATTATTTATAATTTTGATGATGTAGCACCCAAACATTGGTTGTGTATAATTTCGATGATTTAGACCCCCGAACATTGGTTGTGTATAATTTCGATGATTCAGACACCCGAGCTTTGGTTGTTATAATTTCGATGATTTAGACACCGGAACACTGGTTGTGTATAATGTCTATGATTTAGACACCCGAACATTGGTTGTGTATAATAGTTGATTTAGCACTGTGTTGAGTCTAACAAGCTCTTTACGTCATAATGTGTGTGTGTGTGTGTGTGTGTGTGTGTGTGTGTGTGTGTGTTGAGAGAGAGAGAGAGAGAGATTTGGATTTTTAATGTAGCCTTAACAAATTTTCAGTCCTATGGCTACGGTGTCTGCAGTGTGGCAGTTCACAATGATGTCTAGCACTGGGGCATCTTGTAGTATCATACCCCACCCAGCCACATAATCCCGACTAGTTCTAACATTAACCTCTTAATGCTGAACGCCAAGCGAGGCAGCTTAAGTACCTTTTTTAAGTATTTTTTTATATGACTCGGACAGGGGTTGGAACCCGCGACCTCGCGCATCCGAGGCGGACGCTCTAACCACTTAGGCCACTGAAGCGGTTTTACGTCATAATGCCTCTTTCATTAAATAAAAGACAAATAATAAAAAGTGCATCTTGACGTCAGACTTGTCAGGATTTTGTAGTATGTCAAGACTTCAATAAAAAATATTTTCTGCTTGTCTGTTAAAAAACATAAATCTCCAGTTGAGGACAACAACAAAAAAACCACATGATACCAAACTTGACAGAAATACTAAAGATGAAAAGGCCGTGAGGGGAAAAAAAAACGTTAGCTTTGATCTAATCATATGTTTGAGAAAGCATGCGCTATGTATGTATGTATGTATGGATGTATGTTGTGGATAGTTGTATTATTTGCCCCATTGGAGTATTGCAGAATTCGGAAGAAAATTTATTTCCAACAGTATCATAATACGAAATATTCAAGTTTGTTCTTAGAGTCGTGCTGAAACCATGTGCTTTAGTATTGACTTAGAGTTTTGGCAAGCGTCGTCCAGTGCACTTTCTAGGCAGACTCAACTCATACATTAGAACTAATATTAAGCCTGCTTTCTTTATACTGATGGCAAATTCAGAGTTCATGGAAAGTCTAACTCTTGCACTTCATGCTAAACAAAACCAGATGAATCGCTTGAAATGTGCATGTATCTACTTACCTCATCCTTGCAAGACTTCTCAAAACAAACGAAGAGCACTTCGGCGTTTCATTGAGCAACTCTATGAGCCTTATCTGTTCAAATAAGCGTCCTCTTTAAAATCAACTTTGTGTATATAAACAGGCTTAATCAAGTGAATCGTCATGAATATCCACCTTTTCATAAATGCATGTAAATAGGGAATATTTGTACCAAATTTGGCCGATATCATTACGTATTAGGGAGAACTTATGGGTCGCATCAAAAGTATGTTTATCGACAGACCTGTCTCAGGGTAATTGAAATGTCAGACATCGGACAAAGATAATTGTTTTTGTTATTGTTGTAGGGTTTAACGCCATTTTTCTGCACACGATAGGCTATACATGGCGGCCAGTATTAATGGTGGAGGGAGAACCCGGGAAAACCCCAGAAAGAACCACCGAAAAACGAGAAGCTACTGGCAAACTTTCTCACGTACCCACATTGGCTGAATCCGAGACTTGAACCCACGCAGACAGAGATGAGATGGCAGTGATCCGTAAAGGAGAACGCTTTAGACCACTCGGCCACTCGGGGCCCCCAAAGATAATTGTATCATATGACTAAACGATTCTGAGTGTTAGTTGGGCCTTTACATATTACATGAAACTGAGTAAGGCCTTCCCATATTTTAACTGGAAGGCTTTTATAATTTACATGTAACTGTGAATAAGGCCTTTATATAGTACATATAAATATGAGTACGATCTTTACATATTACATGTAACTGTGAGTAAGGCCTTCACATATTACATGTAACTGTGAGTAAATCTACGCTTTATATATATATATATATATATATATATATATATATATATATATATATATATATATATATATATATATATATATATATATATATATATATATATATATATATATATACATTATTGGTAACCTTTTCACATAGTGGAGCAGATAAATGTAGGAGCAAAGCCACTTCAAATTTTATTAATATGACCACATCTAGATTTACTTCAATATGAATATGTGAGCTAGCAACCTTTTATGTACCCATTGACACCTTTTCCTACACCTATTGCCACCTGTAGCCAGGCAGCGGAACCTAAATACTCTAATCCATTGGCGAGAGTTGGTTTGGAGCGTCTGTGAATGAATTGCCCTTAAATTCAAAATATCACTAAATGCGTCATTTTGGCCAACATCACTGTAGATGATGACATCCTTCATAAAACAGTTACATAACTATATAATAACAACTGATTATGTAATTGGTGTTTAAAGGCACATCGACACATTCACCGTTACTCAGTATATCGTATCAAAGTAATTGTAGGAAAGAGTCCTGCACACAGATACGGCACGGGGGCCGACCTGTCCAGCACGCTTACCACCGATCCACCTCAGCTCTAAAATATGTAGAAAGATTTTCGTGTAGTTCCTTCATCTGTTGGAAGTCTATGCATTTCCATAATTCCCATGCAAAATCTGGACGGTACAAAATAGTATACAGTGTCAGGGATGTAAAACACTCGCTTCGTCCTTCTGCGTGTCATAAAAGTCGACTAATGTAGGCACCGTCTTTGCTATGGGATGAGTACCCTGACGATTTTCCAGACAAGTAGGTCTTGCACGGTTAGAAAGATTGTAATTTATTAATAAAAAAATTAACTTTGTGATTTACGGCTTTTTGATTGTCTTTATCTGTGTTTTTTTTTTACCCATTGTGTAATACCAAACTTACTTGGCATTATATAGTCTAGATTGTCCTGGCGCGTCATACATACATACATACATACATACATACATACATACATACATACATGCATGCATCCATACATACATACATACATACATACATGCTATTAAAAATAAATGAAATGTACAATAACATTCCAGTCTGTAAATCATCCCTTTGTAATCTAAAAACAAACTAACAAAAACAACAATTTAAATTCGGCACCTAAAAATCGGCAGATGAGTAAAGTTTCATCGGTGATACTATGTTTAGAAATTGTATGAATATATGCAGCGGCGATTTTAGGGCTGTGCGGGCCCGGTGCGAAATGGGCTCTTAAAATCTGACTCTATGCCACTGAAGAAATTCTGTAAAATATTTATATAAAAATACAGGTTTGTTTACAAAATCAGATTTGTTTTTAAATAATCTGCTTTAATTATATTGTTTTAAACAAATTCCAAAATTTTCGATCGCACCTTTCACACCTTGCTAGGGGCGCTACGATCGTAGTATTAGGCCACTGAGTCGTGTCCCAAGTTTACTTTTATTTAGTCTGGTCCTGACATGAACAAAAGAACGTAGGTCTAATGTTAAACTTCGGTTTAGAATGATGTGGTCTTACTTTGCTTAAATTTAAGACAGTCTTACTAACCGAATGGCTTACATCACGGCTTTTTCAAATGTAAGACTTTGTTGGCGAAATTGTAGCATGATCGTTTCAATGCCTATAATGCAATGTTTGTGTTTGAAACAGATTAATTGTGTTGCCTATATTGGCAACAGTGTTCATTAAACACCTACAGCTTAAAAAAGGAGTTGCAAGAAATAAATATTCGGCTTCAGATAAAGGCTGAAAAAAAGATTAATATTTCATCATCCTTGTCATTTTAGGTCCAAACATCAGTTACTTTATGTTTTTGTTTCGATAATAAATTAACTTGTTTATGATGGTGTTACCACGATCAAGTCTTCAATTATTTAAATTATAAACAAGCCCCCCCAAAAATGTCTGACGGATGTTAGGACATGTCAGAAACAAATATAAACAACATAAAATCAAAAGCTTCACCTTTGAACTTTCGTACAAAAGTGTCTTGCCACGTGACTGCGGTAAACGAAATAATGAAGGGCTTAAACTAAGCTACTTGTATTCAGTGGCGTACTGAGGGAAAATGGCGCCCGGGGCACCTATGAACGCTCAAAAGGGTTTTGGCGCCCCAAGACCTCTGGCACCCGTGGTTTTGGCGCCCCAAGACCTCTGACACCCTGGACAACCGA
Organism: Sinohyriopsis cumingii; assembly: GCA_028554795.2. Classification (NCBI taxonomy): domain Eukaryota; kingdom Metazoa; phylum Mollusca; class Bivalvia; order Unionida; family Unionidae; genus Sinohyriopsis; species Sinohyriopsis cumingii. The sequence goes on along the minus strand of CM068831.1, from coordinate 110,206,692 downwards.
CCCGTCCCCATCCCAATAGTTCGCTGCTGCTTGTATTTTTAAAGGATATATAAAATGTTAATGGAATTAAGCTGTTTATCACCGGCTCTTGGGGCTCGTGTTTCTCCAAGATTTCATCGAAAGTGTATCATGGACGTGGTTTAGAAACAAAGTCGCTTATCATTAAGATATCAGATTCAAGACTCAAATGAGAAATGTATATATAATATCACAGATACAAATTAAATTGTACTAAAATTATGGTTTATGAGAGAAACATCTGTAGTAACAAACGAAACGAGCCAAATTCATCGTATATGGAAACTGGGGAAATGTTAATTACAATAAAACAGAAACCGATTTCAATCCTCGCTGTAGCGGAGTGGTTGAATGTATAGGGGCGAGGTATCTCGAGTCTTACATCTTCAACTACTATTCATTTGTCTTGTTTGTTACTTCGACTTCAGTAATACAACTTTTTTCCCACCAACGCTGGATCATACAGTTGTGTGCATAACAATACTTCCATAACAAATTCCAGGCTGATTTCATTCTACCTATACAAAATATGATTCAAGGAAGACTTTGTTTTATCATTGGATAATTCAGATATTCGTTTTCCTTTTCAAAATGTTTCATCTTATCGTGCCAATCTCAGTCATATCCATTCATTTCTTCTACAGTTCGTTCGACAATACTTTTTTATTGGTCATACATCTGTCTTGAAATAGTTCTTGAACTATATAGCTGTTTTCAAGTGTAGTTTCATAGATCACGGAGCAGCAAAGATGATTTTCCATCAATTTTGGAAATTACTGTCGCAGAACAATTACATTTTGCGTTTTATTTCACGTAAATTATAGCGACAAGAATCTCCTATGTTTTCTTTCAAGTACAAAAGGGATGCATTCTTCAGAGTTTTGGTAATGATGTAATGTCTCTGTTGGTAACGGAAACAAGCGGTATCTGTTGAACAAATTCAAGGGTATAGCCTATTTTGTTTTGAAACCAGGTATTGAAAATGCAGTTTGAAAATATACGCATGTATGTTTCGTGTAAAGTAAATAAAGTTAAGCCAATTACTAATCTTTGTTGTAAAATTCCTACATCATTAAGCCAACATATTTTCGGCCCGGTGCAAAGCGGTGTTGACGCCCACCATAGAGCCATATGTTTGGTTGATTTCTCTGTAGATAAAGGCCAGTATTAGAATCGCATTTCAGTTTTTCACCATGTGAATTCACCTGTATTAGTCAAAGCACGTTATCTGACTCTCAAACCTTTGCTCAGAAATGCATATTAATATCTATTACCATTGATGAATAAGAACTGACTCAAGCAACTCAATCATAACCCGGCATAAGTCCAAGTCTGCCAACGTGCAAGGTGGGTCGGTCACATAAAAACACTCGTTCATTTGTGTCACGTTGAATAAAAATAAAGCGCATGAATATCTTTGTAAGACTGTGTTCGAAAACTTTATTGTTTAGTTACAAAAGATTAGCCACCACCACCCTTACCAGATAGTTTGTAATTATCGTACACCGTGAGCTAGTTGTTCTATTGGATCCACCTGATTGCCGAGTTTGTTCTTCGCAAACGCCCGTGTCTTACAAGCCAACCTACTCGGTACTTACAGGACAACACGTACTCGGTAACGTCGAGGAACTTCATACATGTTGAGGAGGAGAGTATAGCGGTAATTGACTTTACCAGGTTTCTGTTTTCACTCCTGCTTTAGCCTATTATAACAGGAAGCAAAGTTATATTTGCGTCGGGAATACGGCACAATTTAAACATTTTGTAAACTAACGCACCTGACTTAAGAAACTATTATATAAAGCCCGCGTCTTGGTGGGCCTCGGGAGCTTACTTTTCGTAAAAAGCGATCGTTGTGGATTGGTAGCAGTTATAGAAGAGAAACTGGCAGTGAAAATAATACAATCTCCGTTAACATAATGGTCCAATAAATTTACTTTTCTTCCCAATCTTGTGGGTATCATTTAATTATCTGCAAGCAAACTGTAAATAATTAGCTAAAAAAAATGGTCGAAGAATTCCCAACGTCTCTATCGATTGATAAATTGTTAAATCCCTGAAGCTACTTGGGCTTAAATAAAAAGACTTTCACGATGAAAATTTGATTTTCAGTGCGTCTCAAGATGCTGCAGTAACTGATTAGAGACAGGTGCTTTTTCTGAATGTCTTCTTTCCAGCCTCTGATTTGAAGTTTTCCTAGGTTTGCATATTCCTCATTTAGGATGTTAACATAAGTCTCCAGTTATCACCGGTCTTCAAGTTTGTTTTTCCCGATAAACAAAGTTCCAGATGGTATGGTGGGTGTTTTATAGGTACTGGTTGCATGGCTTTCAAATGAAACCTTTATTGTGCATGTATGTATGTTAGGACGAGCACTACTGCTCGAGTTCCATGGCAGTTTGCCAAACGATGAAAGAGTATTACTCAGTTTTCCTTGTATATTAAAATCAGGCATATTTGAGAAGAATGTCATCGTATTACTACTATTGACATCATCATCATCATTAATGATGGCTTCGGAGCTAACTCCACCCGAAGACGAAATGTTATAGGAAGGAAACCATGCCTTATATGACGAAACTCCAACCCCTATCCTCTCTCATTCACCACTAGTCTGAAGGTTTTATATGATTCCAGCACTCGTTTTTAAATTAAGTTAAAGCGATATTGGCACTGATTCGAGTTGGGTACCACGAAAACCTTTGTATCGCGGTATTTCTGAACGTACCGCGCGATAAAGCACAGTTACATTGGGGACTAACACTTTCAATTCTTTCCTACGGCAGTGCCCTCTGTTTTTTTAAAAAAATAAAAATCCCACTCTTAAATAGCTGAACAAAAAAATCTTCCTCTTCTTTATAGCAATAGAAACGCCATATTATATATTATATTCTGTGAACAAAAAATAATTATTTTGAGTTACGAAAATAAACAGACAATCACAGTCCCCCATCCACCCCCTAAATTAAAACAGTCAGTACCTTATAGTGGAGTAATTTGTTGTGTGTATATTAATTGTTGTATAAGTTGTCATCTAAAATCTGAAGCTACGGTGTGTTGATTAAGCTTGCACTATAGGCGACACCCAGTAAAAGTTTTTAAAAAGCGAGAAAATATTTAGTTTATATAAAAATTACGACAGAATGAAACAGAAAACCTCTCACCTCAAAATCTTAGTACGATTGTTAACCTTACAAAGGAATGCCTTACTTAACAAATTAACATACACGAGTAAATAACTCAGAAAATATACACTAATTTGTTGGGAGTTTTTGGGGAGTTGGGTTGCTTTGTTTTTAAGCGAAATTTTTCACAAGTTGAATATGTTCCTAATACCTTTCGCAATGTCCCATTCGGCCGCCATATTGGTACACGTGACACGTGTGAAGCATGTGATTAATGCTTCATAACTATTATTATATAAGTAATATTTGAAATTAATTTGTGACAAACACAGCTAGTTAGCCAAATCATTAAGAGTTTTAGGAATTGCTTTGGTATGAAAAATGAAAACATGATTTTAATGTTACTAAACTAATAACCAGATTGCTGGCAAATTTCCATACATTCCTTACTGATGGAAATTACAGAATTTCCTGTACAATGAAAAAGTATCGTACTACGCACCACCTGATTTTTTTAAAATCGTATATGAGGTGTCTACATATGCATAGTTTTGGTTCATAGAAGAAGTTAGGAATTTTTACGTTTTAGTTTTGGTCCGAAGAAACCATAGTTTGCATATTAAGCAGACACAATCATTTCGTCCAGGTCTCAACTTTATTGCACGGTGTTTGCCCTCACATTTCCCATGTTGTACCGACATTGTCACGTGTTCCTGCTAGTCTATCTATAATCGTGAACGTTAAGTTGTCTGCCAGTGGGGGTGCACGGACATTATAATGGTCACGTATTTACCTAGCAGGAAGAGTACATCTGACAGAAGAAGGATGTTACTCATTCGATTCAAACTTTTTCTGACGCTAGTAGTTGATATTTCCTTTGTTATATTTTATGGCGGAATACATTAAAGGTTCATATTTGAGACTGTACAACGGACGGATGTAGGATCGGGTCAAGCAAGATGCTATCGAATCTTCCATAACTACCAATGATCATAGGGTTCGACAATGCACTGCCGCATTATGCACGCACTATGCTTTGCTTTCCATTTCATTACTGGGGAAATCTTAGATACTCTTAGGCAGGTTAATGTTTTACTATTCATTAGCAAACATCAAACAAGAATTAAAATCTGTCACATTTTTACAGCAAATAAATTTGAAAACAGGCATCAGTACAAGGTTTAAGTTATATTGGCAATGCATAACTTATTACATATAGGCGGGGGATTATGCTCAGAATTTGAAGAAATGGCTACAAAAGTGGAGCTTGTTTAATCATGGAGATATTGAACGTAGGCTGTTTTTCTGCACATACTCTTTGTAAGCAAAGGACATTTTAATATGTTCTGGCAACCTGGAAAGTAATAAAAAGTACGGAGGCCTGTATTGGCTATAATCAGCATATTTTGATAAACAAAATGAAACGGTTGTGCGAGTTGTACATGTTCGTGGCTAATACTAATAATAATGAGAATAATGTCAGTGATAAACATTACGATCATCCCCAAGCTGAACTATTTTGAATAATTTTATAACCTCTGTTCATATCTTTCTGTACATGTACGTCTATCTCTCTATTCAATATGCAACGTTACAGGACTGCAACTATACTCTACTGTCTTATGCGCATCGTCATCGAATGCGGGAGGTCGCGGGGTTCGATCTCCGATTGAGTCATACCAAAGACCTATTAAAATGGTACTAGCAACTGCCTCGCATAGCTCTCAGCATTACGAGCTTAGTTTTAGGACCGGTCGGCCTGGTGTCCGGATAATGTGACTGGGTGGGACATAATGCTACATGTCTGAGGCATACTGCTGTAAAGCTACTTTAAATATCTAAATCACACACACACACACACACACACACACACACACACACACGCATCTGCCTCGCATAGCGCTCAGCATCAAGAGGTTAGTTTTAGGACTGGTCGGTCTGGTGTCCGGATAATGTGACTGGATGGGACATAATGCTACATGTCTGAGGCATACTGCTGTAAAGCTACTTTAAATATCTAAATCACACACACACACACACACACACACACGCATCTGCCTCGCATAGCGCTCAGCATTAAGAGGTTAGTTTTAGGACTGGTCGGCCTGGTATCAGGATAATGTGACTGGATGGGACATGATGCTACATGTCTGCGGCATGATGCCCAGTGTTAGACTTCACTAGAAACTGCAGACATCGTAGCGATATGACTAAAAGTGTTAAAGCTACGATCAAAATACACACACACATACCCACACGCGCACACACGGGTGAACATTCTGTAACCATCCAAAATGTGTACGTACCGTTTTATTTGAAACGTAGCAATTTTAACACATGCAGATTTCCATAATGCTGACACCAAATATTGTTAACGAGATACTGTAACACCATCTAAGTCCCTAGTAATATGGCTTGTCTATATTTGCCATTATGTCAACCAACCGTGATCGCTTTATTAAATTATTCTTTCTAAAGCACTCATGTCTTTGCAAACAAGTAGACTGTTGCAAAATACACATTGGCCTTCACAAAGGCTTCAGATGTCACACACACACACACACACAACAACAACAACCCAAAAAACGATGAATATTTAACATAAATGCAAGAAATGTCAATAAAACACCACCAATATGATATATGGAAATCAAAACATAAGTTGTAACTCTTTCCTTATACATGAAAAAAGACATAGCTTCTACTGTAGAAGAACACGCTGATGTATATGTATCAGATTTTTGCCATGTTACGTTCCACTTCGCTTAGAATTCACGATTAGTGGGTGATACTTCTAACAGCCAACATATCTGAAGGAAAACTCTTCATATGAAACATGCAATTTATCATGTATCGTATCGGATCAATTCATATAATTAACGAACTACATTACCTTTCTCGCGAGAAGCGCCTTCTCACACACTTGCGGAAACACCCCCACAACAAACATATATATATATATATATATATATATATATATATATATATATATATATATATATATATATATACACACACACACACACACACCGTTTACGAATAAATGTAATGCATATTTATTAAGTATAGTTAATTTATTGTATTGTTCATTATCTTTAGACGGGTATTAATAACGAAATATTGATAATTCTAGACGGTATCAAGCTGAGTTGAATAATACTTCAAGATTTTGGGGGTTTTTTTGTGGTTGCGGAGAATCGACAGAGGACAATCATGTGAAATGTAAATAATGGAATAACTCAGTTGACGCATAAATTTCGCACGTTCCTGCATTTGATTCGTTATTAACGGTACCGACCACAACTGTTTTCTATTTGGAAACTTGAATCGTAATCAAGTTACTCATGTATGTTTAACACCCACAGTCACGGTCGTCTCCATTACATTGCATTGGAATCTTTGCCACAAGTGTTATGTAAAATGTAACACTCGTTTTGTCTTGTTAGTGTTTAAAAACACCAAACTTACATCGCGTTTGCCCAATTCTATCTCTTCGGGCGTAAAGTGCAATATCAGATTGCTTTCTTTAGCTCTTATAGATATCCATTCCGCCTAACGGGCTTTTTGTTATTTTTTTAATAAGGAAATAATGTAACATTCCCCACTCATTACGTTCCATGCATGATATTTGACTATACCACACCCAGCCACCACACGAAGCCTGCTCGAAGTACCAACAACCTTGAATCCAGTAAGAAATCAAAACTAATGTTAAGGTCCTAGTTTATGTATTTATGAAAAAAATGAACTTGATTACCGTTAGTTATGGAATATATATTTGAAAAGTTCTGAATATGTTGTTATACAATTTCAATTTCTTTGAACCTATCAAAAATTTTAAATCGATCGATAGACAGCATAACGTTCTTTAAAATAATCTGCAGCTGCACGCGCAGCACGCCAGGCAATTGCAGATATATGCGTGTGACTTAGTAGAGATAAATGACAGTGGTCTACAAATTTCGGAGAAAAATAATAATTTTCCTACCGAGCAAGGAACAAACTTTGAAATCCATTCGCTTTTAGGGTACTCTCTCACTAATATAAAGGCCTTCTTAGATAAAGTTTACGGATGTAATTCTCTGTCATATCCTACAATTCTGCGGTGGTTGTACCGTTCCAAAGATTGTCGCGAATTCGTGGAAGATGACCTATATGATGGAAGACCATTTTTTGCGACTAGTGTGTGGGAAGCAGCTGCTGTGAGGATGAAGATACTCGATACAAGGTGGAAAAGTAGTTGTATTTTCACAGACATTCGTCTGCTGTTTTAATATATTGAAGAATCATTTGAAGCCCAGGAAGATTTGCGCAACATGAATCCCGAATTTGTTGACGGCTGATAAACGAGACACGGGTTGATATCACCAAACAGCTACTCGCCAAATATGAAAGGAGTGACCAGAGACATTTGAATGAGGTTGTGACAGGTGATGAGCCATGGATTTAGTTTTATTCTGCACCTGACTAAAACAAAAATTAAGCTGGGTCAGAGAAAAGGAGCAGAGATCACAAATCTCTCGACCTCTTCGAACATTCAAGAGAGTTTTATACACGTTTCGATGCCAAATGTCCTTTCGTCCAGATACCTATGCGGAACTCTGCTACTGTCACGGGACCTTTTCATGCCCCCAAAATTTGGACACAGGTTGTGGAAGGCTACCAACCCACCCGTCCGTGCACCGGTAACCAAAGTAATCAATATACTCAATGACGACTCTCTGGCTCATAAATCCACCGTCGAGACAGACTTCCTGAAGGAGCAAAGCACCAAAGCATGCCACAGCCTCCAGATAACCCTGATTGAGCTCCAGGTAATTTTAGGCTGAATCCAGTTGTCGAAGATTCCATTCGGGACGGGGGCATTGAAAATCGTCATGCACTTGAAGTGCAATTTTCTTTTGTATGAACAACATATCAAACACTTATTACAAAATGGCATTTAATTATTGGACAATCAGACTGGGAAATGGCGTAAAGGTACATGGAGATTACTTCGAGATTATACACCGACGTAAATGACGAACTTTGCTGTCCAGCTCATTCTAGTCACCTTTTTTAAGTACCGTCGTAATTTTAAATGACATTTCAGAAAAATACAAATACAGGATTTTCTTGTGCAAGGACAAAAAAAAAAAAAGAAAGTATGTGTGGTTCTGGGTATCCAATTTACCCTATTTTGTCCTTCCGACCCCTACATATTTTTTTAATGGGGGGGGGGGTGTTAATTTGATAAAAACAAAATAGTCGTGAGAAGAATAAAATTAAAAAAGATCTGTTGATGTTAAATTCAGGATGCGAATGGCGCTTATTTTTTGTTTATCCTTAATTGGACAACCCTCACCACAACCAAAAAAGAGTTTGTACCGACATAAGTACCATATATTTTTTTTTCAATTTAAGCAGAAACGCAAAATAATTTGATTTGGCCTGATGCAAATTTCAGTCGCGATCAGCATATGTTTCACTTCGTCTGTTATTTAAACAAACAGCTTAGAACGTCACCTTCCTGCGCTTGACATAACATATTTTTGTCGCCGGTCATGCGCATTTGTTGAACTAAACAACTTAAGAATACTGTATTACCTAGAAGCTATTATTTACGTCTCTGTTCCTGGCAGATTCTGTCCTCAAAAGTGAAACACTTGAAAATAAATCCCTGAAATAACTATACTCGTTTATATTCGATTATAAAAAAAATAATTGCGCACTTGGTTGGTTGATCTTTACCACTATCTTCAATTAATTTGATGAATCTTCACACCAGTAGAGATTACCCAATCACACCATTGCGTGAGACTGCCTAATGCAAGCACATCGAAAACACGCTGTTGGTATTATAAGTGGGCACGCTGGAGTCAGTGCTTCTTAATGCCATTACACTACTAGTAGACGTATAATGCCATCTACGAGGAAAATATTCGTAATCAAATGCGTAATAACTACACCAGAATATTTAATGTTGTACGATTAAATTAATAGGACTTACATCTTGATGTTGTTGTTGTTGTTGTGGGGTTTAACGCCATTTTTCAGCACGATAGGCTATACATGGCGGCCAGTATTAATGGTGGAGGAAGAACCCGGAAAACCCCGGAAAGAACCACCGACCCACGAGAAGCTACTGGCAGGCTTTCTCACATGCCCACATTGGCTGAATCTTAGACTCGAACCGCCGCAGATAGAGGTGAGATGGCAGTGATCCGTAACGAAGAGCGCTTTAGACCACTCGGCCACTCGGGGCCCCACTTACATCTTGAAGTCTTGTAATTAATTTTTAATTTTTATACCCTCAAATTTTCAAAAAGTGTACGAAAATTTGCAGACATACCATATACATACCTGACCCTGTCATTTGCCGTTACATCTGGGTATCAACCACTGTTCTTGGTGTATATAGATGTCCTTTAAAGTTTACAATGACGCTCTGTCTTAAGGTGAGGAAATTTTCAATGGGTGTTTTCCTTTTTCAAAGTTGTATCAGTATTCACAATACGCTATTTTGACTTTGACCGTCATCATTCATTTAAGGAATCTGAAAGCAAAATAAACACCCATTATCTGTTATCGGCATTATGCGGGACAATTATGCAATCAAGATAACAAAATCCCGTGTCTGACGCAATATTCTGACCCTCGTGTGGAATTTTGTTATCCTACACCGATGCAGATGAAGATTCTTGTAGTGTTCTTCATGTTGTCTGTGATACTTGAGTGTGATCCTTTGATGTTGCTCATGTTGTCTGTGATAACTGAGTGCTTATTTAGTGTTTCTCATGTTGTCTGTGGTTCTTGAATGTGATCATTTAGTGTTCCTCATGTTGTGTGTGATTCATGAGTGTGATTCTTTAGTGTTCCAAATGCTGTCTGTGATACTTGAGTGTGATCCTTTAGTGTTCCTCATGTTGACTGTGAGACTTGAGTGTGATCCTTTAGTGTTCATCATGCTGTCTGTGATACTTGAGTGTGATCCTTTAGTGTTCCTCATGTTGACTGTAATACTTGAGTGTGATCCTTTAGTGTTCATCATGCTGTCTGTGATTCATGAGTGTGATCCTTTAGTGTTCCTCATGTGTGTTATTCCTGAGTGTGGTCCTTTAGTGTTCCTCGTGTTGTCTGTGATACTTGAGTGAGATCTTGACGCACTTCGTTTATGAACTCGCAGACTTTTACGCATGAACCAGCATATTTATATGGACCTCGCAATCGTTGCATCTGTTGTATTGTCTACAAATATTCGTACACTTTTTAAAAATTAGAAGGTATACAAATTACAAATTAATTACAAGACTTCAAGATGTAACTCCTATTAATTTAATCGTATGACATTACATATTCTGATGTTTAAATTGACTACATATAGCTTGAGCAATGATACAAATGTGAACAGGTAAAAATGTCAATTCTTGTCCATAAGTTCGATTGAGATAGAGGAAAAATAGTTTAGTCCTTGATACAACTTTGATATGGAATTGGTTAAGCCTTCACAAATACATGTCATAATCAAAATATAATAACATTCACAACAATCGCTCTTTCAAAATGTTCCATCTGCGGGACTTGGCTCGTTTTAGTGTGTTAGTGGGTTGCTTGTAATGGTCATCTTCGTTACTGTGATGACTGTGCCAGTGATGATGTAAATCGGGATGTATTTGCCACTTTGTGTGGACTGTTCTTTCTGAACACCGTAGTGTGATGAGAGACATCAATCACGTTATGATAGATAGACATATCCTCCGCCGTTGTTCTAATCTGGATAAAAACGACCACACGCATATAGGAACGTAAGCAATTTAAAGTCCTACATAACTTTAATTGTTAGAAGAGGTTTCTAATCCAGGAAGATTTTCTTTTTAGGTAAGATTTTGTTTCACTTAGTGCAGTTAATAAAGCAAATGCTCTAATGATTAATTGGTGTATTCCACACGCTTTAGCGACGTTCCATTTATAAGGCAAAACTATAATTACATTTCAAAAGTAGTCTTTTTATGTCATGGTTTTCTCTGGCATCCGAAAAATAGAAAGAGTACAGTCTTTGAAGAATTTATATCACTGTAGACAAAAGGCACAAAGAAACAAAGTTTTTTACCTTTAAGGCCACTATAGATGCATTGGTTTTATGATAATATCTATCATAGAGCTAAAGCTTGCCAACAGGACAAATTAAGTCGTCCCCAATTTCGTTACCAACTTCATCCCACCCCTAATATAAACAAAAGAATTACATTTTCAATCAACGTGATTTTTACCTGCAATGTGCCTTATTAATGTCGATCCTACGTCGATGGCGGCGTCAGTGGCGTGATTCTGTTTGAGAAGTTTTCACATATAGCTCTTGCGAGTTCTAAACAGCGGTAGTACATCACTGCATAGATCGCAGGTGAGACACAGCTGCACCTCTATGAACATGCCCGATACGCCATAATGTATGTCGTGAGAGGCGACTACCGGTTAGTGGTTAGAATGCCAGTCTTGTGACTATAAGCGTTCAGGTTCGAATCCATCCATCAGATCACTACAGTGGTGTATCTATGGGCAAGCCACGTCACTCCAATCGATTCGCCACTTAATAACCTACTTGTGTTGCTGCACCGTAAATACCAGATCAAATCAGTGATGTACTAAACAGTAGTACGCTCTGAGTTAGACATTCAAACAACATACAAAAGACCAACAAATCTGGTGACTGGAGCGCAAGGGTAGCCATAATGCAGATTTTGGGCAACCATCAATTGAATTCAGGTAGCCCACTGGGATACAGATGATATTGTGACCTTTTCTTTATTTTCAGTAGCATAGCTATGCAGATATTTTATAATTATTATTACTAAATCATACAGTAACAGCAAACATTCTTAAAGCTACCGGTTTCACATAGAAGTTATATCCATATAGAATACTTAATTTAGGCTGGGTTACGGAACTTGCATTTCTGATTTTGAAGTTTGTCATACCCTAACAAACAACGACTTTGTAATTTTGTTATGTTTGTTTGTTTTTCAAATAAAAGAAACAAAGAAAAAAGAAACTAGCACAAAATGATACAAAAATGATATCAGCAAAGAAGAAAACGATACAACGATGTTTTGACTTAAAAAGTCTTCATTATTGGACATGTATGTGAAATAAGATTGTCATCTCAGATATTAACTGTTTCCTTTATTCTTTGCTATATTTGTTATTTTGGGTATTTTTCAAATAAATCGCGACTTGTGGAACCGCGTAGTATTAAGTGCAAACATTTCTTGCCGGATCAAAAATTAGTTTTAATACAACTGGAACGCACAAACTGCTGCTTTATATCAGGAGATCAACGTTTTTCCTAGAATTGAATATTTTGAAAGCATATACATTGCTTTGATCCGTGTTTGTGTCATCCTTGCCAGCCAAAGGTCGTTGATCCTTATTGTTCTACATCGACCCTTACCATATGTAGCTACTCAAATAGTATCCACTATTCCTTTGTTCGATGGATACAGCTGAAAGAAACTGATCCAACCAGATCGCTCGTTCTGTTTTACTCAGACAAAAAGTTTATCCTGAAATCTATGTCTCGTCCATTTATGGTTTTGGTGCTTTCGTTGAAGTTACTCTGAATACAACTTAGTCCCAGGTAATGGCTGTAAAAGGGGACATTTTCTTTATCATTAATGTCTTATTGTTTCAGGCTCCATGATCTGTCTGGGACGATCTAACTACTTTCGTTTTAACCACCCACTTGAAGCTCGAAAGATGAAGGACGCTATGCCCAACATGCGGATATCCTGTTCGCCTCTGCAACTGTTCCAAGGTCAGTTTGACTGAAATTATTCCTACATTTGTTTGTCAGTTCTGAACCTTCCAGTAAGTTCAAATTCTAATCAATCATATATTAATTTAAAATATCTTCAAAGACGAACTCACGGAAAAATTCTTGTCATAGGTTATCTGCCATCTATGAAAAATTGTACGTTAAACAAAACAACGTCATACGGGTCACATATTTCACTGTAGGATCAGCAGCAGTACATGTTTACTCACTGTGCCCTGTCGCCAAAATATCCAGACAATAATGCCATCAATGTTCATATCCTTTACTAAATCTTAAACCAATGATCGTATCCCACCCACCCCCTGAAAAAAGAAAGAAAAGAAACAGAAAGTGAAAAACATATATTCTAAAAATAGATTGGGACTATATTCGTTGGTACTAATCGGGAAGTGTTAATTATAATCGGCGTCTAAGTTTTCCAGCCACTCCTGCACCATCGGGGCTCAGGTCATTATTATTTTCCCTACATAGCGCCTACATTTGTTTGTCGTCCTGAACTTGCCAAATCCTAGTAAATCATATTTTTGTCTAAGGTACGTTTTATCTGTACTTTCCAAAAAAACATTTAAAAACATGTCAGCTAGCATATTTTCGGACATCATAACAAATACCAACTTCACCATAAATTACAATCGGGTTTACGACAGAATAATTCATATCAAACTGCATTGACGAAAGATATAAACGAATGGCTACTAGCTATCGAATCAGTCGAACTTACTGGCGCAATCTTCGTTGATTTCAAAACCGCATTCGATTTGGTTGGCCATTCGGTGCTCATTAAGAAACCTTTAGCCTACAAGTTTTCTTCAGACTCAGTTGCCTGGTTCACGTCGTATCTCACTGACAGACCCCGCGTTGCCTGGACGGGTAAATAAATATACTTCCTAACCAAGTCATCTATTCAGTTGTGTTCCTCAAGGATCTATATTAGAGCCTCTTCTATTTCTAATGTTTATCAGTGACTTAGCCTTGTATCAAGTGCACTCTAACATGGATATTTTTGCATTCATCTGGTAAAATCGCTTGACTAAATTGAAAACAAACTTCAAATCGACCTCAACAATATATAACTTTGGTGTCAACAAAACATAATGAACAATAATGTGTGTTAAACGAAATTTATGACAATCTGAACAAGGCAATAACGCATAAGAACTTGGATATACTTCTAGCTCAAAATGGCTTAGGCATGTCTATTGTCAAAAATCAAAAACATCTTGGTATCTACATTGATCAACATCTCATCTGGAATGCGCATATCGATCACCTATGTGCAGTAGTAGTCAAACGAATAACTCTCGTAAAATTGCTGTCGAAGTTTCTACTTCCCAAAAAAAGTTTTCGGGATATATACTACTGCTGATAGACTACGGCTGTACCATACGTGTAAACACTTCCAATTTTAATCTTGCCAGAATTGATAAACTCCTGAAAAGGGCGACCCGAATAATACTGAAACATCCTATTACGACTCCCTCGAATGTTTCGTTTTCACGTCTACATTGGTTACCCATTCAAAAAGGTATTCTTTATTTTAAAGGAATCATGACATATTAGTCTTTAAACTAACTTTCTGTAGATTATATATCTTACCTAACTGAACTACATCATCAAAATACTGATCGAAATCTCCGATTGACAATAAACAATGATTACCAGATTCCGTGGTCGAAAACCAACCATTACAAAAGCTCATTCATATATCACCACCAAAGAAAGGAAATATACTCTAGAAATAGATTCGGGCTACATTCGTGGGTACTGACCCGAAAGTAATAGTTGTGACCATGGTCCATCACCAAGTACCCGCCTTTGCTACTTGGCGATTGACTCTAAAACTGTGTTCATTACCAGTTAACAAGTATGTTAAGAGTCGAACAAAATAGTTCCAAACATTTAACCCTTTTACTTTCTTTGTTATTATGATTTGCTAAGATAAAATGAATATTTGTCTTAATTGAAATTGAAACAAAGTACAATTCTTCGTAACAAAAAGTATTAACACGTGCTTTTTGAAAATGCAAAATCTCATTGGAGTACTTCCCTTATCATTTCCTTATTTTCCATGGTGAGTACTTCTTGCAAGTTCTCAAGCTCTTTAATTTGGGACGTAAGTATTTCTTGCATGTAGTCCGCAATCCCTTAATGCCTACATGGAAATGATCGGTTTTGAAAAATACCAGAACTTACGAAGTTTGATGTACCAGGTAAACGGTCCGAGGTACAGGACTATAATATACAAGTACACATTACAATTAAACTAGCTTCAGTAACTTCCTTTCAGTCAAGCCCACGTTGGTGGTAAGGCGAAACGTATCAGTTAATTTTCCAACGTCGGCAGCGTTAAGTTTGTTAAGGTTTTGGTTCAAGTTTTTCATTTGCACATATGTCCTTAACCCCTTGATGGATTCCTGTTATAATTGGCGTGAATTATAAAACTGAGACAATTAATTATGTGACATGCTGGATTGTGTCTTTGCCCTTGGGATCCTGGTCAGGCATATAAATGTTTTGTAAGGTTCTGGTTAAGCATTTATTATCTGCTTTTGTAAGGTTCTGTTTAAATATTTTTTTATCTGCTTTTATCTGCTAAACCCCCTGAGCGATTTTCTACATACTTGGCATAAATTCATTCAACATTATGCTTGCGCAACATTTTTACCTTGGGATCCAGGTGACTCCAATATATTGACCCTATCCTGTATTAACTTTTACATTTTTGTTTTAAATTTTAAAATTAAGACGTCACATTTTTGGGAAGAATGTTCTTGGTATGACTCACCCATTCTGGTGAAGACGTCGTAGTTTTGGCAATGAATAGCTCGAGCAAGATTTCCGCCGCCGTTCAAGATCCTTTCTATCTATCATTCATTTTCACTGTCATTATGTGTTTGGGGAGGAGAGAAAGACACAAAAGACACTGAAATCAAAATAAAAAGACCTTTTTTGTCATGTTTCCTGTTTACGTGCTGTCTCTATGGTTTTATTTTATTTTTAACACATTCGACCAGCTTAGTATTTCCTTGTTTGTAAAATGGATGCATGTTACTAATAATGGCGTGGTCAACTTTATCCTGCATTCATACACCTCGAGGCTTAGGAAGATTTCGTTCTCAGTTACTGCCTCTCATTTCTAAAAAGAAAACATTTTATTCTCAGTTATCGCGATCCCAATTAATATAATTAAAGTTATGTGAATTTTATGCTGTTCAAAGTCTTGTTTTTTGTGTGCTCAGAAAGCCAACTCAGCATATCATAAAACAGACTTCACTACTGTTATAACTTTAATGCTAACAAAATTAGATACAGTATGCTTAGCACACTGCGCATGCGCGTATCTACCATATAGCAAGAGTATGTAAAGCATAGAAACCCACGAATTATCTTTTTATACACTTAGATTAGACAGGGGCTCATCGGTAAGTTGTGCATAAGGGCTCACATAGGGACCCTAATATCTTAGATACCCCACTGACTCTGGGTGTGTCCGTCCTCTGTAAGCAGCGTTTCTACCTAATGCTAAAAGTTGTATTTTCTTGCAAATTTATTAAACCATATTAAATTGCAAATAAAGTATTAACAAGTAACAATTTCGCTGAGTTATATCAGAATATAGAACCATAACCACCACCACAACCAGGTCAAACATGGGCAAAAAAGCCGCAAATGGCTGGATGCAACCTGAAGGTAGATTGAAAAATATTTGATGTTAACTTGAAAATAGTTTTGAAGTTAGCTTTAAAAATAACATGAAACAAACCAACTTGAAGGTAATTTGAAAATAAATTTAAGGTAACTTAAATAACTGATTTGGGAAAAATTTAATTTCTTTCCAAACAAAATATGGAAGGTAGAGTGTGAAGTCAACACGTTCTTGAAAGTTAGACAAATGAAAATGTAAAGGATTCTAAATCGCCAAAGAACATAGCTTGACAAGAGATAAATAACGTTAAACTTGGAAAACAGTGTGGAA
Organism: Sinohyriopsis cumingii; assembly: GCA_028554795.2. Classification (NCBI taxonomy): domain Eukaryota; kingdom Metazoa; phylum Mollusca; class Bivalvia; order Unionida; family Unionidae; genus Sinohyriopsis; species Sinohyriopsis cumingii. The sequence goes on along the minus strand of CM068831.1, from coordinate 110,189,762 downwards.
AATCATCACACGAATTTTTTAAAAGTCAAGGCAGACAAATTTACAAATAGTATGGCTACTGAGAGAACAGTGTCGCGCAAGAACATTCATTACATGCCGTAGTTGTTGCTATAGGAGTACATGTTATATATAAAGCATTGGCTTCTGGCCACAACACCCAATACTCTAGACTCTTTGGTCAGTCATTCCTATAGAAGCTTCAGCAAACAACATCCCTCTTCCCCTCTATCCACCAGAGATTGAAAGGACTGCGATGGCATGATGGCTAATTTGTTCTCGGGTATGAACTTCTTTCGTTATTCTAGTCTACACCCTTTAGCAATGGTACAATCGTACTTTAAGGAATCGATCACTCCGTTATCCAGAAATAACTGTCGAAAGTTTCCACAACAACGTCGTAAAATTTTCACATTTCTTACTGAGAAAAAGCACAAAAAAAAACCAAAAATAAAAAACCAACTTTCTGAAGAGTGGATTTGGTACCGTGCGTTGAAGACTATTCGTTGTTCTCTGTGCATACCGTCGGGGTCGTCGTAAAGGACTTTCTGCAAATGCGGGAGCACAACGTGTTGATTGGTCGAGATAATGAAAAGGTTTTGTGTCTTATTGCCCTGCTCGCTTTTGAAGAGGATATTTTATTTTAAAATAGATTTCCGAACATGGGCCAAGACGAGTTTCTAAAATTGGTTATTCTAATATCTTTGGGTCAGTTTCGAAAGGACTTTTAAATAGCACAAACTATGCTACAGACGAAAAAGTTCATAAGTTAAGTAAATAAATGGAATTATCCCACTACCGCACCAAATACTTAATTTTAGGCTGATGAAAATTAATGAAATTTAGAATGATTTATTTAAAGAGATAAAACACTAGGCCGATAAATCAGCGCTTCCCCAGTGATGATATTGATTGGTACCTTAGGGGCTGATGTCACCTATTCATTAAACATGCAAAATTCTGCAGTCAATATTGGCTGTACTCATCGATGTACAATTTATACACTTACCGGTATTTCTCGCGGCTTTGGAGCTATCGTAGGCTGAAGGGCTCTTTTGGTGTCATGTACATTATATTTCCGACGCAAATCTTATGCTTGGTGACTTGTATATCCACGTGCAACAGCACAATCCTCTGTCCTTGGGCCATTTTGAATTTCGCGCTAGATATGGCTGTAACCAGTTACCGGTTATGTGTCTAAAGTGTACGCAGGTTTGTTCTTGAAGTATTTATATAGATTCGGGTGTTTGATTTAGCGGACTAACAGAACACAACAGAGGTGTTAGATGAATGTATGGAAATTGTTTCCAGTTGAGTTGGTATTACTTGTGCTAGTTTAAGAGTTAACACATCATGTATCAGAATATACGTGTATTGCTATTGTTGTTTTGTGTTTAACGTCATTTCTCCGCCATACATGGTGGCCATTATAAGTGATGGAGGAAGGACCCTGGTAAACCCCGGTAAGAACCATCGATCCACAGACAAGCTTTCTTACATAACCACATTGGCCGAGCCGTCGATTCGAACCCATGCGAACAGAGATGGCAATGAACGGTGAAGACGATCGCTTTAGACCACTCGGCCACCAGGGACCCATACAGGGGTTGATGCAACTGCACAATGGCTTGTTGCAAGAACCTGAAAAGACAGTATGGTATATAACACTCTCTCAAAACAGGGTAAATTTTTCATCCTCGATTATAACTACGTTTAATATTGTTTACGATGAGTAAATCAGTAAGCAGGAATGAAAAATTTTGTTTGAACAAAACAGGGTAAATTTTTCATTCTTGATTATAACTACATTTAATACTGTTTACGATGAGTAAATCAGCAAGCAGGAATGAAAAATTTTGTTTTAAAAATGGCGGATGATCACGTTTTATTTAAAATCCAGTTTAACAGTGGATGAACATTGGATAACTGGTCTAAACTGAATAGTACCGGTTAAGTGGCATCACGAATTTTTTTTTTTTATATACGACTGAAATTATCTTTCAGTTTCATTTCGTTTCTTTTAAAGAAGAAATAAAAAGTGTATCTATTTTCAAATTTCGTACGGGCCTCATAGCAGGCTTTTATTTCCTCCTTTTTTAACACATCTTACCTAACAATTAACGATCAACAAAAGATCAACAGAACAGGTCTTATTTTAGAGATGCATAATAACAGACGCAATACGAGAAAATCAAGGATGGACAGATGACGTGATACAAAGGTCTAGGTATATAGTTAGTTACTATATATATATATATATATATATATATATATATATATATATATATATATATATATATATATATATATATATATATATATATAAAGTGAAGAAGATGGAAACAGTTGACGGACACCACTTGGAATAGATGGACTAGCAACATAAGTATATGCGGGTGGAAAAAGTGAAAGAGAAATATTTTGGTTTAGATGGGGAGTGTGATAGAGATAAATCACAGTTAAACAGACGTCTGGATTGACAAAAAGCCATAGAGGCTCGGGTTGGACTGGCAGCCTAGTTCCCCACCCCCGGGAAATCGCTGACAGTTTTTTTGTCTTGGAGACCACATGAGACATTTGTGGGACCCCAGAGACTAACAACCCCTTCCTCAGGAAATACCCCGATATCCCGGCAGACCAATCCGACCATAAGAGATAGCCAGAAAGAAACAAATAAAGAAAATGTATCTTTTTCGTATATTTTGCAAAATATGAAAAGAAGCATGTTGGATGATTGTCGGGTGTGCGTGATATTTTTTAATTGTCATCATCGGATATTTGACATATTTGTGAAGAAAAAAAGGCAATGTTCGGTCTCTCCGACTTCACCGATTGTTAGATGTAATGTGCCAAACACGATGGATTCAATCAGATTTTTATACACATGTGCACAGTCTGATCGTTTAAAAGAGAGACAAATGGTGGATAACAGAGGGATAATAAAAGAATAATGACAAAACGTCAGACATTAAGACAAAAGATCAGATCAATAGACTTAACATAAGGATGGATTAAATGTTTGTTTGTTGGAGGAATAAATCATGTAATACGGTAAAAACTCATTATTTACAAAAGGGCAGAACTATCAAGTTATGACTAGTACTTTATCTATTTTAGCATCAGATGTTTACTATCATTACATTATACCGTATACTACCATAAGTGTGAAATGGATGTAAGGCATTACCACACCACATTATGCCTTATGGCACAAAGGCGTGAAAACACTGGCTCCGATTATTATATATGTACTGGCAATCTAAATGTGTGTGCGCGCGCGCGTGTGTGTGTGTGTGTGTGTGTGTGTGTGTCGCAGCTTTAACAATATGAGTCATATAGCTATGATGTCTGCAGTGTAGCAGTTTATAGTGACGTCTAGCACGGCGGGGGGGGGGGGGGGTCATACCCACCCAGTCAACAGGCCGACCAGTCCTAACACTAGCCTCTCAATACTGAGAGCGCCAAGCGAGGCAGCTGCAGGTACCATTGTTATAAGTCTTGGGTAGAACTCGACCCGGGTTCGAACCTGCGACCTCCCGCATCCGAGGCGGACGCTCTAGCCTCTTAGGCTACCATAGCGATCGGCAGCCTAAATAAAAACATTTGATACCACAGTCCATTGCCATATAATTATAATAAATACCAACAGACAAATAATTGTATGTATCATCAATCTAGTTTCATTGCTTTCTAAAAGCTATTTTTTATTTAATATTATGAGCGTGATCTTTGCAGAGCCTATCAAAGAAAAACGACGGTCATAGAAAAAAACCCTTCCAGATCACCAAGTCTGACTTATTTTCTTTTTGAGAAACCACTGTGTTGTAAAAAACATAGTATTAATTGTGCAACGCGACGTAGCCGTTTTAAAACATGGTTGTTTTCCCAATTTGTAATGACGAACAATGTACGGGGAAAAACTCCACCGTAATGCTAAATATTCTATCCAACATTTAGGTCCATGTTCCATTTGCTCTAACTTCTCACCATCGCTACCGGTAAACTTTGGCATACATTGGGTCAAATTATTTTCGCCGCTGTTCGTTGGGTGGACCGCAAAATCAGCTCATGCCTTTATAGGCTTTCGGTCTTTTTGCGTGGTACAGCAGCTTGAAAGAGAAAGTCCACGAGAATATTATCTTTTTAAAAATAGATATTTACTTTTAAAATATGGAAACATGTACACTAAATTCGGAACAAGTCATGCTTTTGGAAACAGTTTATATTTCAAACTTTTGAAAATCTTTCTTGTGTTTGGCACATCGATCTCGCTCAGGTAAAAATGTGCAAATGATTTCATTGAGTTATAAGGTCGGTTTGTGTTCACTGCGAAATTATGTGACTGCAACCAAGAATGTTGTTTGAGTGACATATTTTCATAAGACCCACACTAAACTTCAAGTTAACAAGTACATAATATATTAACGATTTTCAACTAGAGTGAACGAATAAATGACGATGCTGTATATGATCTCAGGAACAGATCAATCTGTGGGCTGAAAATAAAGCATAGGTTCATATTTTAGCGTTAGCTTCAGAAATACCTAACTAGTAAGTAAACAGTTTCTTATGTACGGCATGAAAATAGTGTAACCAGGAGTTGTAGCCATTGCAAACAAAAACACCCTCCCCCCAAAAAAAAATCAAAAAAAGAGAAAACTTATGACGCCAAGGAAGTATATATCTTGATGGCGTTCTGCTGTGACAATGTTAATACGGTGTTGTCAGAAGATTTATATTGTTGAAATCCGGTATGGAAATTACATAAATAATGTCTGCTACATACTACATGTTACAAAAGGCAACATGGACTGCCCCTGTCAATCCCCTCTGGGACATAAAATTGTTGAAATTAAATAGTTAGCACTCATTTTTTTTTATCTGGGTTATAAATAGTTAGCACTCATTTTTTTATCTGGGTTCTAAAACTTTGTTGAAATTAAATACTTAGCACTGATTTCTTTTTCTGGTATGAAAAAAAAAACTGTGTTGAAATACTTCTCACTAATTTCAGCTTGTGATTCAGGTGGGGGTTTTAAAGCGCTCAGGACGCACCTCTCAATTTTATTATTTTATTATAAGACTAACTCCAAATTCTGGTATTTTCCCCGCATTCTCGTGAAGAGAATGATTATTTTCACAGCAAGTGGCAGCTTGTCATCCCAATGAGTCAATGAAATTTTGTACCAAGTCTCATGTCACTTTTATCTTCTCTCCATCCCTTCAGTATCTAAGGTACTAAAAGGTCACATGCGACGGAAACTCTTGGTGTAACTGCGAAATATAAACAAATCAAGAAATTCGATATACATAAAAAAATGAACATTCCTGGGCGTCTTCCATCTAATTTATCAATTTATGTGAGTAAAGAACAATAGAATGACAATCCATTGTGTGTGAATACGGTTTCAACATTGACTCCAAAGACCCCTACACATCTGTAAGATCTATGCATGGAAACAAATGGCTAAGAAAAAAACCGTACTTGCATTTTTCTAATTACTAGCAAAGAAAACTTTCGCAAACTGGTTGGCGTTACTAGATTGTTTTCCTTTTCATATTTTTCTTATAGATTTGTTTATTTACTGCAGATATGTAGATATAAAAAGAATTTAAGCGAGAGGCTTTGCCAAGTTTGCAATAATACGTTGATAACTTTGTAATAATACCGGTGAGGATCTTTGCTTTAAACACAGGTGCTCGACGCAATCTTGATGTTGAGAAACAAATACACCAATCCTAAGCAAAAGAAATCATACATAATTTCAAAATTACGTTAGATTACCCCCATGACCCATTCTGACATAGGACCCTGTCTATCATACAGTAAATGAGACATGGTAAGTAACTTCCAAAAACTTCATTTCATGTTCCTCGACGTCCTATTTCAGTCTTTGAAGACACATGACCACAATCTATGGCTTGGTTTACTCCTGTGATATGTTTCCATTTATCAAGCCATCATTGACTTTTCTGTGTTGCACTAAACTGAAGTTACTGGCTCGGAAACGTACGAATTGTACGACTTTTACCTGCCGAAACAAACTTACACTCAAATGCAACGTGCTTTATTTACTGAGAGATAGCACAACCTATACATTTTAATTCGTGGCTTGAAATACATCTAGTATTAACGTAGGAAAAGATTATATATATATATATATATATATATATATATATATATATATATATATATATATATAAACACACACAAGCCCTTAGTCGCACGAAATCAGCTTATCTGGAGCAGAATTTTTATTTATTTGGTTACCTCCCCTACACCACTCTACTATAATCGTGTCCGCATTAAAGGCTTACACTGTATGTTCTTTATAGTCATTCACCTTTTCAAATATAAAATTTCAAGAGATTTATGTCAAATATTAAAAATATTAAACGGACGTATCAATGTGTTAGTCGCTTCGTTTCATATATCCTATACTGGTCGTCTTCTACTCTAAAATGTCAACACTAGCACAATCAATCAAAGTACACCAGCTATAATGTGACTGTGTGCCGCATACTTTCACCAAACACCAAGCTATAATGTGACTGTATGCCGGATACTTTCACCAAACACCAAGCTTTTGCGAAAAAAAAAACCAGTTGCTTGAAAAAATGAGGTCAAATTTTCCCAGACTTACATGGGGATGAAAGTTGTAACAAACAGTTAATCGATTGAACGATTTAGTCAAATATGGACTGGATTAATCGAATCACTAAAATGTGGACTTAATTAAACCAATCAATAAAACATGGACTCAATAGTTTTAGAATACTTTCACAATAATCAACATAACTTTTTTTCAAGCATTTGCCCTATTTTCAATTTTCCATAATATAAGCTTACTTAATTTTTGTGATGAAGTTTATGGTTTAACCATTCGGTTTCATTTTGGCCTGAAACTTCATCTTTTTGATTACATGCTGGTAAACCCCCCCTAAAAAAAAAAAAAACAACAAAAGAACAACCCCCATCCCCTAGATATGCATACATTATACATTTTCTTTACACAACACAGAAATATTTAATCTAAGTTTAGTACTAGCACCCTCTTATGGAGCCTCAACATACGGAGTGCACCTCTCTTAATTGTGTTTTGCACGAGATAAATGATTGTGATAGGTAAGGAAGATGAGCAGACTTGGTGATTTGTTTTTGTTGTACAGTTACTGTACATATTCTCTCGTAAGACCATCACAACCGAAGTGCGATAATGCTATAAACGTCTTACGTGTGAACTGATCAGTTTCAATCAACAAATTCCGATCATTCATAGCCATGACTGCACCATAAGAGCTAGAATACCGTTTCGGGTAGGTAAAACAAACAACATAAAGAAGATTTACTCGGATTTTGTCGTGCATACTTCATTTAATTTTCGAAAATGTTATAGTCAAGGAATTTCTTGAAATCGATCATGGAATTTGTAGGTATCAGTGTTTACATGTTATTAATGACAAATGTTCAGTCCTAAACAAATCACTGCGTCTAGATTTGTTTCATCCGTTAACACGAACAAATGGCTTACAGTGATAAAGACAAAATAAATGACGTCTTCGAATGAGCAATTCAAATAACGGTATTGGATACTGGATTGATTAAATATCACTGATTTAATAACAAATGTATTCCTGTAACTCGGTGCCACATTGCGATGCGAGCTTTCCAGATTTAGATAGTATCCAATCATGAAAGTATACGGTATCCAATCATGGAAGTATACGGTAGCTCCAGAGCGGAAAAAGCTTTTGGCATGATACGTTAAATGATGCAGAAATTTTTGTGTGTTGCATTTTAGCGCCGCGTGTGTGATTTATTATTTCAACTAGATTGCTTTCCTATTACTTTCTATTTTGAAATAACATAAACCAACCCGTACATTTTGATTGACAATGTGTAATCTGGTTGCTCATATGTCTGTCAAGTACTTAAGTTTGTAATGCCGCTCAATGCACTGTTATTGTGTATTTATTGAGTTAAAGCTCTTGTTGAAAGAAGTCGCCAATAGAAGGAGGTTTCTATTACTTGAGTTTTTTTTAAAACTCTCTAACGTTTCCCTCGAACACACAATTTCTTTTAGAGCCAGAAGACAAAACCTTATTTTTAAGTACTAAACATACATCATAAAGACACTGCTAGCAAAAATTAAACTTGTTTTTCAAGAGTGATACATATTTAATGTGGTTTAAATGTCTTTTGAGACTTTTTTTATTTCGTTTTCTACCTCATTACTGATGAATGACATGCTCCCCCACTGAGCATGCTTCGAAGTTATTTCCAAATTTCCGTTAAATGTACAAGCTTTGCATAACTCACAAGTGTCGGCATAAAGTTCTTACAAGTAAGAGTGAATCGGCAAATGTTGAAATATTTTTAGAAAGGTGAAGGTGTATGTATCAATAAATCAGTCTCGTTTGATTCAATCAATATTACGAGTGTTAAATAAGCTAATGAAATTTTTCTGTCAAGACCATATTTCCCCCAGTGGCGGTTCTTCACCAACATTCATTGCCAGGCCAATTCAGTTAGTCTTACCTATCGTCTTCGTATATCATTACCGACAAGCAGTGAGAGAACTGTGAGCTTGGGCTTGGTGCCAGTGATTACAAAAGTTTACGTGATGCAGGCCTGCTCGTAATACTTACTTCCACAATCTGGACTTAAACATTTCTGTTATTTTATGACGTAGTACACCACAGTTGTTTCCTTAAAAAATAAATGTATGCGGTGATGGGCTTTTCTCCATGTTCTAACAATGATTTTACACGTAAGAGTTCAATGATTTCACTTCACACAGATCAATATATCTGGAAATAATATCTTTTGAAAAGTAGATTAATCTTATTATTTAATAAAGTCAAAATCTTGAAAATGAAGTTTCATTTTTACTAGGTGTATCTTTGTTAAGTAGTTCTCAACAGGCCCATTGGCGCTTAAGAAAGGCACAGAGCACTTCCTGAATTTGAAGCCCCTAGGCCCAGAAATTTGGAAATCAATCGATTGCCAAAACAAGCCTATATAATTTATTCTATGAAAATTTAAAAGACAACTAAGCACTCTTCGAAAGTTTATAAGATATCTAGAAAGACTGGTAAAAGCTGAGGCCCCTTAGGGGTTGACGCCTGAGCCATATGCCCCCCTCCCCTCAGCCTAGCTGTCAGTAACAAGCTAGCCTAAGGTGCCTTTTGACAGATGAACTAATACATTGGGCGAATTAAGTTGACGTAATACACCAGTGTTTATTGTTTCCTTTATCCTTTAAAAAATGTAAACCTTCAAAAATACCAAAATTGAACATTTGTAGGTATGTCCAACTCCCCTCTCCGTTAGTGTAGATACAAAGTACGTGGAAGGGTGGGGGTGATGGTTAAACTGATAAAAGCCAAACCAAGAAAAGAGAATGAGAGAACAGACACTATTGTAATTACATTGTCTACCTTGTCAACACTTGTCTATTGTTACAATTTTTATTTGCGAAACGAATTTTGCCCGTTTCGATACAGGTACACATACTGACATGTACATGTACAAACTCTACGTGATGCCAGACTTGTATAGGCGTTTATTGACAATACTGAGATTCCTGTGTTGGTATGATAGCTTGACCCAGTCAGACGAGTTTGATCTGCAGTGTCATTGATCTGATAGCGTCGAGTTAAATACATTTGTTTCTTTTACCACGGGTGGCAAGGGGAATGTAAATAGGAATCTAGGAAAGGCATACAGTTCCATCAAAAGACGTGACCAGGAATAATAAAAGGTTCGGTACCTTTGTTAGGCGCTTAAGTTCCTCCTTAGTGCCAGAAATGATTATATGAGATATAGTTCTCGGTGTCACCTCAACTTCTGTACAGAAATTAGTGTTCTTGCAATTTATGCACTTTAAAACGTTTTACGCGCTACATTGAATTGTTACCATTCAAGCAATTCATGAAAACAAAGTCAGACTTGTAAAATCCTGAAAATTAAAAAAAAAATACCAGTGAATTCTCGTAGTCAGGTTTCCAGAAATAAAATGTCTTATTTTTTCCCCCTGAACTAATGCAGATTATTATAATCCTGTGTCCTTACTGCTGAAAAATGTGAAAAAAATCGATCATTCAGATTTACGTAATCTTCATTATTGTATTTTGTCTTTAACAACTTCAAGACCGTCTGAAAAAGGATGTTAAGAAAAGCATGTTGACCAATTTCGTTTTGGAAATATCAGCACAGTACAAGTAGGAATAGTCATTTTCTCTTAGACTCTTGCTTCCGTTTATAAAATGTTGGAGACTGGTATCGTGCTGGAGTGCTGTAGATTTGTCAGAGTTTAGACACTCATATATGATACGAGTACATGTATAACAGTTGCATTCAACACAAAAAACTTCCCCTGAAAATGAACCTTTATCACTACAACACCGCTACAGTGGCCTAGTGGTTAGAGCGTCCGCTACGGATGCGGGAGGTCGTGGGTTCGATCCCCGACCGAGTCATACCAGAGACTTACAAAAATGGTACTAACAGCTGCCTCGCTTGGCGCTCAGTATTAAGAGGTTAGTATTAGGACTGGTTGGCTGTTGTTGTTGTTGTGGGGTTTAACGCCATTTTTCAGCACAGGATAGGCTATACATGGCGGCCAGTATTAATTGTGGAGGTAGAACCCGGGAAAACCCGAGAAAGAACCACCGACCCACGAGAAGCTACTGGCAAGCTTTCTTACATACACACATTGGCCGAACCCGAGACTGAAATGGCAGTGATCCGTAACGGTGAGCACTTTAGACCACTCGGCCACTCGGGGCCCCTGCAGACATCGTAGCAATATGACTGAAAAACTGCTAAAGCTACGTTAAAAAATCCAAATCTCACACTCACTAATACTGCCAATAAAATCCATCTAGATAATACAGATTGGAATAGACATCCTACAAAAAATGTCAGTTGTTACGTGTTTAGGCTCTAATAAACAGTAACTAAGAAAGAGTGAAAACAACAAGCTTTCAAAAATTAACTGATAATATATTTTCTGGAAAACACTGTAAAAAATGAAACAAAATTTTTTAAAAAAAATTACGGTTTTAAGAAATCAAATCCAGGAATAATCCAAGAATACTTAATTGATTAAATTTTAGAAATCCTAGTAATGAAATGTTCTTATGAATTCAAGTTCGAGTCCCGACAAAAAAATCCAAAATGGAAGGTGATGACGTATACTATAGTTAGTATTGTGCTGTTGTGTCTACAGTTCTTTGTGATTCCACAGACAATAATATTCCGGTGTTTGAATTTCCGAATAAAATTTCAAGAAATGTCTTCGTCCAAGAATTCTGTATGAGCACTCAAAAATTTCCGCAAAAAAAATAATTCCAAAAAATAAATATTAGACTCATCTAGTCAGAATGAAACACTTTTTAGTGTCCAAAGTAAAAGGCCAACTGAGAAATATCTCTCTAAACATCACTATTAAATCTAACTACTGCGTAATTTCGGAAAAACCAGAATTGCGAAATAGAGGCTGTTTACATATCTAAAGTCAAATGCTCCCAGTATGACCTTGATAAAAACCAATCATTTTACTCGAGAATAAAATAAAAATAGAACATTGTTTACTTGTCTCATTGATTTCTGAATCAAGGTCGGGAACTAAGTCAAAATTAATAAATGTTTCTATTATTAGGTGTTTATGAAAAGAGTCAGGTCAAAATGAATTTTCTGAGAAAAAAAAATGCCAAATCAAGTAAACAAGATTACATTACTTTTTGACATGTAATGAAATTAAAATATAAATATTTTAAACCTTACAAAAAGTAAAATTAAATATCAATTAAATCAAATATATATAACACACCATAAACTAAAAAATGTCAGCATATAACTAGAATATGATAAAACTAAAACAAATGTGACATTTAGCCGTAGTAGTGATTGTGGTACTAATATAATAATAATAATGAATGTTCTAATTGCTGCTTCAACTCCCTCTTCAGTGCATCAAAATAACATTGCCGTCCAAACAAAATAAAATAAAAAAGTTTATTACAAGGACAAATCACTACTACAAAATACAAGTATGTATTCAGTCGTCTCCCCATTCCTTTCCAAAGTATTAAATTTGACTTTGTTCCGTTTCATATACTTAACATACTTAAGTTAAAGATTTAAAAAAAAAAAACTATTCCCCGAGACACGAGCTTTCTGTACTTGTTTCTATTATGAATTTATATTCGTGTCTTGTCACTTTTGAATTGATCCATTTCGTGCAAATACATTGTATTATATCTACTTGAGAAAATCAATGGTACTGTATCTCCCACTTCAAGAAAGGTCATTAATGACAATTTAGTTTATAAAAATTGTGTCAGCTACGTTGTGTTGGCCATAATTTACAGATTTATATCCCCTTTACAGCTCTCTATAGTTTTGACATGTTTTGGTTGTTAGCTAGAACACTTCCTTCGACCATCTGCTGTCCGTTTCGGTGCACGACCGAGTAGTTTAGAGCGCTGGTATATGAATGCTAGAAAATGGGCACAGTAACATGCGGTGCGGGTTCGATTCCTGCTTGGAACGCATTATAACTATCTAACTTGTTCGATTATGTTTGTGTAATTTTGTATAAATTTCTTTCACGTGTTCATGTATCTACACATGCAAGGTCGGATTCGGAGATAAGCGCTTTCCTCTGTTTGGAATAAAGGTGCCAAAATACATTTTGTTCTCAAGGATTTGCCTTAATTTGTGCAAACTGCTTTAATTGATACAGTTTTTATCATGGATTTTATGATAGGTTTTATCAACTTTTCTACAAATCTGGTGTCATTTTTCTGAAAGGAGTGGTTATAAGTTGTCTGTAAATACCCAAGTATTTACTTCAATAAAACTCGACAAGCAAGGAAAAATATTCGTGCCCTAAATACTAAAATATAGCATGTTGCATTAAATATATTCTGCCTGACAAAGTTGTTATCAAATAGTATGAAAATTACTGGCTGTTTTTGCCAGCAAACTTCAAATAAAATGAAATATTTTTATGTGTTGTGTGTACTCTCATGTGACATTTAAATGATGGAACGTTGTGGTTATATTCTAAATGTCGTTCTTTTGTAACAGTATGATCCAAACTGATAATATGGTTTGGCATTTGTGTATTTGTTGTGCACATTATTTCCTGGTGCGAATAAATGTCGGCCTGAGTCCACGTGTGAACAGGCATGCATGCATGCATGCAAGACAGAGAACAGTGTCAGAAAGGTATTGTGGATTAAAATTAGAATCCTTTATATGCCTCGGTTTGGGATGTGAAAATTCCACACGAGGGTCAGCGTTGTGCGTCAGACACGAAGCTTAACCGAAGGTCTGACGCCTAAGTTTGATCCCAGTGGTGACAATTTTTCTATCTTACTCTTATGTCACGTGTTTATGCTCGAATAAACAGTGACACAGGAAAGAGTGAAAACAACAAGCTTTGAAAAATACATAATTTATTTTCCTTGAAAAGTCTGTAAAAATGAAATATTATGAACTTACGGTTTTAAGAATCAAATCCAAAATTAATCCAAGAATAATCCACGAATAACATTTTTTAAAGTCCTAATTACAAAATGTTCTACTGATTTCAAGTTCGATTCCCGACGGATAATCCAAGATGGAAGACGATGACGTATGCTGTAACCCGGGGTGTTGAAGTCTAACGTTCCTTGGAGAAACAAGAATTATCATTCCGGTTTTAGAAAGCTGAATAATTTTTTTTATAAGAACTGTCTTTGATTAAGAATCTCACATGAGCACATGTATTTTCCAAAAAAAAAAGAATTAATCCTTTTGAATCCAAATAATTTGAAATAACTCCAAACAGCACAACATACAACTTCTAGTGTAAGAAAACGCCCAGCTGCAACTGAAAATAATTTTCCAAAACAAAGGTTATATCGTCTTCTAAAAATAAATAAAACAACTGTTTACATCTTAAACACATAATCCCATCATGACCTCGACAACAACCATTCATTAAACAAAAATTTAACTTGTTTACGTGGTTGCTACAAATTTTGAATCAAGGTCAGGATTTAGATCAACGCCTGGTGTTTAGAAACTGACAGTCAAGGTCAAATTATTTTCTGAAAAAAAGTATCATCTCTACTGAATAAATTTACATTACAAAAGCATGTAATAAAAAATATAAAAAATTAAAACTGACAAACAATTAAATTGAAATAAATATATATTAAATCAGATATAATTAAATCAAATATAAATAATACTTATACTTTAGCAAATAATGAAGGATTCTTTTTCTCACATTTCTGAACGAAAAATTGATGGCTGAAGGCAAAGTGGCGTATGGTGAATACGGAAGTAACTTTCAAACAGCAAAACATTCGTCGAAAATTTCCTTATCTTAAGACAGAGAGCAAAAGTTTAGGTTTGCATAAAAAAATATTGTTTTAAAAAGGTTAGCAAAATTACAATTACACTGGTCAACAGTGAAATCATTACTGACTTGAAAAGGCCCTAATCTGTAGTATTTTGGTGTGCCGAACACGAATATAACCGTGAAAAATTTGTATTGGCTCTCGTTTTGAAGATATTCATATACCTCATTTTCTATGTTTCACTGTGTAAATTTCTCCAGTAGGACTGCAGCAACATCCGGAATAATGATGTAACATTGCATAATACCATCATGCTCACATCATCCACAGTTGATTGCATCATTTTCTGATGCAATGCAATACTAATGCCATGCGGCTGCTGAAGTAAGTTGACGTCAGCAGTGTACTATACATGTGTAGGCCTATTATACTAATGCCAGGCGGCTGCTGAAGCTGACGTAAGCAGTGTACTATATAAAGCCCAATCAGATAGGTTCAGCATTTAAAATATTTTAGACGTTGTGCGAGACAGTTCAAGCTACTGTTACATAAAACTTATTATTTTATCCATTTACGTACAATAAAGAACAGTAATGCCTCGAAAGTGTGTTAATACCGCGGACAATTTTTGCTATATTTGTGGGGAAGTGACATTTGCCAACCAGAAGAAAAGTATCAATTCTCAAGTGAAGAAGGCATATCATCTTTACTTCGGATGCAAGGTTGGTGACCAAGACAAGCCTTGGGCTCCGCATATATGCTGTGCTACATGTACAACACAGCTTTCACAGTGGTTGAATTGCAAAAGGTCATCAATGCCGTTTGCAGTCCCAATGGTGTGGAGAGAGCCAAGCAACTACCTAAATGACTGTTACTTCTGCTTGGTTCCTCCTCTTTCCGGCGGAATAACGAAGCGAAAGAAGTCGAGAATAGTCTACCCAAACATTCCGTCTGCATTGAGACCAGTTCCACATGGTGAGGGACTTCCTATTCCAGAACCTCCAGCAGAATATTCTCTTGATTCATCTGACGAAGACAAAGGTGAGTTGACCTGTTCTTCTCCTGGTCCATCAGCATGCAGTGATCCAGATTTTCACTGTGGTGCATCATCAACCCCACACAGAATAACACAGGAAGAACTAAATGACCTGATTCGTGATTTGGACTTATCAAAGAACAAGGCAGAATTGCTAGGATCAAGACTTCAACAATGGAATCTTCTAGAAGAAGATGTCACAATTACTGCATATCGAAAGCGCCACCAGCAATTGGAGCCTTTCTTCAGAAAGGAAAGTAATCTGATATTCTGTTCCGATATTGAGGGCCTCATGAATGCTTTAAAAATCACTCATGACCCACAAGAATGGAGACTATTTGTGGACTCTTCGAAACTGAGTCTCAAGGCTGTGCTTTTGCACAATGGAAACATTCTTCCATCTATTCCAGTAGCGTATGCTGTCCACATGAAAGAGACATACGATAACTTAAGACAGCTACTGAATTCCATTCAGTATAACAAGTACAGCTGGCACCTCTGTGGTGATTTGAAGGTAGCTGCCCTTTTAATGGGACTGCAGCAAGGATATACAAAATACATGTGTTTCTTATGCGAGTGGGATAGCCGAGCAAGGGAAATGCACTACATGAGGAAGGAATGGACTCACAGGCAGAATGTAGCCATTGGAGAGAAGAATATCCAACACCCAGCTCTGGTTGAGGCTCAGAAAATCTTGCTACCACCCCTTCACATCAAACTAGGTTTGATGAAGAACTTCGTGAAAGCCATTGACCGGACTTTGCCAGCATTCCGATACCTGCATGAAAAATTCCCTCGACTCAGCGAAGCAAAGATTAAAGAGGGAGTTTTTGTGGGTCCTCAGATTCGAGAGCTTTTCAAAGATGACCGGTTCAACAACTTGCTGGAAGGTGACGCGAAACAAGCATGGAATGCTTTTCGCCTAGTTTCTACAAACTTCCTCGGAAATGTTAGGGCAGGAAACTATAAGGAACTAGTAGAAGACATGTTGATGAAGTATAAGAAACTTGGCTGCAATATGTCTCTAAAGATTCACTTCCTTCATTCCCATTTGGATTTCTTTCCTAGCAACTGTGGTATTGTTAGTGATGAACACGGCGAACGTTTTCATCAAGATATCGCAACAATGGAACAAAGATACCAGGGAAAATGGTCCACTACAATGCTGGCTGACTACTGCTGGACACTCCTCAGAGATGCTCCCGAACAGCTGTACAAGAGACAGGCGAAGAAATCTAAGATGTAGTCAATGACTTGATTTTTTATAGGTAGGCTATTACAGTTGACCTTTTACTATTGGAATGCATTTCGTTATGTAAACATTAATTTCTTGCAGATTACAAAAAAACTATAGCCAATTTTGCAATTTGACTGTCATATTCGTGTTCAGCACATAAAAATTGATAAGAATTGACTAATTTTATTTCAGTAACATGACTTTTGTAAAAATTTGTTGTCCAGTGTTACCGCAACGGTTATTTCCACTCGAAATTCGATTAAAGACGCCGTAGATGTAGTTATATCGATCAGTGCTAAACCGCCTGTTTGCAGAATACACAAATTTAACCGCTGCTGTTTTAGTACGTACAATTGTGTTGCAAAAGTGTTATTGGAAATAGGGAAGTTCTGCGACTTCATGTGCACTATGTTCGCATTGGAAAGTCAAAATAGACTACGAGTCAAGATAAGGTCACGTGTGTGGTAGGACAGAACTATCTTGCATCGGTGTTCCACACTGGAAAAGACGATCGTGCAAATAAAGAAATGTAAGAAAGAAAAAATAAACAAATAAACAGAGGTACATAGGGCAAGAGCAGAATCCAGTAGAATAAATGAATACTGTAAATATTTATTTCTCGTCCGCACAATAGTATCAAGAAACACCTATGTAAATTGATTTACTAATAACTATAACAATATGCCATGTATTCTACTTTATGATACTGACATTTTAGATACGAGTCTGATTAAAATCCAGATCTCCGATATAACGGAGATCGGACAGGCATGGATAAAAGTTCATGTTCTGCTTATCATTTGGAATTCTTAGTCCACCTAAAGCACTTCCTTTTTGTTAGGGATAGCTATCGTTTGCAACCATGTGTTCCGAATTGTGTTTTTCACTTGCAACACAATGAAAGCTATAACTTGATTAGTGAAAAAATGTCATCTGAACATGACCCCGTATCCATGCCTGTCACATCTATTTATTAATAAATAGGTAATGATTTATAACGAGATCAATGGTAAAACTTCAAAAAGGGACTGTTTTGGGAGATCTCCTGTAATTTAAAATCAGATACACAATACGTAGATGAATTACAATGTATAGTTCAGTCCCCTTTTTGAGAACAGTAATTATGTCAGTGGTTGTGAGTAGAAGCAGGGCTAACACATTTCCATACCTGTGAGTGGGTGCCATATGTCCTCCATCTGGTATGGTGCTTTGGTTACCGTTATCTAGGAAATCGACCACGGTGTTATTACCCGGATCAAGCAAACAATAAACTAAAATATGAAACTAATGGATGGAATAACAGAGATATGAAGAAAGATATAGAATAGTGCATGAGCTTCCATACGGAAAAATAACAATTAAATCAGTTACGTAATGAAAATGAAGTTCAACATGACAGTTGAATGATACACTTTCCCTTAGAAACAGAAATAACAAAAATGATGCGAAATTCAATTAGCCGTTCTGTTAGGCAAATACAATAAATTTCATCCCAGAATCGAGTGGTTGATCGAACTCAAATTGCCGGCATGTCATTATAACCTGGTTGTTTCCGGTCCTTACCAAATCACTGTTGGTGACAGGTCAGCATTGCAGTATTTTGTCTCTCTCTCTCTCTCTCCCCAACCCTTTTGGGCCATCCACCCTAACTTAGTTGTAGTCTTCATATAATAATATAATAAGGAACATAACTATTTGTAATGTTTTCTTCTCCTGGGATCGAACAATATTTACACTCTTTTTACGCCAGATATCGTGTTATCGTAATTCAACATAACTAAGATAATATGGCCTGTTCGCAAACTGAAACACACACAAGCTATTAATATCAAATTCAAGTCCATCTAGCGGCCATTTGAATTCCAAACCGGAACCATGACACAATAAAACTTTAAAATAAACTATTACATCCCACTGTGGGCTGTACGTTGCTAGCTGAACGATGTCGTTCGACACGCCCCGATTATTCTCGGTTAACAGAATTCACAACTTAATTACACAAATGAATTAATAGTCTTCACGTCCTTTCTTAAGTACATTACTTGCTAACTAGCGATTCTTTGGCATAGACATAGTAAATGTTATTGTTAGCATACGTGCTACATTTAATTTAAGACAGATAAATTAAATCTCACAATTCGTATCCGAGTCATGCATGAAAATCATACAATACACGATTTATATTAAATATAAACATTAAATCCGAAAACATAGATATAAATCAAATACTTTATGACATTCTTACAATACGTGAATCATATAACATTCCAGGCCAATGAATGCACGATTGACTTCTTATCTCAAGGAAATTTGAAGTATGAATTTAAAACGAATACAGACTTACACCAATGAACATAGTGTATGTAATAGAGACAATACATACGTGTCCTTTCGAGACTAGCTCTTTCTATGACGCCCCGCTCCGGTGGCGTAGTGGTTAGAGTGTCCGCCTCGGCTGCAGGAGATCGTGGATTTGATCACCAGCCGAGTCATACCAAAGACAAAAATGTTACTGTATGTGTGTGTGATTTGGATTTTTAATGTAGCTTTTAACAATTTTTCAGTCATATCGGTACGATATCTGCAGTGTGGCAGTTTATTGTGATGTCTAGCACTGGGGCATCATGCCGCAGACATGTAGTATGATGTCACACCCAGTCACATTATCCTGACACCGGGCCGACCAGTCCTAACACTAACCTCGTAATGCTGAGCGCCAAGCGAGGCAGCTGTTGGTACCATTTTTGTAAGTCTTTGGTATGACTCGGCCGGGGATCGAAGCCACGACCTCCCGCATCTGAGGCGGACGCTCTAACCACTAGACCACTGGAGCGGTCAAAAATTGTACTAACAGCTGCCTCGCTTGGCGCTCAGCATTAAGAGGTTAGTGTTAGGACTGGTCGGCCTGGTGTCAGGATAATGTGACTGGGTGGTACATTATGCTACATGTCTGCGACATGATGCCCCAGTACTAGTCATCACTATAAAATGCCACATCGTAGCGATATGACTGAAAAATTGTTAAAGCTACGTTAAAAATCACAATCGCACACACTTTCTATGTCGCCGGATCTCTCTGGTTCGGGTGTCTCAAATTCTTTCAGACTCCGTCCTTTTGACTATTAATTAGAGAAATTAATTGTTAATTTCCTCGGAATCCCTCAGACTTCCATTAGGGCAGAAAAACATGGACTGCTAAATTTCGCAAGTGAAAATTGGATTTCGTTTGGGAAACAGGCCCCCTTCGTTTAGTTTACCCAATCAGAATTAATTTCCACTAACCGCCAAACTTTTAACGCTCCCATCGAAGTCAGTAGAATTATCTCTAGTCGCCTTTATTAATTATTGCTATACAAATTCATTCTATGACACCTATTTCCAATGGCCCAAGATTATTTCTGGCTTGTCTCAACTTTGTCATCTTCCGCTACTTGGCCTTACTTTAACATTTTCTCTCTGTCTGACCGTTATCCGAACGGACTATAACCAAAATCGCGTAATGACTGCAAATAGAGAATATCCCATCGTTCGCAGACATCAATTTATTGCGAGCCTAGCACATACGTCAGTCTTAATGGCTATTTGTCATGCTGACCACGACAAAATGGCTGCTTGAGCTTCTAATAAGTTTTTGCACCCTACAATACATTTTCGGGACTATTGTTGGAAATTAAATGTTTCAGCGACAAAGAGGCATTTAATTTAAACGATTTTCATTTCAATACATATATCGAAGTTGATCATATCGACTCATCTTCCTCTTGTTAATATTAGCTATCCAATGGGTTTGTTGGTTTTCGTTAGATCACATACTAAATACTCTCGAGAGAAGTAATTTTTGTGCACAGTGATTCTTGGCCAGTGAGATAAATATTTTAAAGTACTTGGAAGAATGAAATTACTTCTATTGCTTTTTAACAACAACAACGGTTGAGAAAGTACTATTTTACTCGTCATTAGATTGCATGAAATACAAATCGCAGAGAAATCGTTTTCTGTTACTAGTCCATAAAAGTACACAACATTCTACTATTTACGGATGAATCTGCATGTATGGTTAGGTTTTGTACGTCTGACCTCATTCCTTTGGTATATGTAGCCAGCCGTGTATACGAGTTATAGCATAGCTTTGGCATATGTAGTTAGCCTTGTGTGCGAATTGTATCTATCCTTTGGATTGTTTAGCTAGCGATGTGTACGAGTAAGATCATACCTTTAACGTATGTATCCAGCTTTGTGTACGAGTTGTATCATTCCTATGTCAAATGTAGCTGGCCGAAACAGCCTTTTGACAGGCCCGGACCTAGGAAAAGCAAACAAGGCAACCGCCTTGGGCCCCGCGCTTTCAGGAAATCAACTTCGCAGTGCAATGGTTTGCTTGGGGCCCCGCGCTCTTTGCTTGCTGCCTTGGGCCCCACACATCCTAGGGCCGGGCCTGCCTTTTGAACAAGTACCTTACTGCAGATGAAAGAATTACCGCCCGTAGCAAGTTCTATAAATTGACGAAAGAGATAACATGTTAGGCTCACCTGGCCTAGTATGTATGCAACATGGTGACTTGCATAATATCTGCATCCTATAACTCGAAAGAAACTTTGCTCGTGAATGTTCAAATGGCTAGTCTTTCTTGCGACTTGTGTCCTTGTCGTCATAGGTCGCAAAGAGTATTCCCAACTCTCTGCAGATGTCAGTGTAACGAGCAGTATGATTGGATCAGTTTCTTTCAGAAGCATCCAATCCGATAGCGGAGTAGTAAATAATATTGCGGCTTCTTGCGCATGTCAAAGGTCAATGTGGAACGAATTGGCTTGACGACCAATGGCTAGTGAAGACGGAGTTATATTAGTTTTGAGGGATACGTATTCTTAGTGTAATAAAGATATCGTCTTTCCTATTAATAACCTTTGGATAAGTAAGTAGTACCTAATTTAGTTACTAAAGATGTTCATATTCTGAGTATAGTTTAGCGCGTGCCGATTCTCTGCTAACTAAATTAGTACTTACTAATTTTATAAATGTTGGCGAGTATAGAGGTGATTACACAGAGTAATAATGCATCAATAATTATTGCTAACGACTGCTAGCAAAAATCTAATTTGCCAGTCAGTGAATGCAGACAGGTCTGTAGAGATATGCTTTGATATATACACCTAATTCCGTCATTTAAATTGGAAAGGCAACGCTTAGTCTATGCGCCGACATGGAATGAAAGTGATATTTCGATTGGATCTGAAAGAAAGATTCTAATCTTTGTTTGTTGAGTTAGAAGTTAGGAAACAGTTATGTATATCTGTGTACTTAATTTGTTGAGTTCGAAGTAAGGAAATACTTAAGTATGCCTGTGTACTTAATTTGTTTACTTTTAACAGGAAACTATATGCTCTTCTTCCATTTTTCCATACATCATATGAAGTTATTGGCTTTGTGTTAATTACTCACTTGTAAAGTGCACAGCAACAAAGTTCTAATGTTCAGATGATATGTAAATTTAACATATTTTGACTCGTTTATGCCGAATTTAAATAGTGGGTGCGTGGTTGCCTCAGGCGCAGTCAAAGAAAAATAAACAAAAGCATCATGCGTGTCTGTGAAAACAAACGAAAATTTCGTTCACCTGTATTCAGAAGCAAATGAACGGATTATGTTACCAGCAAGATAGTAATTTCGATGAATATTGATCCACAGTTCTACAAACATAAACATAATGTATATATCCTTACATAATAGTTAAGACGATACCGAACGCGATCGCTGTACTAGTAATTCTCAGCCCAATGGACCAATCGCCGGAGCAGATAGAGTCACGCCTACTCAATTAGCAAACATATCTTATAAAAATACTTACCACATAAGAATTAGTTCTAATGTTTTAGTGCATACTAATAAATGTGTGAAGAAATGGTTATCAAATGCTAAAGTCACGACGACTTCAATGTGCTTATGATATATGTGGCAAATTAGCTATGGTGAGGAAAATTGACCCGAATATTCGACAGTAATATCAATCGCGGGATGCGTCACATTTTTTCCACAGATAGTCCAATGGGTAGCGGCACGTGTTTAATTTTGACTGATTTCGGGTGATAAGTTAATTATTCTCACGAACTCGAGTCTTGCATATCGGGATTGTTCTTTTCTTTCCATCTGCCCAGAGGTAACAATATTAACTTTCACCTCTTGCTGAGATAAATGCAGGTGTATTTTTTTTCGGCTTAAACAATTTTGCTCATCTTCTATATAAAAAACTTTGTCTTTATGCATTTTACATCTGTAAAATTAACGAACATTTTGACAAATCCAGTTTAAAGCTGACACGTTTTCCGCCGAATCTTCTATGCCAGAGGCTTAGAAACGTGAAAATCTTATCATTAAGTTTCAATTTCTTTTATTCTTGCATTCACATATTTGATAAAAACAAATTGTTTGTATAATATTCATAATGTGTATTATATATTTTAACTGAAATACACACTTTCACTGTAAGTTTGTAATATAAAATCATATTTGTTATTACAGAGATAACTATAAACATCAAATTAGAAGAGTATATTTTTCTCAGTTGCATGAATTACTGCCATAAAACATTTAAAGTCCTTAAAGATTGATATCGTTGGAAAAAATATTTTCTGGACATAATTAAATTGTTTAGCCATATTTTATCACACGAAGTATTATAGCTGCTACTTTTACAGGTAGGTCAACTTT
The DNA here is from genome assembly GCA_028554795.2 of Sinohyriopsis cumingii. NCBI lineage: Eukaryota > Metazoa > Mollusca > Bivalvia > Unionida > Unionidae > Sinohyriopsis > Sinohyriopsis cumingii. The sequence goes on along the minus strand of CM068831.1, from coordinate 110,166,426 downwards.
CAGAACTATTACAACGTTCTAACTATAGACGTTATCACGTGTTTTTAGTTTACCAAGTTTGCATGGGAAAGGTTCGTTTTATCTGTAATGAAAGTTGATACAGACTATAGATAGTGTTCGGGCAGTTTATGGTCAACGCGTGGTATTGCAGTGGGACTTGTTGAAGTAAAGAGGTATTTACGCATTAAAAGGCGTCAGTTTACTTCTATGAATGGATAAGGCCGCAGTTTATGACTATTGCCACGATGCGAGCACTCAGGTGTGATTTGAAAGGAACTACAGTACGGGACACGTTGTTATACATGTAACATACGGATTTATATATAACAATTTGAATCGTGCATCGTACCTACGTGATAGTTTGGTTGTAGACTTTGTTCTTAATGATGTTTTTAGATATTGATGAACGGATTAAAAGATGTAACATGGATTATGCTTGCAAGGTCAGTTTGTGTTTTTAACCCAGGTGAGTTACATTTATTCCTGTACGATAAACTTTAGAGCTACATCTTAAAGACAGGCAAATGCTCTGTACTAAACCCGAATGAGAATGATGTTGCAAACTTTAATAGATGAGATATATAGACGTGAAACTATTGACAAATGTAACAGACGATTAAAAAATGGTAGCACAGATCAGCTTTATATCAAAGTGATTTACATTTAGACTTTGTGTAAAATACAAGCTGTCAAATATTGACATTTCAGTCAGTAAATATAGGAAGGTTTGTCCCATTCGTAGTAGTCCGGAGGAATTTTTCCCGGGTGGTGGTGATCGTTGGGCAAGCCATAATGTAGTGGGGCAAGCCAGAACATCTATTTATAAATTTTATTGACGGCTCAACGGATTTTTTTTTTTTAAGGGGGCGGACCCCCCCCCCCCCCCCCGCGGGGAGCCTGTGGCCAAATTGCTTTTTACATGCTATCCTCCGTATATTTTGTCACAAGTGACAAAATATTTATTTTGAATTGCAGGTAGAGTACCTCCACAGTTCTTTCATAAACCATTGTCAGAGTAGGACTCTCTCTCTCTCTCTCTCTCTCTCTCTCTCCACAGACGTACGGACGTATGTTCATATTGTACTTGGAGGTTGTGTGTGTGTGTGTGTGTGTGTGAAATAGACATCCCCAACTTAAAAGACTTGGATCCAGGTCAGAGTTTAATTTCTTACATTCTTTATAATCTCTTTTTCATCCCGTATTAATAATATGTGTGAGTGCTTTCCAGTTAAATTCACGAACACTATTTATTTGGCAATTGTACAACCCCCAGACTTTGTTGTGTTTTCGTTTTTGGATGAACATTGCCTCAGTCCTTTGATGTTAGTCACTTTGCATGTAATATTATTTCAAATTTCTACCAAATATTAGTGAAACACACAGGCCCATTTAACATGCAACTTTATGTCAGAAACAGTGTAATGTAGGGTGGCATTTATTCTCGTGTTCTTTATCCGTTTTTGTTATAGTTCAGATTCTTAATACCACCATCAATAGGTGAACAACAGTTGGAGATAATTGAATTTATACAAATATCCTCGCTCTGTTCAGCTAGTTGTCAGCCTGTTCATCCATTATTTTGGCTGTCTTGGTGAATATAATTTTTGGAACCATATTGTGTCATTGCCTTTGATCAGAATGTCATCGATTTTGGATACCATGAATTATCGTATATGGTCACTTATTATTGGGTACACTGTGGTTAACAACATAGACCCAGATCTGCCGTCCTTTAATGCATTGGCAAATCAGGGTCTATGTTGTTGGGTACACTGGTTAGTCCTAACTGCATAGACCCATTATGTAATGGCATATCATTGTATATGCAGGATGCAGTAGGATTCCACTAAGTGAGTAGGGACAAATGTGCTTTATGCTCTACGCCAGCAACCGTGTATGTGTTGTAGCATTACATTGAGTTTCTACACGAGAATCCCTTAGGAGCGAGACAAATAGTAAAAGATAAAATTTGAGTTCAAGTAATTTGACAAAACTTAATATATGCAATAACAGCAGAATTTGGTATAAGATGCTGCACACCAGTGATAAAGCATGGAAATTTCTTACAGAGGGAGTAGAAGATAGACACTTCCAGCCAATAGGCTACTGTTGGGGAAATAGTAATATTTTTATCCTACATTAAATGAACAGAAGCACAAGTTGAATAAACAGAAAACTGCATAATATAAAAAATAGATGTTTAAGTTCTTGAAGAGCAGATGGGTGGAGCTAGAATGGCACTTAAGCTTTTTTTAAATCAGGACCAAAATGTAACATTTTGGATTGGGTCACAGTCTCGAAATTGCGGTCCAGGGTATACGTTTTAAATAAAGGAATATGTTGTGCACAGCCTGGCACATAGTAAATGATCTGCCATTGAAGTAACTATGCTATGAAAATGTTGGATGAGTTTACTTTTTGGGGGATCACAAAATAAAGAAGTTTCCTTTAAGATCTTGTGAAATTTGGCAAGTTTTATTTAATGCAGAGCATTTTTCCACACCACATTTTATTCACTTTCTCATTAGGTATGTTTGACTTCCCATCAACAATGAATTTTTCATTTATATTGTGTACTGTAAAATTTACAGCCAGGAAGCTATGAACCCTCTAATCCCTGAATTGTCCTAATTTAATCCCTCTTTTGTCCTAATCTAATCCCTCAGCTGGCGTAATCAAATTGTGTGGGTAGAGGATTTCACAGAGAAGAGGTAAGCCTATTTCCATATCAGTAAGTCATATCCCAATGATTCAAATACACCCATGTTGTCAGTGATTCTATATACAGTATTCCCTCTATAATACAATACTCATTTTTAGAACTGTAAATGGGAGACATAGAGACTATACTGTCATATAATGAGACAGTGTTATAACGAGGTACATGATGCTTATAAATTGATTACTGCTTTATGTCCTGGGATCCATTACTGCATGTGGAACTTTGTGTGTGATTTGGAATTTTAATGTAGCATTAACAACTTTACAGTCATATTGCTAAGATGCCTGCAGTAGGGCAGTTTATAGTGATGTCTAGCACTGGGGCATCATGCCACAGACATGTAACATTATGTCCTACCCAGTCTTATTATCCTGACACAAGTCCTAGCACTAACCTCTTAATGCTAATCGCCAAGCAAGGCAGCTCTTAGTACCATTGTAATATTTCTTTTGTATGACTCGACCTGTACATGTGGAACTGTTTTATAATGAAGGGTTTTATAGTAAGAGAATATAATTTATTGGAGATACAAAACTGACCTGTGTTATAGTAAGGTATGTTATAAAATAGTTCCATTGTAATTAACAAAACTTTTAATGAATAAAATGATCAGAAATCATATTACATATACTGTATAAACTTGCACATAAATCAAATCAGACTGCAAATAACAAAGATCCTGATCTGCCACATCATAATTTCCTTGCAGGTCAGGGTCTATGTTGTTTGTTCTACTGATTGCTCCTAACAAACTGCACTGATCTAGATTTGCTGGCACAATATACACCAGCAGATCTGGATCTATGCAGTTTGCAGTTGAACATAACTTATAAGTGAGCATATATGGCATATATTGAGTTCTCTCAAGCCAAGAACTTGGGAATGAAATGAATTATGTAACAATAATAAAACAAAAATTAAATAAATTTAAGGAATTGGTTATAAAGTCATCCCTGTTAAAGAGTACATGAAGTACAGTGGTATTCTGATGGGCTTTGTACTGATTCACATTTGTAACTGAGCTTTAACAGATCTGACTTAATTGTGTCATTAAATTGAATGCGCTGTTTTAGTCAGGGGGTTTATTCCAGCAACCCTGGACAATATATGTGCCTATACATTTGATATTGTTGCTGCATTTATTTAACACTAAGAACCACATTGGATGTATTATGGCTGCTGTTGGCAACTCACAGTTGCTAAATTAATACAATAATAAACCAATAGAGCTTATGGGATGGCCTGTTTCCTTTTGTCTGTCTTTTATCATAAGATTGGTATATTTACTTCTGCTAAACTACTTGGAGGTTTTCCATGAAACTTTACACACAGGTTTATCCAACAGTCTTAAATAAAAAGGGTGCAGCTTGAGCATCCAGTATGGCCGCCACTCTGAGCAATACTTCTTCTGAATTGATGGTCATATCAGCATGAGATTTTCCCTGAAAGTCTTTTTGTGTCTAGGTCCTAACTGAAAATGGTGCTGCTTTGAGGTCTAACATGGCTGCTATGGCATCTTGGAAATATTGTTATTGCTACTCCTCCTGAATGAAAAGTCATATTGCAATTGGGATTCACGAAAAGACTTATTATTTTGTCTAATTGGTCCTAAATGGTACTGATCTGATCATGCCACAGCAGCCATCTTGGAAATCTTGTTATTGCTTAATTTCCTGAATGAATGGTCATATCAGCATGTGCATTTTGTATAATGTCTAGTTGGTTGTAAATATAATCGATACAGATCTGACCTCTAATATGGCCACCACAATGGCTATTTTGAAAATTTTGTTATTTCTACTTCTTCTTTTGATGGCTGGTCATACTGACATTGTACTTCTTATGTCTAGCTGGTCATAAAGGGATTGGTATGAATCAGATGTCCAATCTGGTCACCATGGCATTCATCTCGAAAATCTTCTTGTTTCTCATCCAAACTAGAAAGTTGTATCAAAATAGGATTTTCTACGAGAAGAATTCTTATAATGTCTTGTTGGTCCTAAAATGATGTCCAGTATGGGCATGAAGGTCTTCTGCTCTTAAATTGAAAATAACTTTGACAAGGGGGTTTTCATCAGTTCTTATGGTGTCTAGTTGGTTCTAATTAAAAATGATGCAATCTGCTCCTCAATATGGTGACTGTAGTGGCCATTTTAGAAATGTTGTTGTTGTTGTGGGGTTTAACGCCATTTTTCAGCACACGATAGGCCATATATGGCGGCCAGTATTAATGGTGGAGGAAGAAACCGGGAAAACCCCGGAAAGAACCACCGACCCACGAGAAGCTACTGGCATGCTTTCTCACATATCTACATTGGCTGAATAGAAATATTGTTATCTCTACTCCTTTCAAATGGATGGCTATATCAACATGGAATTTTCACCAGTAGACTTCTTATGATACCTAAACGGTCCTAAATGAAAATGGTGCCAATTGTAAATTTATTATGATTGCTGCAGTGACTGTTTTGAAAATGTTTTTTTTTCTCACCTGAATGGATGATTAAATTAACATTTGATTTTTACCAAAGGACTCCTAACAATGTCTGCTTGGTCCTGAATGAAAATGGTGTCATTATGTCCACCACAGCAGCTAATTTGAAAGTATTGTTATCACTGAAGAATGTCAGAGATGGTTTCAACACTCAGCAGTAAAAAGGAAGAAATGGTTATGTCTTGAATTCCTGGAAATCCTTTTTGTCATTAGAGCATCGTTCTCTTTGAGGGACTCTTTTTATTATGTAATATGACATTGACTTTCAAATAGACCTGTCATGGTTTGCAGCATCTAGTTCTCTGCTGTTAGTTTTCAAAGTACAAGAGATCCCTGCTTTAAATGTTATGCATATATGTATGTATTGGTATGTATATATGTATGTATTAGTATGTATATATGTATGTATTAGTATATACAAATTTATTCATTAGCTTAATGGCATGCTTTGTAACAGTAAAGTTTATAACAAAGTAAATATAAAGAAATTTGCAGACTACTTTACAAAGCCTCCAGCAGAAGATGCTAGAGTAATGATGGCACGTGACAGAATCGTAACTTGAGTTTAATATGCATGAATAGTAAAAAGGAAATAATTTAGTTTGTTCCATACAGTGTTTTGTTGCATGGTTTGTTTTAAAGTGTATTGTGTATAATGCGTTTTGGTATAAGACAGAAAAGTCTTATATTTGGTATGGTGCAGAAAAGTCTTATATTTATTATGGTGCAGAAAAGTCTTATATTTGTTATGGGACAGAAAAGTCTTACATTTGAATGTGACAGAAAAGTCTTCTGCTTTGTATGGGACAGAAAAGTCTTCTACTTTGTATGGGATGGAAAAGTCTTATATTTGATATGGGACAGTAAAGTCTTATATTTGATATGGGACAGAAAAGTCTTATATTTGATATGGGACAGAAAAGTCTTATATTTTGTTTGGGACAGAAAAATCTCATATTCGATATGGTTCAGAAAAGTCTTATATTTTGTATGGGACAGAAAAGTCTTATATTTGATAGGGGGCTGAGAAGTCTTATATTTGGTATAAGACAGAAAAGTCATATTTGATATGGGACAGAAAAATCTTATATTTTATATAGTACAGAAAAGTCTTGTGTTTGGTATGGGAGAGAAAAGTCTTATATTTTGCTATGGGACAGAAAAGTCTTATATTTGGTTTGGTGCTGAAAAGTGATATATTTGGTATCACACATTAGAAAGTTCTATCATCTCATAAAGATGAGTATGATGACAGGAGATGTACAAGGAAAAACATAATTACAGGTGGGATAGGTAAACCGTTCCCTGTGTTGCTTTGTAAGTATATCATATTCCATGACAATCACAGTGATGAAATATAGCTGAATGGAAGAACTTAACATTAACATAAATAATAATAGGAGGCATATATGAAATATAAATATATTCATTAAGTACATGAAAAATATATGGGAGTAGGTCATTTTGGTTCTGAAATCAGATTTCACAATTTTAGTATAATTCAATACTACCATATATATACTGGCTTATAAGATGAGTTTAACTGTCAGCTGCTCAGACCCAGATCTACTGTCACATAATGTGCAGGAAGAACTGGGTCTGTGCAGTTTGTTGGAGGTATTCCATAGAATAAACAACAGAGACCCTGATCTGCAGGCTTATTGTGACTTGGCAGATCAGGATATTTCTTATATGCAAGTTGATTTGACTTTCAACAAATTAGATATGGTAAATTACATAAGGCTGTTAAATCTTTGAAAGTCATGTTTGTCAACTAGATCTGATAGACCCATATGTCTGTATTCTTCTGTTATTATCATCTTTACTGTATATGTTGGGACGAAATAAAATAAGTGATTTTGTTTCCTATACCATAACAAATGTTTATTGTTTGACCTGGACTGTCCTAAAACTTACAGAATGAAACAAACTGTGTTGAAATTGTTGTTCTCCCTCTTCATGTTTAATGTATTTTGCCTCGAGTGTTTTAGGATTATTTCTCTTTCTCGGTAGACTGCTTTAGTGGCCTAAGTGGTTAGAGCATCCACTTTAGATGCAGGAGGTCATGGGTTTGAAACCAGGCTGAGTCATACCAAAGACTTATAAAAATGGTACTAAGATCTGCCTTGCTAGGTGCTCAGCATTAAGTGATTAGTGTTAGGACTTATAATTCAGCCTGGTGTCAGGATAATGTGTTTGGGTGAGACATGATGCTACATGTCTGCAGCGTGATGCCCCAGTACTCGACATGACTGTAAACTGCTACACTGCAGTCATCATAGTGATTTGACTGAAAAATTGACAAAGCTACATTAAAATTCCAAATCGCTCACTCACCCTTCTCAGTTGTTTTTGATTTTAGTTGTTTGTTGTGGTTTGACACCATTTTTCAACACCTGATAGGCTATACATGGTGGTCAGTATAACTGGTGGAGGAAAAACCTTGGAAAACCACTGGTAGGAACCAATGCTACTGGCAAGCCCGAGACTTGACTTCTCAGTGGTAACCTATACAACATTTCTTGGATTTTGTTGTTGTTATTATTGATAAAATTGTATTATCATATTTGCACAATAGTAGATGCAGCAGTGTATCCACAATAATATGCAGCAATGTATCCACTATAATATGCAGGAGTGTATCCACAATAATATGCAGGAGTGTATCCACAATAATATGCTGCAGTGTATCCACTATAATATGCAGGAGTGTATCCACAATAATATGCAGGAGTGTATCCACAATAATATGCAGCAGTGTATCCACTATAATATGCAGGAGTGTATCCACTATAATATGCAGCAGTGTATCCACAATAATATGCAGCAGTGTATCCACTATAATATGCAGGAGTGTATCCACTATAATATGCAGGAGTGTATCCACAATAATATGCAGGAGTGTATCCACAATAATATGCAGCAGTGTATCCACTATAATATGCAGGAGTGTATCCACAATAATATGCAGCAGTGTATCCACTATAATATGCAGGAGTGTATCCACTATAATATGCAGGAGTGTATCCACAATAATATGCATATCATATTGATAAATTAAAAACACAACCACTGCTTTTTTATGTCAGAAATACTCAGAAATTCGGTTTAGTTGGGTTGAGTCCACTTAAAAATATCATACTTAAAAGGATTTCTATTTGTCATCACCAACTTTCTTTTACATGTTGCATCCTGGTCCTTAGCTTTTCCCTATACATGTAGTTGTGTATATAATGAAAATTGCCAAACCAGTAAAAATGGAAATGAAATTTTATAATTTGATTTATGATTATTAGAAAAGTGACAAATATATAAATACAGTGCAAAAAGGATTGTGCAGTTTAAAAATGTATGAGCATCTCTGTGGTGGTTCATTTGAACAATTTATTAATGAAAATGATTAAAAATAATTTCTATATTCTTAATTGTAAAATCTCATATTTTAAAATTTTACTCTGTTAACTTCTTTGTACAAGAATTATTCAAAGGGGCATAATTCAGTATTAATTCTGAAATGAAATGTCTATGGATTTACACTTTGGATACTGTCAGATGTACCTGAAAAGTTCTAATTATAGATGATTTATATTCCTCACTGATAGATTCATAAAATATAATTATAATACATATTTAAAGTGAAATAAAACTATTTGTCTCCATTTCTTTATATATGTTTCATCAGTAAACAAGAGCTTACACCAATTCTATTGGTGGGTAGTAATTTATTTGCACTATTAGCTCAATACCAGCTCACCAGATGCAGTGCTGCATAAGCCCAGCATTTAGTGTTTATTGAAGAAAGTTGAAAGAAATCTGCTTATTTCATGCCCTGGGTGGTGGGCTAGTCTGTATCTATTGGTAACTCTATTTAATATACAGGGTGTTAGGACTATTTAGCCTGGTGTCAGGATTTAAAAAATATCCCATAAACCAAATCAAATTTGTCCTTTCAACCTCACTTCGAATGCAGCAAGAATTCATATAAATCTTCCACCTGGTAACCATTTGTGCAGGTATGTATGTATGGATGGGTGTATAGAATGATGGATTGGTGGGTGGGTGGATGGATGGATCAGTACATTCTTGGCTATATATTGGAGAGAGAAAGTCAATGCATACTCAAAAGTATACAGTGCAAAGATGACAGAAAATATTGTAAAACCCATAAAATGTGTAAAATATTGTAAATAAACCAAACTTTTAAAAAGTTCAGGCTTTGTCAGCATCCTAGGGATAAACAGTTAAGCAGGAGGAGGGCACAATTTGGACTCAACTGCAACCCACAAGGGTGTGTGTGCTCAAACAGACAGATGGAGAATATTTAAATGTCTGATTTTTGTTTTTTTAATGGATAATAAGAATAACAAGTATTTCATATCCACCAAAAGTATATGCTATGTTGGAATGGACAGTACAGAATACCTGGCAGGTGCATATAATGGTTGAAACATCAAGGCAAAACATTATAAATTGAAATTGAGCCTGCTTTGTTCGGTTCATATCAGTGTTTTATTTTTGAGGTGTTTCGAATTACCCTTTTAGAGGAAAAGACATATATTTGAAACCTATGCATTGATAAATACTGATAAAGGTGCTATAATAGAAATTTATATCACACTTTGGTGAACAATTTCTTGGCTTTATGCCGACTCAAACATGCAATAGGTAGGTAGCCTTTGATAATGAAACTCAGTATTTGCACACAAAAATAGTACAAATACACACATTGTGTTTCCTTCTTCTTACTTCAGGAGTTTCATGTTTAAAATAGTTTGCTCATACTGGTACAAGAAAATAAGTCAGGTACTTACATTTCTCAGACTCCTGGTATTTGACAGGCATGAAAAATAAACCAAGTTTAAGCTACTCAACAGGGACAATGGGTGCTGTACAATACTGTATGACCATTATTTTAAACAACTAGATTTTCAGCAATTTATGTGAGGGTTGGTTGTATTCTGAGATGGCAATACTGATTTCAGATATGCCTGTAAGTTAGGGCACGAAATCTACAAATGCAATCTAAAGGGCATGGGGTTGGGCTCATTTATTAACACAGATATGGTATCTTATTTTTAAGAAACACCATATAAATGTCAGATATGAATTTCTTTAGAGCTCTTTCTGAGTAGAAAAATAACCAAGGCTAAACATTTGTCCTTATAAATGAAAGGACATCTTAGGATAAAATACAGAGCCCTGAGATTGCAGTAGATTCCATTATGTATGTTAGGTACAAGGTGTGACAAACCATGTTTGGCTGTTTAGTTTTGCTCTCAAGTCAGGTCCACCTGCAAACTGTATAGACCCATATCTGCCATGGCATAATGTGCAGTCAGATCTGTGTCTAAGGAGTTTATTAGGAGTAATCAGTAAACAACAAAATCATTTGAGAGAAATAGATCAAAATATACCTCTCTCCCGCATGATCTGCATCCACATACATTAATTGTGGCATAAATTAGGGCATAGGATAGCAGAGTACACATAATTTTGTTACCATATATACTTGCTTGTAAGACAAGACTAACTGCAGACTGCAAAAGACCCAGATCTGCCATCACATAAGGTGCTGGCAGATCTTGGTCTTTTTTGCAGTGTTAGGTGTAATAAGTATAACAAACAGCAATGACCCTAATCTGCACATGCATTATGCTATGAAGATCAGGACCTTTGTTGTTAGCAGTTTGAATCTACTTGTAGACAAGTATATATAGTAACAGTTCTGGGGTACAGCAACTTTGTTGATAATGAGAATTATAACATTTCCATTGTTCTACTTAAATATTTGTCATTTGGTTTGTAATAACGGATATTAAAATTTTGAGACATCAATAAAGGTCAATGACAATAAAGTCAGTAATTGATGACAGATGTTTAGTATAACCAAGGTGACATGTCTGCCTGAGCTGAACCAACCAGTATATTTGGATTTGTTAATTTTCCTATTGGCATCAGGGTATAAAATTTGCCACACGTGCTACTACATGTTGTAAGAAGTGGATTCTGGAGGCAACCTTTCTAACCTGGGATACATGCCATGATGCAGAGTAAGGTTTTATATAAGGTTTAGGTCTATTACAAAACATTTGACTTGTTTAGGTCTATTATAAAGCACTGACATGTTTAGCTCTATTACAAAACATTTGACAAGTTTAGGTCTATTACAAAACATTTGACTTGTTTAGGTCTATTACAAAACATGTGACATGTTTAGGTCTATTACAAAACATTTGACTTGTTTACATATATTACAAAACATTTGACTTGTTTAGGTCTATTACAAAACATTTGACTTGTTTACATATATTACAAAACATTTGACTTGTTTAGGTCTATTACAAAACATTTGACATGTTTAGGTCTATTACAAAACATTTGACTTGTTTACATATATTATAAAACATTTGACTTGTTTATGTCTATTATAAAGCACTGACATGTTTAGGTCTATTACAAAACATTTGACTTGTTTAGGTCTATTATAAAGCACTGACATGTTTAGGTCTATTACAAAACATTTGACTTGTTTAGGTCTATTACAAAACATTTTATATGTTTAGGTCTATTACAAAACATTTGACTTGTTTAGGTCTATTACAAAACATTTGACATCTATTTTAAGGAATTCGCCTTCTTTTGCCTTTGTCATTCTCTTATGTGCTATTTTTGGAATTCCTAAAGTTACTTGGCACCCATAGTCATGACTGTGCTGATGTTCCATCAAACCCTATCCATACATACATAGATACACACACACACACACACACACACACACACACTTCATTAGTTATTGCACATGCCAAAGACTTAGTACAACTCCATTCTGTTTGTACTAATAAATACAGTTGGTACCCAGTCAACTCACAGTCATGTAATATATTGTACTAATAAATACAGTTGGTACCCAGTCAACTCACAGTCATGTAACATGTCTAGACTTTTTAAAACACGACCAAATAAATATTATTACAACCTACTATGCAATTTATTATAATTTACATGATATCTTCAAATATATCATTGCAAACGTTAAGAGAACAATCGACAGATTAATTGAAGAACTGTTGGTATCTGACTTTAACATGAAAATAGGCTGACCTTACATTCATATGATGTCATGTCATGTAAAAAAAAATGTGTTTCCGGTTGGCTTACTGTCCCCATTTATTGTTGTAGACCCTAGCACTTTTTTCCCTCTTTGATAAAAAAAAAAACGAAAATAAAATTTACAAAAATGCAAAATTGATTTGTGCATCTAATTGAGCTGGTTTAGCCCAGTACTTAAAGTTCTTAATACATTATATATAATACTCATAATAATATTATATAATGTTTAAAATAATCAAACCTACCTACCCTAATTTTAAAACCAGTGCAATAGGAAACATTTTTCTTTTTCGCCCTAACTTTCTTATGTTGTAATCAGTTGGAGATGCTAATCAGCTTGTACCACGGTGTCCAAGGACCATTAAGTCCTCAACAGCAATCAAAACAAGGCCAGCCCTGCTACTGAGCAAGTAGACGTATTACAACTGGACTTTTTAGTTCCTTGGCATCATCCTTGGGCCGAAGGCTGTACAATGTTTTTTCCCTATCATTGTCAACACTTATTTGCTGCCCATTAATATCAAAACATACAGCATGCCCTCATTGTAGCGCTGTCCATAGGAGTTATAGAGTATATTGCCATATAGTGAGACTGTCTTATAATGGAGTACATTATACTTGTAATGACTACTGAATAAATTGTAAGAAGTACAGAAGCTGTTTACGCTATGACCCTGGTGGTGGCACAGCAGTGGTGACATTAGAATGTGTAGGTGGCAGGTTAAAGTTTGTGATTATCCAATACTTTTAAACCTAGTTTAATATTTTTGTTTTTAAATTTGTTGTGGAAAGTTTGAGGTTCATGTTACATGTAAAGTTTGTTATATTGGTGACATCACATTGAAGTCTTTGTTTCAGGGTTTTGTTATATATCTCTGTATGAACTACGCATTGCAATTTCACTTCTACATCTCCATGTATTTTTGGTCTGTTAATATTGGTTTTTAAAATAATGTTTACTTTGATTACAGTTTTTAGTGAATAGTATGAGGTTAAAATTTTATTACAGTTTTTATTGTGATGTATGAGGTTAAAGTTTTATTACAATTTGTAGTGAATAGTATGAGGTTAAAATTTTATGACAATTTGGAGTGAATATCATGAGCTTCAAGTTTATTACAATTTGTGGTGAATAGTAAGATGTTATATTTTTATTGCAATTTGTAGTGAATAGTATTAGGTGAAAAGGTTAAAGTTTTATTAAAAGTTTTGTTAGTGAATAGTATGAGGTTAAAATTTTATTAGTTTTTATTGATATGTATGAGGTTAAAGTTTTATTACAATTTGTAGTGAATATTATGAGGTTAAAGTTTTATTACAATTTGTAGTGAATAGTATTAGGTTAAAATTTTATTACAGTTTTTATTGATATGTATGAGGTTAAAGTTTTATTACAATTTATAGTGAATAGTATGAGGTTAAAGTTTTATTACAATTTGTAGTGAATAGTATGTGGTTAAAGTTTTATTATAATTTTGAGTGAATAGTATGTGGTTAAAGTTTTACTACAATTTTGAGTGAATAGTATGTGGTTAAAGTTTTACTACAATTTTTAGTGAATAGTATTAGGTTAAAATTTTATTACAGTTTTTATTGATATGTATGAGGTTAAAGTTTTATTACAATTTGTAGTGAATATTATGAGGTTAAAGTTTTATTACAATTTGTAGTGAATAGTATGAGGTTAAAATTTTATTAGTTTTTATTGATATGTATGAGGTCAAAGTATTATTACAATTTGTAGTGAATATTATGAGGTTAAAGTTTTATTACAATTTGTAGTGAATAGTATGAGGTTAAAGTTTTATTACAATATGTAGTGAATAGTATGAGGTTAAAGTTTTATTACAATTTGTAGTGAATAATATGAGGTTAAAGTTTTATTACAATTTGTAGTGAATAGTATGAGGTTAAAGTTTTATTACAATTTGTAGTGAATAGTATGAGGTTAAAGTTTTATTATAATTTTGAGTGAATAGTATGTGGTTAAAGTTTTACTACAATTTTGAGTGAATAGTATGAGGTTAAAGTTTTATTATAATTTTGAGTGAATAGTATTAGGTTAAAAATTTATTACAGTTTTTATTGATATGTATGAGGATAAAGTTTTATTACAATTTGTAGTGAATAGTATTTGGTTAAAGTTTTACTACAATTTTGAGTGAATAGTATGAGGTTAAAGGTTTGTTCAGTTTTGCACCACCAGGCCATAGTTTTCAAACCCTGTTTCTTGTTACCTTGGGACCAACTCTTGACTGCTTTCCGAGGACAGAAACCATTTTTGTATGATCTGCAAATAAATGTGAAATGGGAGTTTAGTGTTAACTCATTTGCCTACCATTATTAGTGTCTGTTCATCTGCCCTTCTCTCATTAAACTTTGGTTTAGTTTTGCATTGGGTTAGGTGAGTTTTTCATGAACACTAACTTACAGGATTTGTAGTTTAGTATGTGGATCCATGAGTAAATTGGTAGGAGGTTAGCATGATCAGTATTTTACTCTTTGAGTGACTTCTCTTAGGTATCACTATAGTAATTGGACAAATCAGCTGTCACTGCATCCTACTGTTGTGGCTAAGAAAATCATGAATAGATTTACACATCCACTGCAAGGTTGAGACGTGTAATATATGAAGTGCTCCATCCATTCTTTTGTCCACACAATAAACTATAGTTACCAATCTTTGTTCATGGCTTACACTTTGGTTAAGCAAGAAAACTATTGACCTGTGGGTGAAAAAGTCAAATGTCAAGAAAATGAAACAAGAACAAATGGAACAGAATATCTGATTGGCTGACTCAATCAGCTTTAAAGGTCATAATGGGTAAACCTTTCAAGAAAATGTGATTTGGGCTGTGATTGGTTAAGCAGCTGATGCATATTCATGAGAAACAGGATATCCAATCACATACAGACATGGTACAAGGAAAGTGGTGGATTTTCACTTGTGTGTTGTGACAATGTAAAGTCTAAACAGAAAAGTTTTTACTGAGCTTAACTTTTATATAGGATGACAAGGCAGACAGGTGTGGTTTGGCCAGTTCTGGAAATGTCACTTCCGACTATTAGAAAATGCAAAATTGATTGACCTTTGCTTGTAGACAAAGTTTTCAAACAGTCATACTCGTAGGTGTATATACCTTTGTGCAAATCCTAAGTGATATGTATGACACCAAGATTCGAAAAGTACATCACTGCAACCTGTATTTCATGCTTCATTGACTTTTCTCAAAGTTGTTTGTGATCAGTGTGGTGTGCATCAGTAACTGTACAGGATGATGTAAAGTACATGTACACTATATACCTGTTGATTGATTATGGTAGGTAGTTATCAGGTAAATGCTCTCTTAAAGAATGCATTGTGTATATTGCACTATTTGTTGTTTTCAGAAATTTAAAATGCCTTGTCAATTATATTCCCAAAGACAAACTTTAAACCATGTACAAAGAGCAGTGCTTTATGATGCATAACCTTTATTATAAAAGAATTCTAAAGTAATTGCCTAGCAGTAGCAAGTTAGGATTTCCTTTGAAATGAGTAAAAGTTTGATCCTCACAGTAGCTGTTCTGGTATCTGTGATTGCCAGATTCACGCTTATTTACAAAATATCATGCTGAAAATTAAATGGACTGTGTGGAAATCTTGTATTATATTTTGAAGCACTAATTTTATTTCTTTACAAAACCCTCCTTTGTTCAGGAAATTTGCCCCTTTTTATTGAACATAGTGCAGAATTTCTCATTTACATTTTCAGTCCTGGAAGAGAGCCATCTCCAAAAAAATTCTGGTTGGCATTGGCTTACAGGAGGGCTGTGTTATCTTAGGACAGCTCTTGTTTTTAATCATACCTGCCTGTTGAACTCCTAAGTTCCCAGTTTGCTTTATGAAAGATCTTGAGAGTATTTAGCTTTCTACAGGATTTTTAAAATGGAAGCCCTGGACAAATTTCTTTAAAATCTGGGCATCCATTGTAGTGAAAACTGTTGACTATGGTAAATTTAAAAGCTGAGAACCAGGTCAGAAGGACTGGAGATCTTCTAATCAGGGACTATCTTTTATGACAGATTTCCATCTCCAGTGTGTGGCTTCTTTGGCCAGTTACATGCATTGATTGAATGTGCACGTATGGCACTGAATGAGTTTTGAACAGGAAACCATTGCCATTGGCAATACAGATTCTGTCACATGGAGCTTTTAGAAGTGCATTTGAGGTCTGCATGCCTCAAGGGATACAAGATTGAAGAAGCTCATTGTATCTTAACATTTAACCATCCCATCTAATCCATCAGAGGAACAAGAAGACAGTATCATATCAGTATAACACAATACAGCTTTGTCATCCATTTTAGCTAGCCTAATTGATGAGCAACCTTGGCCATTAACCTGGGCAAGATAATTAGGGGTAGCCAGTCTAGACCACCCATTTTTATGACACTATCACGATTGATGTCAGGTAAAGTGTCGCCACCCGAATCACATAGAGAAGTTGATGACCATGAGAAAATGTTTTGTTCGTTCACAAGCAAGTGATATGATTTTATGGTTCTGCTTCAGTTGCCCATAAAACAAGCAGACAAGTGGTGTCTTCATTTAAGTTATTTTCCACTTTGACAAGGAAGTTACTGTTAAGGCTTTTGTAGAATATGTCAGTTTTTCTCACGGTGCATTGTAACAACATGAACTCCGGAAGAATTTGCCATAAATTCATAAAGTTGTATCTCCTGTCTCTTGATAAATAATATAAAAGAAAAATATTTATTTAATTTTATAATTCCAGTAACAGTTCAGTGACAGAAAATGATAAAGTCAACAAAACTTCTGTAAGAATTTTATTTGTTGTTAGCAATTTACAATCTGCCTTAAATCAGCCACATAGGTTTTTAACATTGCCAAAAATTGTTGTGATGTTGTTTTTGTTGTTTGTTGTGGGCTTGATGCTATTTTTCAGCACCTGATAGACTGTATATGGCAGCCAGTATAACTGGTTGAGCAAGAACGTGTTAAAAACCGTGGTAAGAACCAGTGACCCATGGGAAGCTGCAGGCAAGCTTTCTCACATTCCAACATTGGCTGTGCCAGAGACTCAGACCTATACAGACACAGGTGAGCTGGTAGTGATTGGTAACGGTGAATGCTTTAGACCACTTAGCTGTCTGGGGCCCAGTAATGTAATGTGAATAGTATCATACTAAAATGGTTTACTCGTATCTTTTCTTTTATATATTTGAAGAGTTTACTGGGGTCAAAAACTTCTCCAAAAGCATGGATGCCCACTAGAGACTGATGCTACAAACTCTAGTTGTCCAACAAGATCATTAGGTTGTCCAATCAGAAATTTTCATACACTATTCCAGTGAAAATTGGTTGTCTCCAAATGCCTGATCAATGATTTCATTTTGACAAATAATTATTATTATGTAGCAAAACTGTTTGAGTCAACACCATAATTTTTAAATGCATGATTCTTCAGTTAGTTCAATGTATGCTTTGAGCACAAAAATCCAGCATTGACATCAAAGAACCCAGTTTGAAAAATTGTACAGTAAATGTCAGTCTGGATGTCTATAAATTATAATTTACCCTGTGTATAAGTAACCTTTCAGTGTCACAGACTTGTATAAAATCATTATATGTATAGATTTAATATTCCTTATAGGTTCAGAAATTTTTTAAGTTTCAAATATATTTAGGCTTTTTTTCTGATAAGAATCAATAATTACATGCCTTAAATTATTTATGTTGTGCTTTCACTCTTGTTTATTTTAATTTAATAAAATTTTATTTTTTTTGTAATCATTTTATATACTTTTGTTATTCTTACTCTCTAGAAAAACCACTTGCATATTAATTACCAAAGCAAAAATGACAGAAAAACTATCTTTGCTCACTTTGTTTCTTGTCTTTGTGCAGAAATAAGCGCGCACACACACACACACACACACATACACAATAAATATAAAGGTAGTACAAAATATGAATTTATCATAAAAGTGCATCTGCATAGAATGAATTATTTGTAATAAATGTAATTGCTTTTTTAAGATGTCCATGTCTGCTTTTAAGCACTAACTTGAATGTGCTGTGCATGATGTGGATGGATTTGAAAACAACTACAATTCAAACTTGTTTAAGATATGGTGGCTAAAGATTACCCAAATCAGTGTCAAGGAGCCGATTAAAGTGAACATAAGGGACTGATCATTTAAATTCAGAAAATAATATTTTGGTTCCAATTTGTTGAAAAATGAATTTATTCTATCCATCTTATTAGTTGAGAAAAGGGATTATTGTCCATGATTGACTCTCCAGGTAGATATTAGAACTTTTGTAAACATTAATACCAAAAGAGTGGTAATGAGACAAGCTTCTTTATTTAGTTTACATCAAAGTAAACATGTCATAAACCACAGCCATTCAACATCCATTCAAATCTAGTTGTGTTACTGTACTATGACCTGTTTGTGACCTGCAATTACTTGCCTAAGTAAACTTTGCTTGTCCCAGATGTCCCCAGTGGATATTTCCATCCATGGTTTCTGATATTCAACCAGTGTACAGTTTGTTGAATTTTCACTCAGATGTTGTGTTGTATACAGTTGGTGATAAGGTACATTTTTTTATGTAATGTTAATTTTTGTTTAGAAATGAAAAGTCTGGGTACCTGCTTACATGATCACCATTTTGTCAGGGTCTGTTCTGGGATCTTTGCAAATTTCGGTTCTGAATAGATGCTGATTCTGTGTTCTTAGAATTTCAGCCAAAGTTGCACCTTTCTTTTTTAAAAATGCTTTACAGCCTCGTTGTTATAAATCAGGTCAAGGAAACAAAATTATTATTTTAAACCAGAATGACCCTTCTAACATCATGCATACTCATTTTGTTTATGTCATTGTGATCTTTGCTCTAATGTTATTTCCAGAAATTTTCACTAACATCTGTTCAAGGATTTTTAAAAATCATTTTGGTATTTAGCATCAACCGCTTGGAATATTTCGTAGTTTTTCAGTTTGGCAACCAGAACCTGTCAAGTCTATACAAATTAAACACGCAATAAAAAAAAATACTTCTGACTGATGCGGCCTTCTTAAGCCTGTACTTATGGTTTATAAAGTTACTAACAATAATAAAAAAATCTGACCAAATAATTTTGTTTCTGCAACGAATTTCACAAAACATGAAATACAGCAGTTGTAATGACTGTCTATTCATTCGTCCAGCATCAACATTTGGTTATGGTTTTTTAAAGGATATGTCTCCTGTTTTTGCCCAATCATCTGACTTTACCCACAAAAGCATTGTGGTGGACAGAACATCCGTTAAGATTTAACGTCAAGGAAGTCATTGGTCAGGGTTTAAGGTCAGTGACCAGTGGTGGTAGTACAATCTACAATTGCTGATGAGGAATTATCATCAGACATTGTTTAACTGTTTACCATAAGATATACAATATCACCACTGGTGTGGAGGTCAGAAGTTCAAGGGTGAAGGTCAGTGATCATTTTAGTGGGTACTACAATTTATATTTTGTAATTATGGATCATGGATTGGCATTGGATTTTTAGCCAAATTCACAAGTGTACATGGCACATCATTGGGGATGGAGGAGCCATGAGTTAAAGGTCATGGTCACAAGGTAAATTGTTGACATTTTTGGAGGATAAATTGTTAAGAGTTGTCCAAAGTGGCTTAGTGGTATAGTACAAAATTCTGCTCCCCTAAAAAATCTTGTTTGAATGGAACTTTGGGCTCTGCTGCCTCCATTTACTGCATGCGTTGCATGGCCACTTGCTAGGCCATTGAAAGGGAAATATCATGTGTTTACATAAATGGATGAGTATCAGAATGGTTATTTATTTGCAAAGGAATGAGTGACCAAAAGGTCAAAAGTTATGGTCACAGGGATGTTTGGGTATATGTTAATATGGCTGAGGGCAAGAGAAATATTTTGTTTTATTTGTTTGTTAAGGAAATGTCCTTTTGTTATCAGAAATAGTACAAATACTCATTTGTGAATTTTGAAAGTATAACAACTCCAATAAAAATGCTTATGCTATTGTATTTAACCTTTTTTATTCTGTATTATCTTGGATAACCAGGTACACCACATTTATAAATCAATTAAATTTGACCCTGGAGATACCAATAAGCCTTTTACAAGTCAAAATTTCCACCAACAGAAATTACATTTGGACTTAGCACCAATAATCAGATTGGCGGAAGTTAAGCCTGAACCAAGTCTGACCAGACAGTTAATCAGATGACTTTACAGTTGAGGCAATTGATTGCACTAGAAGAAAAGGTCTGAATGGGAAAGTAGTCTGGTTTCAGAGGATGTTTGTTCTTTCTAATAAAGCTCCTGCAACATTTGACTGCCTGGATTTTAGGACGATGCTCACCCACAAATTAAAATCGCTATTTCTTTTAAAATTAAGGGTGTGAGAATACATTTCCAGTAATTAGAAGTAAGTTCAAATTGTGTTGCTGTGAATAATTTTGTAATAAAATATCAATGATGTCTCTTACTACGCATGCATGCACGATGTAGATTATTCATACAGTAATTTCTTGAGTCTTCAATTTATTTACAAATTCCATATGTACTTGCTTACAAATCAGATCAAACTGCAAACTGTATAGACCTAGATCTGTTGTCACATAATGAGCCAGCTGATCTAAGTCTATGCAGTTTGTTTAGGAGTAATCAGTAGAACAAACAACATAGACCCTGATCTGCTAATGCCTTTTGCAAAAGGAGATCAGGATATATGTTGTTTGCAGTTGGACTGAACCTATAAGCAAGCACATACGGCAGATTATTGTACAATGCCAGTCAAGTTATGAATATGGTGTATTTACATAAACGACGCAGAGACTGGCAGGTCCTGATTGTTGTAGTTATATTGTAGCAGTATCCCTGTGATTGTTCCAGTTTGGCGTTTTAATTCGGTAGGTTATGAAAGATAACGGTGTTTTAGCATTGAAATTTTTCATTTAGCATTGGACTGGACTTTGTGTTTTGTTGTGATTTTTCGTATTTGGAAACTTGAAAATGTCCTTGAAAATGTACATCAGAGATCAGCATTACGGATACAGAAGTTAATGCATATGATACAGAAACCATGATTAATATAGACAGTGTCTGTTATAGAATTGCAATAATCTAATGTTTCCTGCCCTCTGCCCCCTTTTTTTGCAGGGGTTTAAATTTTTAATAATAATATATTTGTGCCGAGGAAAACATGCTCTTTTTGTTTTGCTCATGCACGTTAACTTTTTAAGCAGACAAATAAAGATGGCCAAGAACATAAAATAATTTAGTTCACAGTCAAGATCATAAAATAATTTAGTTCACAGTCAAGAACATAAAATAATTTAGTTCACAGTCAAGAACATAAAATAATTTAGTTCACAGTCAAGATCATAAAATAATTTAGTTCACAGTCAAGATCATAAAATAATTTAGTTTACAGTCAAGATCATAAAATAATTTAGTTCACAGTCAAGATCATAAAATAATTTAGTTCACAGTCAAGATCATAAAATAATTTAGTTCAGGGTCCAGTTTGTCACGGTTTCTATCTCCTCTAAAAATGGTGTTAAAGTGGTATCCAATGACAGTTTACTGTTTGATAATGCTATAATATAGTTTGATCCTCATGCTTTAGTAAGGGTATTGAATACCCTCTGTCTGTCTCTCTGTCTCTGTGTGTGTGTGTGTGTTGATCCTCTTGTCTGTAACCATGTCACCTCATTTATTGATGGTGGAAATTTAAGCAAACTTTGTTGTCTGGGTTTTCTGATATGATCACATGCAAGATGAGTACGCCTTTTTGGAACTCTACCCTGGGAGGGAGTCAAAGGTCAAATACACAAAAGTTTTGTTACAGTGACATTTGTTTATATTGTTTTGCCATGAGGTCCATGATGTATCTTTTGCAGAAGGTCATATCATATATGGATTTCGGGTTAACACCATTGGGTGGTATATGGTGGGTGGTGGGTGGGGGAAAATGTAACATAAAGCAGGATGAACCAGGAAAGTGGTTCTGGTCTAGAATATTTTGGCATGACTGTTGTGTATTTTTTAGACAAGGAACACTTAATAGAGGTGATCTATTTGGCAGGGTTGCTTTGTGATGTATTTTGACATTTGCAACAGCAGAAATACATGTAATGTTTCAACAGATATAGGTCAGAAATGTTCAATAGGGTTTTGATAAGCTGTTACAGGAGGATGTTGTAGAGTATGGTTAATATTCCCTTGATGGACAGGACAGCAAACAGGATTTCTGGGCTTTTGAATCCTGATGAATTGCTACACAGTGCCAACTGTCAGTTTAGGCTAATTAGGAAGACCTCCAGTATCATGTGCCAACCATCCCATCCTATAATGATCTACTTGGGGATTTTTCCTCTGCCAACTTGATATTGTCCAGCCTTGTGTTGTTCCTCACCATGCATATACCATATGGAGTATATACTTAGTGTCAGGTCCAACTGCAGTCATCATAGACCCAGCCAGGCAGTTGCATAATTTGCAGGTAGATTAGGGTCTATGTTGTTTGTTCTACAGTTTAGTCCTTACCATCTGGATAGACCCAGATCTGTGATAACATATTTGTGTCTGTGCATTGTGCTGTTGGGTCTGATGTATGGGAGTACATGCAACATGCTATACTAAGAGGTATTGTTGGATTTTAAAATAAAGTCTGGGTCGGATTTATGAAAACCCAGAGTCCAGTCATTATAGCAATGAAAATAGGGGGTCTAGTAAAACCAGAACATGGAGGTGCTGGAAGCAGGGACTTATACTAATTATCTACTTGATTAACTAATTATCCATGTATACTTCTTGAGTAAATATTTCACCCTTGTGGATTTTTGTAAACTTCCTTTGTGTTTAAGGGTTTTTGGCAAATCTTGAATGTAATTTGTTGATTCACAAATAAATTTAAAGTATTATTTCTAAAAAGAGGGACATTTGCCATTCATCAGCAGAATGCAGTATGTAACCCAAGACATCAGGAAACCTTGATATTTTTCAATTTTTCCGTTTTCCATATTTTGTTTTCATCCAAACATCAGGAAACACTGATAACTCAGTTTTTTCTGTTTTCCTTTTTTTCTCATTTAAAGTAGCATTTTAATTTTGAACATCAAGATTCTGACCTAGTTGTTTCAAATTTTAATTTAAAAATTGGATTATATACATGCAGCACTATGGAGATTCACTGAAGTGACATAAAATTGGACCTGCAGACAATCTTTTGTTTCCATCTATTTTATGTTTAGTGAAAACATTTCTGCAGCTTTATTGCATACCAATTTGGGCAGATATGATGCCCTACCATATGTGGTTTAGTGGGCATGTTGTATACATGCACATTTAAATTACATTTCTGTGGTAGTGACTTCTGTGTATTTCCATTCATATACATGTCTCTAGCAACTAAGTCTGTTTCATTTGCAACTTTGAACAATATTGTTTCGTGTTAGTCATATAAATGTGTAAAAAATGTGCCTTCCATTTAAACAATAAATAAAGCGCAAAAACAAGTCAAAAATATTTTTCCCAAGTCATTTTCAGAAGGACTGAAAGTGATTATGGTAGACAGTCTCCATGCTGGAAATATTTCAGAATTGTTGATTCCAACAGCAAATAGAAAGCTAAATATAATTTGTGCTGTACTGAGTTGTCTGAGACACTAAGGTTAGTACCATTGCAGTGATCAATCACTTGAAATATGTACCCAAAACAATGTGAACACATAGTCTCTAACAAAAAACTAGGATCCCAACAGTTAGTTTGCACATTTAAATTTCCAGTGCTATGTCGAGATGGAAGTGGCACTGATTTATTAAAAAACTAAACAGTATGAATATGCTTAGACAGATGTGGGAGATTTTGGGTTAGAACCCCGGCCGAGTCATACCAAAGACTTGCAAAATTGTTACTTGCAGCTTGCTCGCTTGGTACTCAGCATTAAGAGCTTAGTGTTAGGACTGGTCGGCCTGGTGTCAGAATAATGTGATTGGGTGGAACATGATGCTAAATATCTGCGGCATGATGCCTCATTGTTAGACATCACTATAAACTGCCATTCTCCAGACAATATAGCGATGTGACTGAAAGTTTGTAAAATATACATTAAAAATCCAAATCACACATTTGTGCGTATCTCTGACCACCCAGTATGGTTCAGATAGAGGGACTAAAAAGACTTTCTGCTTCAAAGCCCTTGTACAAACTGCCAGGAAAAGAAACAGTTTCCATACATGTTCTTTTCTGCTATGTAATCATACTTATCAGATGACGCCAGTGCTTGGCACAAAGAGCCAAGCACCTGACTACCGGGGGAAAAAGGTATGCCATGGGTATTGTGTTATTTTTGCATGGGCGTTATTTCTTACTGACTTTCGTATATTCGAAATGTTCATGAATATTGAAAGTGAAAATTAAGAAATTTTAAATGTTCTTGTAAATTTTATTTGACTAATTTTGCATGTATCTTCATTTTGTCTTTGAGGTACCTAATATTGTTTTAGGCTTAACTTTAGTTCAGTAGTGTCATAATCAAATACAGTAGAACCTGTCTTGAAAGACCACCCCTTCTGCCAAAAAGTATTGGTATCTCAAGATAGGTGGTCTCTCATGACAGGTAATAATACTATATAAACAGTAAATCTGTGCAACCAATAAATCTGTGCAATGAGACCTGGTCTCTCAAGACAGGTGGTCTTTCATAGCAGTGGTCTCACAAGACAGTTTTTACTGTATATACTTTTGGCGCAAAGAACAGCTACCATATATACTTGCTTAAAAGTTGAGTCAAACTGCAAACAATGAAGATCCTGATCTGCCATGGCATAATGCACCTGGACATTAGGGTCTATGTTGTTTTTTCTACAGATTACTCATAACAAACAAACTGCACAGACTCAGTTCTGCTGGTGCATTTTGTGATGGTAGATTATGGTCTGTGCAGTTTGCAGTTGGACTTGTCTTATAAGGGAGTATATACGGTAATGTTGGAAAACTTTATGTGCCTAATTAACAATACTGTACTTTTTCTATCAATATCGTTATTGAAAAAACTCGGATTTAGCACACAATGACAGTTTTGCCCTGTAAGTACCATATTCACATTTACATGGAATCATTTCAAGCATTTTGTAATTGTGACTGCCTTACTTGTAACATTACTTTTGTCAGCATTTCCACTTATGTACATGTCTCTAGTAACATTCTTTTATTAGCATTTCCATTTGTGTACATGTCTCTAGTAACATTACTTTTGTCCACATTTCCACTTATGTACATGTCTCTAGTAAACATTCTTTTATTAGCATTTCCATTTGTGTATACGTCTCTACTTACATTACTTTTATTAGCAATTCCATTGGTGTACATGTCTCTAGTAACATTACTTTTGTCCACATTTCCACTTATGTACATGTCTTTAGTAACATTCTTTTATTAGCATTTCCATTTGTGTATATGTCTCTACTTACATTACTTTTATTAGCATTTCCATTTGTGTACATGTCGCTTGTAACATTACAACTTCTGCCCACGGTTCCATGTACATGTATGTACATGTCTCAGTAGCATTACTTTTATCAGCATTTCCATTTGTTTACATGTCTGTAGTAACATTACCTTTGTCCACATTTCCATTTGTGTACATGTCTTTAATAACATTACTTCTGCCCACATTTCCATGTATGTACATGTCTTAGTAGCATTACTTTTATCAGCATTTCCATTTGTGTGCATGTCTCTATTACCATTACCTTATTTCCACATTTCCATTTATGTACATGACTCTAGTAAAATTACTTTTATCGGTATTTCAGTTTGTGTACATGTCTCTAGTAACAATACCTTGGTCCACATTTCCATTTATGTACGTGTCTCTAGTATCATTACTTTTGTCAGCATCTCCATTTGTGTATGTGTCTCAAGTAACATTACTTCTGTCCACATTTCCATTTGTGTACATGTCTCCATCTTCACAAGCCAAGGTTCCGATATGTAAACCCTTTCTACATTTTGGCAGATTGAGCAGATATTTTAGTGACATCTATTGGATTCATGAATGTCAGCTAACCAATAGCATGCAACAGCGATGCTTTTTACATCCGCCAAAAATGGTGGAGGCACTTGACTTCAAAGGGACACTTTGTAAGTTTTACATCAAACATGACTACGTAATGGAGAGAAGTCATTACAGGTGTATTTGATTGAAATGTATTTGTATAAACATGGACATGCAGTGGACAATTGTTTAGTTATGAATCCATTCAAGTTTTATGCTCCCTTTGCCTCGATCATGTAGAAACATTGTACAAATTTGAACAGTTAATTTTGATGAGATGTCACTGCGCCCAATGAGATACTCAGACCTGAAGAACAAAAACATCTGCTCGATCCACCAAGGTGTAGTTAGGGTTAACATATCAGAACCTTGGCTAGTGAAGATGACATGTCACTAGTAACATTGGTTTGTCTGTGATTCTCTTTATGTCTCTTGCAATGAGTTTAGAATGAATTAAGATGCCAGGTGGAGGTGGTATCAGGACTATAAATAAGATTTCAGTGAATTGGAATTTTACTCCCTGGTTTGGAAGCATTCAGTTTTTGGGGGTGGGGTTGTTAAAATTGTTTAAGGTATTTTATGAATACCATACAATATGGATTACAATACCTAATCATCCAAAGTTTAACATGCCTTTGAAGATGTATCAGTTGGCGTAGTGACCAAGACTAACTGAGGATGCTCTTAATTATATGGCTTTTTTTGACGAGTTTTCTCTCAGTGTTCTATTATTTAAAAATGACCAGAACATGGAAACTTGTCCAGGTGATCTGTTTAAATGGCTTGAAGAGTACTGCAATGGGACACTGACTGTCTGTGATTATTGCAGAAGAAATATGCTGGCATTTTTTTTTTTTTTTTTACAAAATGCATAAATTGAACTGTCCTGCAGACTTTAAATGCATTTAAAAATTGTATAATTTTTAAAAAAAAATTTGTCTGCATAATATAGGCAGAGACCCAGCTTATCTAAAAGTACGAACTGGATACTTTTAGGGAGTTACTCTGGCACCCTGCCAGATGGAGTGCTTCATGATCGCTGGTCATTCAAGGTCAAGAAGATAGCATCTGAGTGAACAACAAAAGCTACTTGTTCCCAGTCCAGTAAATGACTTGTTTCAGATTTTGAATGTTGCCATATATATTTTCTTATTAATTACCACTGTCACTTCAACCAGGTGATCTTAATTTGTCCTCAATCACTTCTGCTAACAAGGTCATTTAGATGAAATTGAGAAGGTAAATAGAAGTGGGATGGTGTTATCTTTCCAGGTACATTTTAGGATTGTGTCTTGACCTAAATTCTTTTGTGTAGTAGGAATGAATTCGGACAGAATGTTCCCTTCCAGTGTTTTTACAAGCATTTAACCGTCATTCGGTAGCAGTAATATGTGTCTTAAATTTATCCACCTGCGGAAAACTGAGGAAAGTGGCTAATGACATATGGTTGCTTAACAGAGGTTATTTGAAGAAAAATCTAGTTTGTGAGATCTTGTAGGTGTTAGTTTTAAAATGTGCTTAATAATGACCCATTTGTTTTAGATTGTATTATTGAGAAAAGTTGTGTTACATTTGGAATTAAACATTAAAGAACCTGGCAATATTGTTGGCAGAATTGTATGTATATTTTCAGAAACGTGATTAACTTGTTCTGCATCAAGGGGCAGAAATTGGGAAAGGTTGGCTGAAGTGTGCTACTTTGAGACACATGGGTGGCAGATATTATTATGGTACATGTGTTGACAGAATGAAACTCTATTCTTAGTAATTTAATTGATCTATATAAAAAAATCAACTGGCAGGTGATACATTTGTTTTGTAAACCAACCAGATGTAGTAGATGATCTGTTGTCAAAACAGCCTGCTAAAATACCAGCTTGTGTATGTTGATAAAGCTATGCCAGAGTACCTAATCCCTGCATTAACAGTCAGCTTATGTATGTTGATAAAGCTATGCCAGAGTACCTTCTCTACATTAACAGTCAGCTTGTTTATGTTGATAAAGCTATGCCAGAGTACCTAATCCCTGCATTAACAGTCAGCTTGTGTATGTTGATAAAGCTATGCCAAAGTACCTAATCCCTGCATTAACAGTCAGTTTGCGTATGTTGATAAAGCTATGCCAGAGTACCTAATCCCTGCATTAACAGTCAGCTTGTGTATGTTGATAAAGCTATGCCAGAGTACCTAATCCCTGCATTAACATCCAGCTTGTGTATGTTGATAAAGCTATGTCAGAGTACCTAATCCCTGCATTAACAGTCAGCTTGTGTATGTTGATAAAGCTATGTCAGAGTACCTAATCTCTGCATTAACATCCAGCTGATTTATTCACAAATGCATGTACACATTAAAAGCTGACTCATTTTTGGATCTGGTCTGATTTAGTCTACACTGTGTTATCAACAAAAACTTGAATATATTACTTTAAAAAAATATAGGTCACTCTGACCTTGTTTCATTATTAATGCTAGGTCTTCATTCTTTAAATCTTTCACTAGTTTGGAAATTATGAATTGGCCACTCCTAATTGAGACATTACCAAGTACATGTAGTTCATTTGCCATTTTATCCAGAAAATTTCATTTCTGCAGAGTTTAATCCATGTATCACTCACCATATTGAACAAACAAATTTTATTAAGTTTTTAGACAATTTCTCACCCTTTAGTCTTGGACTTCTGTTTTAGTAAATAAATTATATTTCTGGCATCAATGGAACTATTTTAGCATCTTATATTAGCTATTCCTTTGATCTGTCAAGAATAAGTATAGCTGACTGTTTATAATTTTGAAAAGGGCCTTCAAGCTAATACTTTTGTAATATAAAGTTCAGCTTACAGACATCACTGCCTCTGAAGACATTTTAAAACCTGTTTGTTTTGCATGTTTACTTTTAAATGACCATCCAGCTAGACCAGAAGTGTTATATATTGTATTTGTCAAATGATAGGGACCATGTTTACTAATGTACTCGCCACATCACCCCATCTCACGTTTTCAAAATTCCAGCAAACACAGTATATACTTGCTTTAAAGTTTGGATCCAGTTGCTGACTGCATCAACCCTGATCTGCCATCACATAATGCACCAGCAGATCTGGGTATGTGTCAGTTGTTATGACTATTCTGTAGGATAAACAACATAGACCTAGATTGACAACTGCATAATGTCACTTCTGGTCTGTTGTTTGTTGTTTGACCTGACGTGTGGGTGAGTACCCAGTATATGCAATATTTACTAAGGATATTTTGGTATGATAATAACCCCACCCCTACCTATTAACAAGTATATTAGGTTGTTGCTGTGGGCTCCTCATGGAAAAAGTTCTGTTATTGGTCCAGTAGATGTAACTTTTTTATCTATCAGTTTCACACCAAGCATGTTAGTCTTGCCTAGTGTCTGTTGGTCATTGTTCCATGATCAAGGGCAAGTGTGAACAAACATAATGACAGTGTGAATTATGGAAAGTCTCCATGGTAACCAAAACAGTCATTATTGGTAGTCCGTGATAAGTTGTGATCTTGCTATAAAACAGAATACATGTGGCTCTAGAATGTTTTTTATATTCAGTTTATTTGCAGAGGTATTTTGTTCTTATTTGTCACCTGCAGCATTTTAGTTGCGCTACATTATCCTTGCGTTGTGGATAATCACTTGTCCATCCTACTTACGTTGAAGAGCAACCATCTTGAACTAATATCATCATTGCTGGATCGCCACTTGCATAATTGTACATCGTGATCAGAGACAAATGAGTTTGAGATCTTGGTTTAGAGCAATTGCAATGTTATGTACATTAGTGGCCTATATTCATGTTACATTATTGGTATTAGTTACATCTTAGACAGGTTAATTGTCCACCTTTAGCATTAAATTACACATACAAATGTTTGCTATATTTCTTAGATTACCACTTAAAATACTAAAGTTTGCCATGGGTGAAATCTAAATACATGCAAACAAAAGATCTATTGCCTTAGAAGTGTGCCCTCAAAGGCAAATGGGAACTGTTTGCATTTCTAAGGTGTGCATTTAAGCACATTGTTAATGATTTTATGTGGCCTAATGACAGGACATACTTAGAATACATAAATCACACACAGTGCTTGTATTTTTCGTTTTTGTTGACACTAACAAGTGCATAAATGAGATTTTCAAATTGTTGTAACTTCATCTTACCATAAATATTCAAATCGTCGGGTCCAACTGCAAGCCTCATAGACCCAGATATACTTAATACACCAGCAATTCAGAGTCCATGTTTGTTTTTCTAATGACTCGAAACAAACTGCATAGACCCATGTCTGTTGGCACTTTATGCTGGGTATTGGCAGTTTGCAATTAGACCCACCTTATAAGAGGGTATACGTGGTAAAGATTTTGAGGCAATTGGGAATGTTCGGTAAATACCGTATATGCTCACTTAGGTATGAGCAACTGCAAACTGCACATAACCAGATCTGCTGGCACATCTGGGTTTATGCAGTTTGTTAGGAGTAATCAGTAGAACAAACAACTCAGACCCTGATCTGCCCTTGCATTATGCAGCTGCAGATCAGGGTCTGTGTTGTTTGCAGTTGGACTTTATGAATCATGAATATCCAGTAATAAATTTGTAACCTCACACACTTCAAAGTTAGGATTAATTAATTGTTAAAACATATGTAGAGTGTTATTGCTTGAAAACCATATTGGTCAAGTTTTCGATAAAAAAAGATAAAAATATCTACCACACCATTCATGCCAATAAAAAAAATTCTGTTGCACAAAGTCAAATTTATTATATCAATAAAGTTTCAGATTGGACTTTATTACTAGCTTTATGTGGCATTTTATATGGTCTTTCATTAGATAATATATAACCAGTCTGATCACAAATGCCCCATGTAATTGTTTATCTTTCTTCTCTTCTAAAGGTAACAGACTATCTCTCAGTCTACAATGTACTTAACAGTTTTAAATGCACTTGTTCTCTTATCAAAGGCACAGTCTTGTCAATTATTGTTGATGGCATTTATCCTGTGTGGTGCCAGTTGGTCATATCAGGATCACATCTTGTTCAAATCTCAATCAGATGGAATAATAAAAAGTAAAAATAATAACAATAACAACAGTTACAACAACAATGGTACTAATGACTTTATTTTGAGAGGGTAACTCAATTAGTGACAAAAAAGAACTGATTTATTGTAGTGCCTCTCTATGAACCTATTACATGAGCACACATAACCACACCTGCTCATTTGCATAACATATCATACAAAATTAGATTGGTTTTAATTTGACAATGGCACCAGTATGAACTAGTATGAATGCCAAGTACATATTGAAAATGTAATAAAAATTGGTTGAAAAAGGGGAAAGTTATATCCTTTTGAATTTTTGAGGTTATTGTTAGGACTGGTCGGCCTGGTTTTAGGCAAATGTGACTGGGTGGGACATGATGCTACATGTCTGAGGCATGATGCCCCAGTGCTAGACATCAAAATAAACTGCCTCACTTGCAGACATTGTAGTGATATGACTACAATTGTTAAAGCTTTGTTAAAAAATATGAAAAGAAAAACAAACAAGCACAAAATACAAACCTTACCATTGTGCCCGTGATAATACAATGCCTGATACCGTTTCTAGTGAGAGTAAGGGTTAGCATCCCACAGGTATTGACTAGTGTCCCATGGGTATTGGTCATTGTCCCCCACAGATATTGGTCAGTGTCCCACAGTTATGGGCATGTGTTTGATATTGACTAACACTGAGCAATAGGTTAGTTATCAACATATATACAAGCTACTAATAATAAATTCACACATGCATACTCATACCTGCACATACATATACACATAACACATATTGAAGCCTCTACACAATACATGACCAATTAGTCACACTAATGTTATGGTGCAGCAGAAGTGAATAACAAGATGAGTGTTAACCTTATACTTAAAAGTAGAACGTATTACTTACAATTTAATCCATCTAATGCTTTCTTTGCAGAAGGAAGTTTGGATCTGATAATGTATCAGGAGGAATGTAATTCCAAGTAAGAACAGCCACATCTTGAAAAGTATTTTCAAATCGTTCCTTGTTTTGGTTTGGGTACAGAACAGTTTTTGATCTGTTAAAGATCTTGAATTTTTTTGTTGATGTTCATCAGAGACAAAAAAACATTTATGGTTTGGTTGAGCTTTACCCATCCTGTGGCTTTGGTTAATTTTTGTTGGGCAATGAAAATAAAGTGCCTCAATGGGCAATGAAAATAAAGTGCCTTGATGGGCAATGAAAGTAAAGTGCCTTGATGGGCAATGAAAATAATGTGCCTTGATGGGCAATGAAAATAAAGTGCCACAATGGACAGTGAAAATAAAGTGCTTTGCCTAAGGGCATAAGATAGCAACTAATCTGGTCTTAGATTCAAGTTTCCAATGGTTTCTTTTGACTGGAAAATGTCAAGTTAAATGGGGGTGGGATGCTGAATTTTATACATAATTTATGACTTACTGAAGAACATTCTGTCATGCATTGGTGACACATGAATTGTTAGAAATTAATTTTTAGAAAATAAAATCTTACATTTAGCCCCCCCCCCCCGCTTGTTTATATAAATGCCTAAAAAAATAGAGAAGGTAAGAAGGAGCTTTTGTGTTTTTGAATTAATTCATATTTGTATGAGTAACTCGTGTAGCGCACATTTTCCTGTGTTTTTGAATTAATTCATATTTGTACAAGTAACTTGTGTAGCGCACATTTTCTTGTGTTTTTGAGTTAATTCATATTTGTATGAGTAACTCGTGTAGCGCACATTTTCTTGTGTTTTTGAATTAATTCATATTTGTACGAGTAACTCGTGTAGCGCACATTTTCTTGTATGTGCAGCATAAATTTCCTAAAGTTATAGAAATCTTGAGTTCATTTTTTTTTTTTTAATTAAAGAAGGGAAAATTTATCAGTGGGTACAAATATATCAGGCAAGCTAAGGGAACAAATTTATGGGGTTGGTGGCTAATTATCTTTACATTTTTATATGAGAATTTTATTGTTTTCTACAATTTAAATCTTAAGATCACTGTATGTATTGTTGAATTCTTTTGGATGCCCGTGGTAGACACATTTTTATGTATTTATTAATTACACTGAAATCCTGTACATATTGGCTTTTTACTCAAGTCAAATTGCACTCATCCAGATCTACTATTGCATAATGCACTTGCAGATATGGCTTTGCAGTTTGTAGGAGTTAATAGTAAAACAAAACAAAATAGACCACGATCTGCTGGTGCAATTAATGACAGCATATCAGGGTCTATGTTGTTTGCAGTAGGACCTGAAATATATGTGAGCACATATGGTACCTCTACCCCAAAACTGTTCATTAACAAAAGGTGTAGAGTCTTCTCTCCATAGGCTAGTCAAAACTGCTATTTAATTTTCTAAATGATGTAACTAGATAACAACTAAAAGGAAATTGTGTAACACATGATGTAAAACAGCTACTGCCATTTAAAAGGTACAGTACAATGCATTGCAGTTGAATATTTATTTATGTGATATTGTGTCCACTGTTGGCATTATCCAGCAGTTTTGTGTTTTGTCATTGACCCTTAAAGAACGTTTGGTGAAGAAACTGATTTATGGCAATTTTATTTACTCCAGACATTGTGTCTTAACTAAGATTTGTTAACTTCAAAAGAAAGGCATATATTATCGGATCCATGTGGTTTTGGTTTGGCTTGCTGCTGGCATTTTATGGTAGTAGTGTACAATATATACTCACTTATAAGTCAAATCACACTAAAAATTCAGATTAAAAAAGAATCATCAGAACATTTTCAAATCCAAATACTATCCAAAGTCATGCTTTTATGGTGTCATTTAAAAGGAGTTTGGTGTGCAACTTTGGGATAGGTCGGTATGCTTGGTATGTTCAATTCAAATTCATTGATCCATTCCATCAAGTATTTTGTTAGTACACTTCAGAATTGATTATTTATCAACAGAACTGGTATAATAATTGAATCTTATGCCTGCTGGAATTCTAAAGGTTCAGTCCTAAAAACTGACACTTGGATGAAGAAATTTCCTTTAAAATATAAGGCTGGTTTTTCATTTCAGCAGGTTTTTAACATAGTCTTAGGGGGTGAATTTCAGGGGTGTAAATCTTTTTTACAGAGAAGATTTTTGTCCTTCAGGGATTTTATTTGGTCATTCAGGTTTATTGTATTAATTAGGCAGATACCATACATATTTATAAGTTGAAACAACATAGATCCTGATCTGCCTGACCTGCAGATAATGATCTATGCTGTCATACTGGTTACTCTTAAGAAACTGCACAGACCCAGATCCGCTGGCACATTATTTGACAGCAGATCTGGATTTGTGCAGTTTGACTCATAAGCGAGTACATATATTTGGTAGTTTAAATTGGAGTAAAGCAGGAATACACACTACCTGTAATACAAAGAATGCATCTTTGAATAATAGTCTAATGGAATCCTGCTGTCAAAATAGTAAATTTTAAAAGACTTGCATCAGACATGCTGCTCGTGCCCAAAAAAGGTGCATTTTGATGCCTACTTGTGGATCAACCCAGGCTGGCTACTGTGGTATGTCCTAGGGCAAGGTGCTTCACTCCAGTACTAGTTTGGCTGTAAATGCTTTTTTTGTATTCCTGTACTATAAAATACTAAACCAAACATTTTGCAGGTTGCAATATTAAACTTGTAATAAAGTAAGATTTCAGCATTTTTTGCAGTAAATAAGCTGTACTTCATGAAATATAGCACCATGGTACTTTCACATAGGTCAGAATCAAGTAAAAAAAGGGTATCATTTCATATACTGTGTATAAATGACAGTCAATTACTGGATGTTCTATAAAAATTATGGCATGAATGTCAAGTTTTGGCAAAGATGGATGCATGGATTTTCTTAATAAATGCAGATTGTTATTTCCAGAGACAACGTCAACACTCAAGGAAGTATATGTCTTCCAATAGAATCAGAATATATCTCACAAATTGCATGAGAAAAATGAATGTTTGAGATCCCATGACCCAAATGTCTTTTTTGAAAGGGAAAATTAGATGTTTGGTCTACCTTTAAATATTTGTAATTGAAGAGTATAAAAGTCATTTTTATTCAGAAATTAATTGAATTACTCATTATTTGAAGCCCTGTGGTTTTTGTGCAGCCAGTATTTGAAAACACCAACACTTTGATAAAAATCACATTATTGTCTTCCATCTCAAAATGTTTCCGATTTGAATCCAGGTTAAGTATGTTGTCCTCATACTCTCTGAACATTTAATTTTGTACCTAGTGAAAATGTCATCTCATGCCTCAGCAGATTTCCATTTTGACATTAAGCCTGGCATATTAATGTTTGTACAAAGTAACCTGGGATTAAATAAACTTAAAAATTTACTAACTTGTCTTGTCTACTACTGCAAACATGTAGAAACATTTTTATAAAACTCTCATGAACTTTGTTCATTTAACCTTTTCTGTCATAAATATTGGGGTCTATGTAGACTTTAGTAGTTGTCATACAAATGAACTGGCAAGCAATCATAAATTCTAGATTATTTTACTTCCAGTTGAATTGGGATGGTTAGGTGTGTACATATAACTTAAATCATGAAAAGGGTACATTGTGGTGCACAAAGATTTCTTGTACATTACAAGGAAACAAGCCACTGACTGTTTTTCAACAGTAGGCTGTTTGGTATGCAGCTCATTAGCGTAAAGGTACAATATTTGTTATTCAGGGTACTGCATTGTATGGTTTGGGATGTTGAGTTTTAGACAGGTTGGTGTCAGAAGTGGGATAGAGTTGCCTTTGTGGTGATATGGGTGAATTGTAGCTTTTGCTGTTCAGATGGTATGTTTAGCCTGGAGATTCACCTGTGAAAATACAGATCTCAATGTTCCTGCATGAGATATATTTACTTACTGTAAACATTCAAAAAGTTGAAACCTATGGAACGTTGCAATTGCCCAACAAGAAAGCTACAGGTTATTATTACAGGCACAGGTACTGAATGTAGAAAGATTATATTTTTTTGTCAAATCTGGTAAAACATATAAGTTAAATAAGTGAACATGTATAATTTGATAATTGTTTGACTCAGAAGTGGTGGACTGGTGGGAGTGGTCACTAATTTTTACACAGTGTACACATTTGCTCAGTTATGGAACTTTATGTTGATGCACAGTATATACTTGCTTATAAGACAAGTCCAACTGCAAACTGCACAGACCCAGATCTGCCATTGCATAATGCACCAGCTGATCTAGGTCTGTGCAGCTTGTTAGGAGTAATCAGTAGAACAAACAACAAAGACCCTGATATTTAGGTCCATTATGTTATGGCAGATCAGGATCTTTGTTGTTTGTAGTTTGACTTGATTTATCAGGGAGTATACATGGTACAGTCAGAAAAAAGTATTGGGCTATTGAGGGAATACTAGTATTATAATTATGACCATATATTTAATGCCTTTTATTTTGTACCTATATCCTTGTTTGTAATATCTTTTACAGAGTTTTCACATCTTTACCTTTTATCTTTTTTACTTTTTGTTGTCAATAATCTGGAAAGGTTTATCTTTCAAAACATGTTCTTAACATATTTCTTTAAATTTGTATTTTTAACGTTGGACTTTTAATTATTGTACTGATGTGCTGTTAATTTTAGATATGTACTTGCAGTTTAAGATGTGTTGTGCATTGTTTGGTCCATGGTTTTGGGACATTCCTAGCTTGGGTATTTTCAGAGTGCCAGACAGTGATTCTGATCGATGTGAGATCTGATAATTTTCTGAGGTCAGTCTTGTGTATTGATTTGAAGTGAAAACATTTTCTTTAGAGTCATTTTCACTGTGTTAACATGTTGCAGATGGTATTGAATTTGCGTAGTTGAGATTGAAATGTTTCCTGTTACATTATATCTACTCAAACAAGCAAATTGTTATAAAAATAATTGCTAGTATATTTATTACTATCTGAAAAATTGCCTTCAAGGAGTGAGACTTGTTCATATGATACAAAATTTGATGAACTTTCTTTTCTCACACTGACATATGACAAGTGTTGACATTGTTACACCCTCTCACCCACTTGATCTTAAGAAAAGTAGAAATTGCAGTGGCTTAGTGTTTAACAGGTCAGACTTGCAACTGAAAGGATGTCTTATCCTACCACTGAATCAGAATGGGTCAGCCACCAGGGTGGTGTTCTTTGGTCAGGCACTTTACTTCAGTTGCCCCAGCACTGAAATAACTGACTTACATGGATTTATCTTTAAAACACCAAAGCAGTGATCCTGAAAGGAAGTTGACAAACATTGTTGTTGACATATTGTTTGCAAAGTATCAGATGATTACCACTGTATTTTGAGAACTGGTAAGACAGTATAATTATTGTCAAGGTATAATTTATAACAGAGTGAAAACCTAATTTTCCTTGTGGTCATTTGCACGAAGTATTTTAAAGTAC
Organism: Sinohyriopsis cumingii; assembly: GCA_028554795.2. Classification (NCBI taxonomy): domain Eukaryota; kingdom Metazoa; phylum Mollusca; class Bivalvia; order Unionida; family Unionidae; genus Sinohyriopsis; species Sinohyriopsis cumingii. The sequence goes on along the minus strand of CM068831.1, from coordinate 110,128,498 downwards.
ACTTTTTTGTCATGTTTATTTTCTGTGGGATATTTCTTTGTCTAAGTTCATCTTTTGGGGATCATGAGTTATGTGAAAACATCACTAATACATAATATTACCTCATACCTTTACAGAGTATATAGATTACAATAGAATGAAAGAATTATACTCTTGTCATGGTGTAGACAAGTATTGTTGAAAATTGATCCTTGGGATATGTATGACATACCTTATATGCTGGGTTATAAGTGACATCAAACAACATTATCCCAGATCTGTCAACCTATAACAAATGGCAGATCAGGGTCTCTGTTTTAATTATGCCTAATAGACTGCATAGACCCATATCTGCCAGTGCAATATGCAATGGCAGATCTGGGTATATGAAGTTGGCAGTTGGAGTTGACTTATAAGCGAGTAGTATAGATGGTAAGCAGAGATAGCCCTGTCAATCAATCCAGTCCAGAGGTGTTTGTATGTACATACCCTGTTATATATCTGGAGATAGCCAAATAAATCAACTTAAGTCCTGAGGTGTTTGTATGTGTGTACCCAGTTATGTATCCATTTATGGTAAAGATGACCATTGTCATTGAAAGTATTCACTGTACAAGACTTAGTAATTTTAACAGTTTTTCATTTAACACAAGCCTAGAATTCTGAATTCTGGTTTCTAAATGGCAGTAAAGTGAAAACAAAACAGTTGATCAAAAACATCTGATTATGTTGTTTGCTTATTATCTCAGATCCATTTTATGCCAGTGCCTCTATACTCCATGGGTTTTAGCCATTTTACATAAGTAAAAATGTAAGAAAACAAAGTTCCAGATCACTCCAGTGGCCTAAGTGGTTTGAGTGTCCGCTGCAGATAAGGTCACAGCTTCAAACACCAGCCGAATCATACCAACGACATATAAAAATGATACTAGCAGCTCCCTCACTTGGTGCTCAGCATTAAGACCTGAGGGTTAGGACTGGTCAGCCTGGTGTCAGGATAATGTGACTGGGTGGGACTTAATGCCACATATCTCTGGCATGATGCCCCAGTGCTGCTTCTTATATATTGATTACATATGCAGATTTTGTAACGACTTTTTTGGAATTTTCATTGGAATTGTGAGCATGTGATGAAAATGACAGTTATACGAATTTAATGCCATTTGTCACTACATGATAGGATACATAATGACCAGTATATTTGGTGGAGAAAGCGCAGGAAGGCCCTGGTAAGAATCACTGATCGCAGGATGCCCCTGGCAACCTTTTTCACATACCCACATTGGTCAAGTTGAGACTTGAACTCGGATCAACGGAGGTAAAAAGTGTATCTGTAGATGTGACCACCTTAGACCACTCAGTCATCTGGGGTCCCTGCAAATTTCTGGAAACAGCCATAAGTTTCCAAAGTAGAATTTACTGTGTGTTTATATATATATATATATATATATATATATATATATATATATATATATATATATATATATATATAATGAATTAATTGAAAAGAAACTTGTTTAATAATTTACTGTAAAGATCTTATTCTAACCTTTTCCTTTGCCCTCCCCCACCCCTCAGTTGAAGTTTTGAATTTTATCAGAAATAGTATTGTGTAACCTTGCTTAAAACTTTCTTCTTTGGTCTATTTTAATGGTTGTGTATAATTTCTTTCTTTTAGGAGTTACTCTATAATCATAGAATTGTATGTTTTTTATTACTGAACATATTCAGGATTTTATATACAGAAACATCATGCTAGTGAAACGTCATTGTTCAATATTTTTCCCTTATGTAATTCATGGTATTAGCCAATATGGGGTCAACATTTGTTCACTTTAATGAGAAGATTCATTCAGTCAAATTAACTCTATAATGATAAGTGCAATGACCTTTACTTTTTCATTTTTGAGAATTAAGTTTCATGAAAAGTAGTCATTTCTGTACTTATTTCCGCACTTTTCCTGTATTGATATGTAATATTTTTTAAATCACTGATATTGAGAATTTAACAACAAAATAAATGAGGATAAGATGTGAGCAAATCATATATTTATACCTACTGGACGGATGATTCTTGTGAAAAAGTTATCATTAAAGATCTAATCTTTCTGACTTTGAAAGGTGACCCATTGCAAGATATATGGTAAATTTTATATCTTAATTTATATCTATAGTATTTCCCCCAATTGTGTTCTGGGCATTGTGTGCAAATTGGGACCCTCTTTGTCTGGTTACTACAAGGTGCTGACCTACAGTTGTGCAGCTGTCAATATATTATGTCACAATAGGTCGCTACTGTGTACATTTTGCATTGTGAATAATCTCTCCTGCTTGTACCCCCCCCCCCCCAGAGCCTATCTAGGTCAAGGTATCTGTTTGTGGCTAAAAATCTGAGGTAGATATGAATGCACTCCCACACCAGGATATTTGGGATTGTCTTTGTAAAGGTCAGTGTAGGCAGAGTTTTCCTTAAGACAGGTCTGTCCTAGTTTTAATAATTTGAACATGTATGTATGTATGTATGTATGTATGTATGTATGTATGTATGTATGTATGTATGTATCCATGTATCTATGTATGACATGTCAGCATAATAATGGTTTTAAATGAAGTTATAAAAATATTTTTGTTCAAAGTATTTATAACCAACTTTAGGAATGAAGCCATCCAAATACTGTATATACTCACTTATAAGACAAGTCCAACTGCAAACTGCACAGACCCAGTTTGTTTGGAGTAACCAGTTGAACAAACAACATATACCCTGATCTGTAGGTGCATTATGCTATGGGAGATCTGGACCTTTGTTGTTTGCAGTTTGACTCAACATGATGTACTAAAATATGAAAGCTGAGGATATTAAAATTCTGTAAAAATAATATGCAAAGGGAAAATATTCAATAATTAAAATATATCATCAAATTTTGTCATATAAACTGCGTTCTCCTAAATAGAAAAAATATTTTCTTGGGTGGTACATCATAATTAAGTTCTTTGAGTTCATCAAAGTGTTGTATGACACTTGCTTTTAAACAAGACATCTCTTTTTTTATTGTTTGGGTACTATATTTTAATATACATTTTTTAGGTAATAGTGGATCAAATCTGTGATACTGAATGAATAGTTTGAATTTATTCACCAAAACAAGCTCCTTTGTTGTTGGATGAATTGAAAAAGATAAAGGTGAATTTATTATATTCTGTCCAAAAATATAATTTAGCACATCATCGAACTTGAATCTTCAGCACTGAATATCAAGAACGTGCATTGTATGCTTCATTGCCAATACACCCTTCCAGTTAAACAAATTAGGTACCACCCTTCCAGTCACACCACTATGTTACATGTACATCATAGAGGTTGTGTTTACATTTTTACCTTACTGATGAAACATACTAAGGTTTGGCCTGGAGGAGTAATGGTTCATTGTTTTCTTCTGGAGGAAAGTAATTTAAACATGTTTTCAAGTTGCCAGCAACACAAAGGGAAAAAAAATCACTTGTGTACTGTTAGACTTGTTAAGATTAAACAATGTCATGGCAACAGGCTGTAACTTTGATTGAAAAACAAAAATTTTATATTAAAATTAAATGACAAGTTGGTAAGTTCAGTAATTTTCATTATGGTCTTATCTTTCAAAATTGCAGATGCCTTGTATAAGATAGCAGTTGTAGTGGCTGCTTTTGTTTCCATGAAAACTTTGCTATATATTGACAACTACAGCATTAGTAATCTTTATAGGTTTGAAATATCATGAATTAAAGACCATATTATAATTGTAAATTTGAAGATGCCTGTGATAGGTAACTCAAAACAAACTGAATTCATACAAAGGCCCCGAATAATATACTAAAGGATGTGTTAACTTGAGACATTGTACATGAAAGGTAATTTTCATTTTTTGCCTGAATTAGGGCTGGGAGACAGGTTTTTTTTGTTGCTTTAAATTTAGTCGAAACATATCTGATTCAGAAAGACTTTTATAGTGAGATGCTTAGTACATAAGGAAGTTATTTTTTTTTTATTGCCACAGCCACAGTTTTTCTCCAGTTAAGAAACTTACCAAACTATTTGCAAAGGTTTCTCAGTATGCTGTTTGGACAAGTCTGTCTGACATGAAGTAAAACATCTGGAAATAAATTTGGGTTTTGGAATTGGCAATTTTTGCCTAACAATAATCTGGTCTCAAAACATACATTGTTTTGGCTGTATTTTTCAATATGAGTATAAAATATACAATACTTGGTATTACTGTTAAACTATATTTTACCTCTTTTCTGTAATATCACCCAGTATGGTCTATCTTGAAGTGTGTTGATACCACAGAGCCAGAAACTAGGGTAACACCACATCATGCAAAAATCGGGTACTGGCAGTGGGGTATGAAGAGTTAGCAGTGAATATTGTGACATGTCAGTATTTTTTATGTCAAAATTACCAAGTGCCCTTATAAATGCTATCTCTATAAAGACATTTTGGTAGGTATAGTTTGTCCTTGTACACATAGAAAAATTTAACACCAATTTGATATTTCTTTTTCTTTTTTTGACAGTGGTTCACATTTAATTTATGTTGTTATTTTATTTTACCTTATCAGTGTCTTAATCATATTTTTATTTACTTTTTAGATTTGGAGAACAACCCAGACTATTTAAAGATGATATCAGAAGCAGAGAGTAGCAGCCCACGTAGAAAATCTGCTGAGTCATCAGATTCTCTACAGAGTCCAAAATCTCTCCAAGTTACACCTCAGAATCATCGAGATGTGTATGAACAAGATGAGTTCCTTAACAAAGTGTGTAAATTTGAACTGATTTCCAGGGGCAAAACTTCCCCCAAAAGTCCTACATACAAACCAACAAGTCCTGTAAACAAATCAAGTCCAGGGAAAATTTCAGTGTCCTCTCCAGATTATACAAAGTCTGGAAAACGAGGATCAGGAGGTCAAATTGAGAGCTTTGGTTTTCAAGGTTATGCTGGAGAAAAGCTGTTTACAAAAGACACTGCGACTACTAGAGTATCTGCCAGTATATTACAACCTACATCTACATCACAATCACCAGAGAGTGAAACAAACAATAATTCAGTTGCTAATTTTGGAAGCGTTTCCATTCGGCGGAAATCTGGATCATCAAAAACAAGTTCTGGATCTAGCAGAGGTAGTAATGAGTCGGAGAATTCACTTACTGAACCAGATGTTAAGTCTGCATGCAGCACTAGTTGGCAGTCAGGTGTGAAAATTGGTTCATCAAGTGGTGCACCTACTCAAGGCCAAGGTCAAGGTCATACTTCACAAACCACATCAGGAGAGATGAGTGTTAAAATTTATGGAATCAATAGTACATACTCAAATGAAGGTCTGAATTCAGAGACTAAACGTATTCCAAATGGACAGGCTGTTTCATTTGCAGTAGAAAATGGTAGCACTGAAGTAGGGAATCGTAATACATTTGAAGGGATAGATTTTGATTTTAATGAACTGACAGAGAGCCAGAAAGATTTAACATTGAAGCACAGGGAAATTGTTGCAGAAAGAAAGAAAGAACAAGAAATAGAAAAGCAGGAGAGGCAAAGATTAGATGAAATACTTAACATGTGTGCAGAATATGAAAGACAAATTGAAATGGAAATAACAAGCAAAAAGGAAAAAATAAAGACACCAGCTCCTCAAGTTAATACTCCAAAAGGATTCAATATGTCTGAAGGATTCACTGTATCTCAAGAAAAATCACCTCCAATTCCTCCATTGCCAGTTCAATATCAGCATCTTCATAGAGACCAAGGTCCAAGTAATGGACATCAAGTTCAAGTTCAAGGACAGCAATGTCAAGGTCATGCACTGCAGAGTCCAGATCAGAATGATTCAAGTATCAGTCAGGAAATAACAGAAGGTAAGCAAAGATTAGTTCAGCCTCCCAAGCTTCTTGAGTTCAATGGAGATAGAGGAAGTACTGGGTCTTTGGATAGAAAAGATTCTCGAGGTTCTATGACAAAAATCATGACAAATGGCTCCCTTACCAGGCTTTCTTCACCAAGCAATCCACACAAAGACATATTGATGAGTTTTCAGATGAGACGATGTGGCTCCAATTCATCAAATTCAGAGGAGGAATCATTATGTGGAAGTTCAGAGGACACTGGGACAATAAAAAGAAGACCTCCATCCAATACAAGTTTAGAGAAAGTAAAAACTGGAGAGAGGCCACAAAGTCCAAGAACTTCTCCCAGAAGTCCTGTTCCAAATTCTAAAACTCCAAATCAAATGCAGTTTGGAAATAGCCTTAAAATTCAGGAATTCACAAATACCTCTCCACCTACCAAAGAATCAACAGTAGTTTCCCAAGACACAACAGTGAATTTGACAATGTCCAGTCCAACAAGCCCATCTGAAAATACCTTGTATGAGAACATAGGTACTGTATCACAAACAAGGACTGTCACACTGTCTAGTTCAAAATGTTCTGATAATCATCAGTCTGAGACCTTAAATATTGTAACACAGTCTAGTTCAAAAAGTCCATTTGACAAAACTCTGTCTGAGAGTTTTATTGGTAAATCATTTAAGATAGAACCTCTGAGACTCAATGTGCCAGTACTAGCCACAGATTCATGGAAAACTCAGCAGAGTCTACAGTCTTCATTGAAATCTACAAATGAAATAAGTGCACATTCTACAAAATATTCAGGAAATCGTAGCATGTCAGATCCTTCACATGAATTAAGAATTAAAGAGAAAAATGATTCAGGGGAGGTCACTGCCATGGACAATGCATATTCTGCCAAGAGTTACCTCTCTGATGATCAGCATTTATTCACACTGTCTAGACTGTCCAGTTCCTCCACAGAGTCCTCTACACATCAGAAATTAATGATTCTGGAACAAGCCACAGAAAACAATAAAGAAGAATTCATTAAATCTCCACGCTTGTCTGATCCCTGGCAGGATGTACGATTTTCAACTTCTAGCATACATTCATCATCAACGCATTCATCTCAAGGCTTAAATGCCGTTTCTCCATGTTCCTCGGGATCTATAAGTGATACCAAATCTTCCAGTATGGAAAATATGACTCCTGTGAACAGTGATGGTGAGTTTCAAGGAGGTGCTAATGTTCATACACAAGACAGGATGTCTTCCAGTGGCATTGAGACATCAAGTGAACACAGCTTTAATAATTTAGATGTAAGTAGCTTTATAATTACATAAAAGTGTTCTGTTTTTAGCTCTACTGGTCATAGACCAGAAGAGCTTATGGAATGGGCTGTTGTGTGTTGTCACTCATCTGCCATCCAGCAAACATCAGTTCATTAGGACAAATTTGTTGTTGCTACTTCTCCTAACCTACATGGGGAATTACCATGAAACTTTGCACACATTTACGTCCCATGGTCTAGTTGACCCTAAACGAAACTGGTTTCACTCAGACATGTGTGGCCATTACAGCAGCCTTCTGCATGGATGGTCAAATCAACATGGTGTTTTTTGCTTAAAGACTTCATGTGATGGCTAGGTGGTCCTAAATGAAAATGGGACTGATCAGATGGCAAGTGTGGCCACCATGTGGCCACCATGACAGCCATATTGAAACTCTTATCATTATTCCTCCAAAACTGAAAGTCATATGGACATAGAGTTTCACCAGAAGACTTCTTACGATGTCTAGTTGGTACTGAATGAAAATGGTTCTACATGAACATCCAGTATGATTATTACAGCAGTCATCTTGAAAATCTGGTTATTGCTAATCTGAAAGTCATCAGTTGGGGGTTTTCACTGAATGACCTATAATAATGATGATGATAATAATAATAATAATAATAATGACTTTATTTAAAGAGGGTAACATAATTAGCTGAAAAACTAATCTACATTGAGGCCCTTATACAAAGGAAATTTATTTACTACATCTCTGAAGCCACTGGATATATTGGGTTTGAAAGAAGGAAATAAGTGGGCATTCCTAATCTCAACTGGAATACTATTCCAGAGCAAAGTTCCAGAGTATTGGAAACTTTTTTCAATAATTCCTTATTTGGTTTGGGAATTTTATACTGTTTGGTAGACATTGATCGCAGGTTTGGAGTATTACCAAGTAACCTATAATGTAACAGTGATTGTAAATATTCAGGAGCACTATTACTGGATATCCTGTACATTAATTTGGCTTTTTTCAACCAGATTCAGTCTTTAATAGGTAATATTTTTAACTTACCAGCTAAATTTTTGTTGCTTTCTTTCTGGATTGATATTAGCACTACAGCTCTTTTTGACGATGTGACAGCTTTGCTATGTTTTTATCATTTGAATTACCCCATACTATATTACAGTAGTCTAAATAGGGTGGTATCTAACTGTTATAAAATAGTTTTCTGTGCCTTTCAGGGAGAAAATGTCTTATCTTACTGAGAAGCCATAAACTTGAATTAACTTCTTGACTGATATGTTTGTTACGTTCAGTCCTTGATAGGTTACTATCTACTAAAACACCAAGTAGTCTATCATGACAGACCATTTGCAAATTTTTATCCTTCCATGTCAGACATAGTTCATCACTATCAACATTTGTTCTTTTTTGCCGTGTTGATGTAAGTACATGTAATATTTTAGTTTTATCAGTATTTACCACCATGTCATTGCATGTACACCAGTTGTCTGGTTTGTTTAGGGCATGCTGTAAAGAAATTTCCAGTTCATGCTTTGTGTTTTGGATGTCTGACAATGCTGTGTCATCTGCATAGAGATCTGTAGTTGATATTGAGTCCCTTAGTAAAAGTGGTAGGTCATTAATAAATAAAATAAATAGTAATGGACCTAGAATTGAGCCTTGTGGTACTCCATATCTAATTGTTCCAGGTTCAGACAGCTTTCATCACATTGGTAAATTTTCAGTGTCTTTATTTTCCCTTGATCAAGTGCTTGAAGCAATTTATCAGTTAGGGAGATCAAGGCAGTCTCACATGAATGTTTCTTTCTAAAGCCTGATTGATTAGGGTGTAACAGCAAGTGTTTGGTTAAATATGACATGAACGATTATTGTGGTGTCTAGTTGTTCTTAATTATAAATTTTTCTGATTTGGTATCCTCACTGCTCCTCCTAAATGGAAAGTCACACCAGCATTGGATTTTCACCAGAAGTCTTCTTTTGATGTGTAGTTGGTACTCAATGAAAATGGTGCCAATCTGATCTCCAGTATGGCCACAATGGCAGCCATCTGGAAAATCATGTTATTGCTAATTCTCCTAAATAGAAAGCCATATTGACATGGAGTTTTCACCTGAAGGCTAGTAAAGATATCTAGTTGGTTCTTAATGCAAATGGTGCCAGTCTGAAATCATATATGGTCACCATGGAAGCTGTCTTGAAATTCTTCTTATTACTACTCCCCCTAAATTGAAAGTATATTGACATGGGATTTCACCAGAGGAATTCCTATGCGTCTATTTGATCCTTAATGAAACTATATCTGTTCTGACATTAAATATAGTCACCATGACTGCCATCTTGAAAATCTTGTTTTTGCTACTGCAGAATTCAGAGGATCTTATTGACATAAGGTTTTCACCCAAAACTTCTTATTATATCTAGTTGCTCATAAATGAAAATGGTGTCCCACAGACATCCAGTATGACTGCCACATTGAACATATTGAAAATTTTGTCACTAATTCTCCTGAATGGATATTACCATGGCATTTTCACCAAAAAATTTCTAATGGTGTCTCATACAGATAGTAGTAGTTAACATGTGTAAAAGATTATAGGTGAGTAAATGAACACAATGTTGTAAAAAAGTTGTAGTACTAAATTAAACAGAATCATACAAATGAATGTTTATGTAGTTGTTGACTAAGAAGCTTGTTGAAAGCTTGGCATGAGTCAGCTGACTTTTTATAATGTGGTATGAAATTCCATAGTGAGGCTCCAGATAAAGCAAAACTCTTCTTATAAATTAGGTAAATATACTTGCATTTTTAGATGGATCTTAGTTCATACATTATGTAAGTTTTAAGAAATTTAAAGTTACATTTAAGATAATCAGGAGTCAATCCATGTAAGGATTTTTAGAGTAGTAAACCCTTATGAAACTGAATTCTCAGCTGAAATGGAAGCTTGTTTAGGGTTTTACAGTTTTTTGTTGATGGTGAATCTAAATCTGCATCAAGAATAACTCTAGCTGCTCTTTTATGAAACTCAGTAATCTTTCCTGATTTTCTGGACCACAGTGCTATCGTGAAATTCAGTCACTGATTAAACATCTCAGGTATACAGACATTCCAAATTTGCTCCATTGATTTAAGTACTTAACAGATCATTTGATAACCATTTTTGCTATGCCATTACTTCTTGTGTGTCATGCAGGGAATAAGGTACATTAATGTTCTGATTGGTGGTTATTTTGTACCACCAATCACAATTCAGTTTAACACTGCATGACATATTGGTAGTCTAGTCATCAAGTCCAGCAGATTTTCTTTATTTAAAAGTGGTTATTAAATGATAGTGAAGTACCTCATACATTGGGTATGTCTTCTTTATGCAGTTGAAATAAGACAATTAGCATGGAATTGGCAGGTGGGTGGGAGTAGCATTTTGAATCACGTCACATTTTTTACTGTCAGAAATGAGTGCCTGAATAAAAAGGTAAACAACATGTAATTATTTATGACTGCAGAATATTAAAAGTAACTTATACAGGGTAAGTATCGTTTTGTATAGATTCTCTGCCTCGTGTATTGGCATGTCAAAAGTACCAATGCATCAATATATATTGATGAATCATTTCACCCCTATGCAGCAGTTAACAAGAAGAAATGGTCTTATCTTGAATTCCTGGAATTTAGTTTTTGGACAATAGAGTGTCAATCCCTTACAGGGACTCTCATTTAATATCTATCAGATGTGAGAAATGGATGTCTTATTGACTTTGAACAATCCATGTGTCTGTTTGTATTAATAAATTATGTGCTACAGATCTTATTTCAGTACATGTATGGGTACAGTACATGGGTACAGATCAGTACATGTATGGGTACAGTACATGGGTACAGATCAGTACATGTATGGGTACAGTACATGGGTACAGATCAGTACATGTATGGGTACAGTACATGGGTACAGATCAGTACATGTATGGGTACAGTACATGGGTACAGATCAGTACATGTATGGGTACAGTACATGGATACAGATCAGTACATGTATGGGTACAGTACATGGGTACAGATCAGTACATGTATGGATACAGTACATGGGTACAGATCAGTACATATATGGGTACCATTCTTCAATGTTGGTTTCTTTTCTTTGATGCAGTCAACTTTCTTATGTAAAGATTTGACTCTTCTCAAGAATCAGCCGATCTAGAAGAACACACTTTTAGAAAACATATGTTAGATATATGCTGGTAAAACCATTAGACCTTTTAGAGTGCAGAAACACAAATCAAGAAAAGCACCTGTATGATGCCGTCCAATTGATAAAAAGCTCTTTTAAAATGAGCCAATAGAAAATTGCTTGAAAAAACATAACATCTGTTTTCCTTGAAGCATTTAGTATACTACAGAATAAACAGTTGGTTGACTTAGATATCATTACCACATACATAATCCTGACATAGACATTAAATAAGAAATACACAGTGTTCTCTCTTTAACACCATTGAACTGTGAAATAGTCTCAGTTAGATGTAATCTTTGCTGCTCTTACTTGATCAGTAGGGAGTTTAAAGGTAATACAGGTGTCATTTGTGTTCACCTTTGCACTAATTAGAGACTTGATGGTACTGTTCAAACTTTCCTGCTGGATTCTCTTAGCGAGTCCTGGTCAGAGCGGAGTTGTTCTTGATGACCATGATGCTGGCATTGTCAGAACTTTATCCCAAACACTTTGATCATTAGACATACTTGTCTCTATAGAAAAAGAAAAATATAAATCATAGTAGGGACCATGCGTTTCATGTGGGTGGGGATGTAGAGGACCTAATTTTTCTTTGAAAGATATATTGAGGCCTTGCAAGTAATAGAGCGTTAATAAATTTCTTTGTCCTTTAACGGAATTCATGCAATGTCTTTATCCTGTGCTTATTATTTTTCAAGCAATCTGTTTAATGGCTAAAATAACCTGAGCAGCAGGTTGATTAATAGTTTTTAGTTTAACAAGATTAAGAAAACAAATAATAAACTGAACTAACCGGAATGTTCCATTCAACATGTCCAGTGCATTCTGGGTAGTCTTGATGTTACATAGGGATTGTTTTACTTTGTCAACAGATGTCATAAACTTCAGAAAGACTAATATTGATAAGGCCTTTGCAGCACAGGGTTGGTATCATTTTGTACAATGTACTTATAAATAAAATATACACTATATTTGTTATATACAGTGTAGTACATATACATGTATAATTTACTTGTAAATTGTACACAACATTACAGATACATGTGTTTGCAGTATGTGCAAGAATGAAATAATCCCCTTTGCTACTACATGTATACTTTACAAAGTAAAAATACATCAGGTAGGAGTTCTGAAATTTTACTATGTTGGGCTTTGATTGCCACACAGATGGCTCATCATTCCCAGAATCACAGCTGTGGTTGAACATTTTGACTTGAAAAACAAATCGCTGTTGGGCACAACCCTGACTACTGAAATAATCATGTTTTGTATTTTATATATGAAGCAAAATCCGATTTCAGAGAAATGTTGCCACTGTTGAGGAACATCCCAGCAAGCTTTAATAAAAATGACTTAAACATTCTCGTTGAAAGGAACAATATGTAATAAGTTTTGTTCTTTGACATGCATCTTTTTAATTTACCTAACTTTAAAGAAACTGGGTTGTTCCACATTTTCCACTTTACCTGTGCAAATTAGCATAGTCAGCACACACACACACACACACACACACACACATGGTATTTGAAGGGCTTGACTGGACATCATTCTAGCTAATATCAGCCAATTAAATATATGAAACAGTGGTTGTACTCAGACCACCTTATATTTTAATTGCCTCAATGATAGAAGTATAAACTGCTACAAGGATAGTTCCACATGAACTTGAAGCAGGACTGTCTTCCACCAGATGTGCATCCTGTGGCTTTCTGATACATTTTGTGTGACACACAGCCCATGTCCTCACTTTATCATGTGTATTTATAGTTCTTTTATAGGTCAAGTCAAGGTCAATTCTGACCCATGTAAACATTTGAGGTATATGCCCCTGGTCTATTACAAATGCACACCACATGTTATGGGCAAAATATAGAAGTTGTAAAAAAAATGTCTGTTTTTTTCCCCTCTGTTTTGTCTGAGTTTACTTAAAATTGTGTTTTTTGAAACAGGACTGTTTCAGGGCTTTGCAAGTCGAAAAAATCATAAGCATGACACATCTTGGTAGCTTATTGCTTCATCAATGACAAGAATCCTATCTCCATACTGTCCCAAAAATTGGTGAAAATCAGACATAAATAAGTAATGCCATGTTACATTATCCAGCCATTGAAACAAACGCTTCCTCCTTTTAATCATAAAACAGAATCACGACTGTTTTAAAAGACAAAAATGGCTCATTCGATGATCTACAGTTTAGGATTTAAGCAGAATTATAGAACAGTATATAAATTTAATATCTTTTTATTCCTAGTACCATCATCAGTAAATGCAAAAACAAAGACTTTTCATGTGCATTGTGGTCTTTTATTGGGATCATTCTATACAGTAGCACATTGACTCATTTCATTTAGAACCGAATTACCTACGGAAAAAATCTTTATTTGCCTGGTTCAGAATAAAACTTGATATTGCTGCAGTCGATGATATCCCAATAAATGTTCACATACATTTGTTTAAGATGATAACACGGCCAATACTCCATTTTGAACCAGAAGTTAGGGCACATACACTTTTCAGCATTAAAAAAACAAATCTTTTTATCAAATAGAAGGAAAAAAAATATATGCAGTTCTGTGCCTATTCAAGTTTTAAAATCCATATTTGATGTTCAAAAGCTGGCTTGTAATGTTGGAATCTCTAGCAGAACTTGACTTTTGTTATCAGTATGCTAAAATTGTATAGAAGATATATATATATAATATATGAAGTATGTATAATAAAAATAACTTTATATGAACACAGAGTTTATGAACATGATGTTATCTTACACAGTGTGAGGTCTGGCTTTGGAATATCTTAAACATTATTGCAGATTCTCTATTGCATTGACCTCAATGTTGAGATTGAAATATAAATGTGATACATATCAATACTTTTGAAGAATCCTCACTTCACAACTTTCATAATGATTCCTAAATTATGTAACTCCTTCAGATACTAGGGCCCTTGGTGGCAGAGTGGTCACTTGCCTTTACAGATCACGACATTTCACCTCTGTCCGCATGGGTCTGAGCCTCAGCTCTGGTAATATGTGCATGTAAAAAAGTTTCTGGGTTTGATGAAAGCTTAACTGTGTAGTAATAAACCTGCCATATATCTGGGACAATCTGTTAACATTGCTCACAATTCCATCGAGTGATGTTAACAGTCAGTAGAGATTAAATGAATCTGCTGATGAAGTCCTTAGCTTGAGGACGAAAGCTTCAGGTTAGCTTTCTCAACATTGTTTGTGTATGTGGTTGAAAAGTTAAAAATATTGTCAAATGAACTTTGGGGTTAGTAGTTCTTCTTTGGGGTTCTCCCTCATTGTTCCTCCAATAAATATACTGGCCACCATTTTTAGCCTATCATGTGCACAAGACCCACACAACGAAATCAGATCTTCAAATACTGGGAAGTATAATAAGATGAGGATGTATGGGATCTTCAGAATGCAGATCACCAACAAAAACTACCTGCATGTTGTACAAAATTAAAATTGCCTAAAAGTCGCTATGTAGTTGCCACCTTAAAGCTACCATACTCTAGGGATTCAAATGGTTCATTATAAGAAAATTGATCCAAATCACCATTTTTGTCACATATGCCCAAACTGAATAACTAATGATGAAAACATTTTGTTTTATCATACTTTTTAAATGTATTAAAAAAATGCTTTTTAATGCACCATTCTCAAAAGGTTCTGATATCCAGGCAGATTATTATTCGGGGAATAGCCTTATCTTTCTAATGGATCCTAAAATCTAAATTTTACAAATATAGTAGCTAACTTTGTATATGACTTTTTTGAAAATCACAAGACCCAGCTGCCATCTAGATATGTACTTGAACTCTGAATACATGCCAACAAATATCACTTCCATTTCATTTATTTGTTTGTCCTTCTGTTTCATTGTACACTGCTGTTGTACATGTTTTTGTACAATAAATGGACTAATTTATTTGAAGATTTAGATTTATAGTTAATGATCTCAATTGCTGTAACGTAAATACATGTACCAGAGTTTACATTGCTGTAACCTAAATACCAGAGTTTAGATTGCTGTTTCCTAAATACCAGAGTTTACCAGTACATTACTGTAACCTAAATACCAGAGTTTAGACTGCTTTAACCTAAATAAGAGAGTTTAGGTTGCTGTAACTTAAATACAAGAGTTTAGATTACTGTAACCTAATACCAGAGTTTACATTGCTGTAACCTAAATACCAGAGTTTAGATTGCTTTAACCTAATACCAGAGTTTACATTGCTGTAACCTAAATACCCGAATTTAGATTGCTGTTACCTAAATACCAGAGTTTACATTGCTGTAACCTAAATACTAGAGTTTACCGGTACATTGCTGCAACCTAAATATCAAAGTTTAGACTGCTGTAACCTAAATAAGAGAGCTTAGGTTGCTGTAACCTAAATACAAGAGTTTAGATTACTGTAACCTAATACCAGAGTTTACATTGCTGTAACCTAAATACCAGAGTTTAGATTGCTTTAACCTCAGTACTGGAGTTTAGCTTACTGTAACCTAAATAAGAGGGTTTAGATTGCTGTAACCTAAATATAAGAGTTTAGATTACTGTAACCTAATACCAGAGTTTACATTGCTGTAACCTATATCCATAGTTTAGATTGCTGTAACCTAAATACTAGAGTTTAGATTGCTGTAATTTAAATACCAGAATTTATAAAAGCGTCTTTTTAAAACACATTCAGACTAATAGTAACATTGCAAGTTCATTTTTGACACTGACAAAGACTTACAAAAATGGTACTAACAGCTGCCTCATTAGGGTCTCAGCATTTAAGAGGTTAGTGTTAGGACTGGTCGGCCTGGTGTCAGGATAATGTAACTGGGTGGGACATCATGCTACATGTCTGCGGCATGATGAACCCAGTGCTAGATATCACTATAAGCTGTCACACTGCAGACATTGTAGTGACATGACTGCAAAATTGTTAAAGCTACGTTAAAAATCCTAAACACACACACATTATTCAGTCCCGAAAGGGAAACCATGAAGTCTCATGACCAAAATTACTTTTGCTAATGTTGACCTTTTAGAAGCAATTTCTAAAATAACAATATCACATCAAATAATGTGTCTGAAATGAATGTTTTTTTAAGACGCCTCAAATTTCTAAAGGAGAGCATGCAAATCTCAATGTGCCATTATTTATTTTACAGCACTATATAAAGTAAGACTTGAAGCAGGATGAAGACACAGATTAACATAAATAGAAGAAATTAAAAAAACAAATACTTTAACAGGAAGTGTTATTTTCTTACACGAAATAAAAGCTTTACTGTTGTATTAAATATAGATTTAAGATGTAGTAGAGAGTGATTATTCTTGACTATCAATTTTTAAATGGCCTGCAGATTAATTTATGAATTTGTCCCATTGGGTTGAAACTGAGAAGTTTCTTGTGGGATTTATCATATTGTAAGGACAATGGCATGTGCACAGACAATGTGAAAAAATTATATTGCCTTAGCACTGAATGTGTTGCTGTGCTGTAAGACATCGAACCAAACCAAACCAGCTGGACATGTAGAAGCAAATGCATACATTGTGTTGCAACACTGACCTGTTTTAGACCATGGGCTTAGAGGCATGATGATATGCAATGGTCTGCCATTGACTTAATTCCAGTCTTCATTATCTTTTGCCAAATGTAAATAGGCTAAATGTCTATGTTCTTTACTTGGAGAAATTTCATCTCTTTAAGCTTATGGCATACTATCTAATGTCTGTTACTAAGAATAGCTTCTGTTTATAATGATAGGGAACATTTTAAAGCCATTCTAGCCATTTTAACCATAAGATGCCAGTATGTTAAGGGACATAACTCACTAATCTAGAGAACATGATTTTGTCACATTGGTTATCTCCTTTGATGTGGTTATACAGTGCCTTGCAATCACACAGAATCATTTCAAAAGAAAATTCCTCGAGGCAATTCATTACAGTTTTTTCTATAAAGATGTAAAAGATCTGTGTTAAGATTTCATGTATTCAGTTTACATAATATTAGAATTTTGATATGATATAAAAATTCAGCAAGATTAATCATTACCTCACAAGTTATGTTCATTCCTATGATCCCTTTTAATGTACTGTATTGCCATAATCCTCCAAGCTATTTGTATTTGAATTCTTGATATTTCATTCTTGACACAAATTACAGGAAAGATGACTCACTACATAGACATGTAAGTAAAGGAGGCACAGTGATAGATACATAACTTTTCTTCAGAATTCATTACATGCTGTATAACCAAGTGCATGCACAGTGTTGCAATGCAGATAACTTTTATTTGCAAATTGTAAAGTTTAACAATCATGATTAAGACAGCAGGTGCAGCTGCAAGGGGGCGTTGATTGAAACTGAAAGAAATTTGCTTAATTGAATACCATATGTACACTGATGTAGGCCACAGTTAAAATGAGGATGTATGAAGGTGTATGTGATGATGGTCTTTTGATTCTTATCAAAATATTAATGAATTGATTCTCATGCACACTATTTATGAACATGTCTGAAAAAATTTAAGAGAGTTTGATTTCATGGGTTTAACACCATTTTCAGCACATGATAGGCTATACATGATGGCCAATATATTTATTGAAAGCAGAACCCCGGAAAGCTGTGTGAAGAACCAAGAACCCATCAGAAGCTACTGTCAAACTTTCACACACATCTGCATTTGCTGAGCAGAGATTCAAACTCATGCAGACAAGGTGAGATCTCACTGATCTGTAAAGGTGGATGCCTTGGACCATTCGGCTGCACAGGCCCCGTCAGAGATATGGTTGCTTTTACTACTACATCTCTGATAACTGGGCTGCTAGTTAGGCAACTATGACTGAAAAATGTGCCACAAATGACAAATAACTACACAGCAGATGCAATGTTCCTGGCATTTAAATGTTATTTTTTAGCTCTATTGTCAAAGACTGGAAAAGCTGATTAGTGTATGCATCCATAGTCTGTCAGTGACTTGGAGGAAAGTTCCGAAACTTGGAATTCTGTTTTTTTTCCAGAGGTCTAGTTGTTCCTAAATGAAACTGGTGCCCCTTTAACATCTAATACATATGTAGTTGCAGGCCATGTTGAAAATCTTTTCATCACTACACATCCTGAGAGGAGATCCATAGCAGCATGAAGCTTTCACTTGAAGACTTTTTATGACTTTAAATGAAAATAATGCCAATCTAACATCCATTTTATATTTAGGGTCAAAGTCTTGGTTCATTTTTTTTTTTTAAAGTATGAGGAATGGTGCACATGATAACACAAACGTTTGGAGTTTTATAGGACCCAATTTGCGGATATGTGTAAATAATAACTTGAATGATGCCAGATCAGTAAACTTTGTTTGCTCCCAAATTCTAATTATGGATTTAACTAAACTTGACATGTGGTTTTATCTTAACAGTATCTAAGACATAAAGTCCATGATAGCTGGTTCAAAGTCAAAGGACGTTACAGTACAAAGATTTTGTAGTGCACTTAACTTCTGAACTCGAACATATATGAAATATGTTGTTTTTCAAATTTGGTATTGGATTTTCTCAAGGATATTTGAGAGGATTTTGATATTTTGCAGTCCAAAAAGTTAAAATGAGGGAAGAAACTGACTTCTCATAAACTCCTACTAATTATTTTCGGCCAATAAAGCATCTTGTCAAGGTGTTTGCAATTCATTTGTTTCACTTTATTGTCATTAAAATTTGCATAACATGCTATTTTATTGGTTGACATGGATTTTAAATTCTTGAAGATATCAATACACAAATTGCACTCATTGCCTTTCATTACATCTGTCATATTTTTCTGATTTTTCTTGGAGATTTATTAGCCAGTACATTTGCATTACAAAGATCATATCATCTAAGTCTGAACAGAAAATAAAATGTTTTGATGAGTTGAGCATCCGAACCTTTGTACAGCATGACACATGAAACAGGTGTGATTTGGTCGGTTCTTTAAAGATTACTTACACTAAAATGTTGAGTCATTTCACTGCAGTCAAAAATACTTTTAGAAAATCCTAATTGACTTGTGCAGATGTGCCTGCAGATCAGGCTCTGTTGTTTGTTCTACTGATTACTCCTAACAAATTGTACAGACCCAGATCTGCCACCGCATTATGACCTGGATCTGTACAGTTTGCAGTTGCACTCCACTTGAATCACATTAAGATTCTCACATGTTTAATTTTAACTGCATTTGAAATTTGAGGAAAAGTTTTAATGATCGATGTCTGTTGTACTGACATTCCTATCCAATTTTGACGTATGCTAATATCAACTTCTGGTAAATGCAGAGGTAAATTTCTGTAAGCTACCACATTGTTGAATCCTGCTATAGTTATGATTTAATTTTTTTTTATATGACTTGTAACATCACTATTCTGTTATTTTCAGTGTAAAAGGGAAGCAACTCCAACAAAGTGACTCACAGTGCAATTGAAACAATTGCTAAAGCATATTTCTTAGACCTATGAAAAAGAACTGCATCTTAGAAATAAATTACGCAAAAGTAATTACAATGAAAGGAAATTTACAATGAATAAAGGAAGCAAGATCATGTGATGCATCAACATGTTAAAGATCAAAATAATGTTCCATCATTATTCCAACTTATTTTTTATGTAATTAGCATTTAAAGTTATATATGCCATGAGCTGAATATAATATCCATACCGTTGGAACTTTGCATTAGTTTCAGTAACTTAAATAGCGATGTAGTAGTGTACTGGTTTCCTGCACATCAGTGCCTGATTCAACTCCAAGACAAGTCAACAAAAGGTTGGTTGCTATGTCTTTGGGCAAGACATTTTAGTCTCAATTCCCAGCAAAACCTGACCAATTCCACAAGGTAGAACCTTAAAAGAACCTTAATGTTGTGCAGGGCTGATGCTTATTAGTTATTTAGTTAGGCTAAATCTTGTTTTACTGCCCTAATTATTTTTAAAAAATTCTTTATTGTAAAACAGTGATTGAATTTAAATTTGTCTTTGATTGAAATTCAATTTGTCTTCGATATTTTTTATTGAATATTTGAAGCTAATACCAGAATGAAGTATCAGTGATAGTCAACTGATGGTTTTCAACAAAATCGAAAGTGGAAAGCAATGTAAATGCCTTCATAATATGCCTAAGCATAAAAAATAAACTCTCATCCTCGATCATTATTGATAACATCTTGACCTGGGTCCCCGAGTGGCCGAGTGGTCTAAAGCACCTGATCACCGCTGTCTCACCTCTGTCTGCGTGGGTTTGAGTCTCAGGGTTCAGCCAATGTGGGTACGTGAGAAAGCTTGCCAGTAGATTCTTGGGGGTTGGTGGTTCTTCCCAGGGTTTTTACGGGTTCTTTCTCCACCATTGATACTGGCCACCATGTATAGCCTATCTTGTGCTAAAAAATGGCGTTAAACCCTACAACAACAACAGCTTGACCCAATCCCACATTAGCAACTTGACCATAAGATATAACAATGGAAATATAAGTGGGTAGGGTTGACTATAATATATAACAATGCAAATATTAATGGGAAGAGTTCAGGATAAGAAAGTTGGTGTCAAATACATGCTACAAGGTGACTGCTGTTTGACAGACTCTTCTGGTAGTTAACATAGTTCCATTGTGTAACTTTTCTTTATGAGTTGAAAGTTTGGATCATCAGTTTGTGTTGGTTAACATTGGAAAGGTTTGGATCATCTGTTTGTGTTGGTCAACATTGGAAAGGTTTGGATCATCTGTTTGTGTTGGTCAACATTGGAAAGGTTTAGATCATCTGTTTGTGATGGTCAACATTGGAAAGGCTTAGATCATCTGTTTGTGTTGGTCATCTGTTTGTGTTGGTCAACATTGGAAAGGTGCAGATAATGGCCCATGGAATAAAACCCTGGCCTCAACAAAATTTATGTCATCTAATTATCGAGTATGGTGGATTCCTGTGGAGTAACAGAAGTACACAAAGGTGAAAATTGATAGGATTTCCACAGATAAAAATACATGTTTATGTCAACACATTTTATTATATTACAATTCTTCAGTTGTATTACTACATACAATTTTACAGGTAAAAATAGATCTGATTGCACAGGTGGGTTTCTGTACAATTGATAATACATATGTATTCAAAACATGGATTGACCCTGACACAGATTACCTGTAGTTAGATCAACATATATACCAGGGGTGCACAACCTTTTTTTAAGCAAAAGACCATATTGTATTTTCCAAGATCACTAGAGGGCCGCAAACACTCATTTCATTAATATAATTACTGTTCACGGCCAAATTTCTGTGTTGTATTAATTTGCTTTGAGGGCAGGACAGAACTCATTGAATTTGTGTACGTTGATCAGATTAGGATGGTTGTGACAGTGCAGAGCAACTCATAATTCAGTTGTCTTGTTTGCAGCTCAGTGAGGTTTCTGCAGCCCAGGTCCCCTATTGATAGATACTTGGACTCACCCATGTGATTAAACTGTGAAATCAAATGTATGTAGCATGGAATTATGTGTAGCATATGCTTAGTAAGGGTTGTTTGAAGGTGCAGTAACTCTGATGGAATAATGAATGCTTCCTTTTCGAATAAGGACAAATATTGTCCATTCATACAATGCAGCTATTTATAACAGTGTAGCAAGACTTGTAACACAATATCAGTTAATCCCTAGAGCATACACACATACACACTTGAACTGGTTAAAAGAGTTCACCAAAGAAGCCAAAGCATACACAGGCCAAACACTGTAGCACACATTTGTTTTATATGGTGAAGATATTGTACACCTCTTTAACCTCTACTAAAGAGTACGCAAATCAGCAGTGTTCAGACGATTCTTGTGGAAGGATTTTTGAGCTCTCCTTACTGTACAGCAAGTAAGCTTTATTTGTTAAGGCCCATTGCCCTTTGTACATCCTTCATCGTATGTCCATTTAACAAGAAATGCTTCTTACCATTCTGGAGTCCATATTCTGATCTGTTTGGAATTAAACCCAGAATATGGGTTTATATTGTAAAAACTTGGATGAGTTCGACAACGAGCATGACTTGTACATGTTAAGAAAATGATATTGCAGCTGATTAGCTATCCTTGTTACCTCACTAGAGACCAGATTTTTTAAAATCTCATTTTGATAAAACTTGGAATCCATGTTTGTATCATTGAATCCTGTAATGAGATTGATAATGGATATGATCCATGCATACTAATTAGGTGTCTTGCTTCTGATTGGCTGAGTTTGTTACCCTCAGCAATATGGATTTTTTTTATCATTAAGTTTTTGCATATACACGTATTTTATAATGATTGAAATTCACACATATTAACTAAACAATCTTGCATCCGATTGGCTGACTTTGTTCCATCTCTGGAGGCCAGTTGTCTGATTCAGTTTTGATACAACTTGAAATACATGTTTATGATTAATGCATATTAATGGTGTAATGTTGCATCTGATTGACTAATCTTGTTATCAGTCAGGAAGCCATATTTGTGATTCAGTTTTGGAATATATGCCTCTGTCAAATTCTTGGACTGTTTCATTAATGAGTGAGAGTGATGTATTAATGAGGGGATTTTGTATCAGATTGTCTGGGCTTCTTACAACCTTGAAGCCATATTTTTGATCTGTTGGGTGTACATCATCTCAGTCAATGATGACTTACAGTATGAGCAAGAGACAGCAAATTAACTATGCCTTCATCTTTGACAGAATATTTATGAGTATATAGTTAAACAAGTAAACCGCCATATACAGTTTGGGGGATAGTTTACACGGGATGTGTTCTGACAATAGTACATAAGCCTGCATAGTGAAATGGTTTGTTCTGTGCCCAGCAGAACATTTACATATACACATGGAGGGCTCACAAGTCCAAGGCTAGCAAATTCCTGTCGGACTAACAGTTTTCATAATTTCAATGATGTGATGGATAGTTAAGTTTCATTTATCACTAATATTGTTTAGTGAAAAGGACTAGTGATGATTCAGCAGTTAGTACAATTTCTCAATCTGCTAGTCCTTTTGGCCTTAAAGATTTTTTTTAAAAATTCTAGACCTGATATATATATATATATATATATATATATATATATATATATATATATATATATATATATATATATATATATATATATATATGCATGCTTACCCACCCACCCACAAAATATGATACTTGAACCCACTCCTACTTAAAAAATTCCCACTTAAAAAGTTTTTGGGTTTGGGAATTTGTGTATATATACAGACACATGTACAAATACACACACATGTACAAATACCATATGCATATCAATATCCCCTTGTTCATCTCACTGTCTGTCTTCTGTCCAAATTTCAATTTGCCTTTGTAACATGTTTTGCTATCCAATATGATACTTGTACTGTGCAAAAGCACTTAACCTAATTAGGGCTTCTTGAAGGAAGCTGTATGGAAGAAACTGAGTCCAAAATATTTGGTTATAATTTGGATTATATAGTAATAAAAATAGTTGAAAAATGTTTTTTTAATGGCCTAAATCATAAATAATACCCTCCTTGGCCCCACCCTCCTCTTAGAGCTGATGAATATTTCAAAGCAGACTAGGTACACAGCAGAGGGTTTAATTTAACTTGTTAAACTATATTTATATCTCACTTATATATAACAACTTACAAAACAGTATGTAATTTAGTAAGAAAGTACAGGCGAAGACTTTTTGTTTCCAGTGTAAAAATATTTGATAGGTTAAAATGAAATAAAGAAAATTAGCTTTAATAATGTTCAGTGCATACCTAAACCTAGAACATAATTGTAAAAATATGCTTGAATCATTTGCAAAGCAATACTTTCTCATCTAATATCCTTGCAAGAAATAGCATTGTCTTTGACCTTTAAGTTCACTTATGTTGCAGACTTGGGTTTCTTTTTACATTTTGTATGCGCCTGCCCATAAGGAATGGAGTATTATTTTATGATGTCTGTTACCAATTCAATTTCTTCAAGATAACTAGAGTTCTCCAACATTAAGCCTTACAAACTTTGTGGGTCTCTTGAACTTGGATTAAGGAAGAAGCTTATTGATTTTGGGTTTAGAAGGTGAAAGGTCAAGGTTACAGTGACTGAAAGAAGAAGAAAAATTGTTTCTGTTTAGGAAACAGATCTTCATCACAGACCTGGGTCAAGCCTTATTGGTGGCAAACATTTGTGTTAATGAAGAAACCAGTCAGTTTTGAGTCAAAGGTCAAAGGTCAAGATCACATGCTTAAAAAAAGTAAATTGGTTTCTGCTTAAAAGTTGTAGTTCTCACCCATGTACCATCATCAAAGGTTGCAGATGCCTCACATCGTGTATAAAAATGAAACCTATGTTTTGTGGGTCAAATGGTTGAAGGCCATTGTGACTGAATAAAGAAAATGCCTTTTACATCATAACTTTAAACCTTGACCAAAGTTTCTGGAGGGCTTGCACTTGACATGGAAGAAAACTGTTGATTTTGGTGTCCAAAGGTCAAGGTCATTGTGGCTGAAATAAAAATACAGTTTGCAGAATAACTTTTGCCCTCAAGTAAGATCTTGACCAAACCTTGTGGATGGCTTGCACTCAGGGTAATAAAGAAACCTCTAGATTCTGAAGGTCAGAGGTTATGGTCATGGTAAATCTAATGAGAAAATAATGGGTTGGTCATATTAATAAGTTAACCAATGGCCCTGGTCATTGAACCCCTTCAGTTAATAATCTTTGGAGTGGACTATGCCTTAGTGCCTTGGAATGCAACCAAGAGGACTATTAAACACAGGGTGGGCACATAATGTGCCGTTCTCACTACACTTGTTATTTGTTACCTTTTTGTTTTAAATTTTTAGTAATAGTCTTCATTTTGTATTATTTTAATCTTAATTTTGATGTTTTGTACTGGTAACTTATTTACACCATAATGTAATTTTTGCCACCATGGTTTTGAAAGGGTACATTAAATACTTTGTTATTAGGTAGAATAGATAATGCTGTATCCTTCTGTTTCTGTCCAAAAAAAAAAAAATCAGGTGAAATCTTAGTAAAACTTTTATTGTTACTTTTTCCAAAAATAGTTTTTTATATTAAAACAATAGATTCAGTTATTATATTTTCAACAGTAGAGCATATGTAGAACCCTTCTACTTGAAAAACTGTTACTTGTCATGTTGTATGTAGATAATTTTCAACACTTTCGTCGCTGTGTCATTGAGTACTCGATACAGGCTTAACCACCTCACTGCCGTTTGTATTTTTCAACAGGTTGCTTTAATCAAATAATCACTTATCTAAGAATCACTTTCCAATTGAGTGTAGTTTGCACAAAGATCTCTTTTAAAACTTTGTGTTGATAACAACCACCTGCATATAATGCCCAACTGCCCATAAAGATCAAGTACAATATTAAATAGCTTCCATTGTACATGACGTAACACTTTTAAATGTAGTTATAAAATCCACATTATCACTAAAACTACGTCTGTCTAGTTTCCAGTTTGACTAATATGCACACATTTTATTGTATAGGCAGTGTTATTGTTCGTAAAGGTTTTGATATAAAAAAATTTTTTTTTTTTTTTTGGCATGTTGATTTCGTCGTTGTTAGACCAACTCTTGCACATGCAAGACAATCTATAGTTTCTAATAATAGTAAGTTCTAGTACCTCAGACGTCTGGCACCCAAAGAGTCACGTTTGTAAAGGAGATGGGACTTATCTTGTAATGCCTTACTCGTATGATGTAAAGCATTTGAGATGGTTTATTAGAGTCACTACGACAGGCGACTCGATTACTACTTAGAAGGTATTTGGGTTTGTTCATATTTTTCGGATAGGTCAGGTCACAACTTGTTAACTATATGGATATTCGATTGTCGTACCTTGACCCCAAGGTGTAAATAAATAAAGGTCTGCTTGAAAGTGACCACTAGAAAAGGTGACTAGATTAACACCTGCTGATTAAAGATTCAGTGTGAAAAAATGAGTGACTATTTTATGTGACAGGATGTGCATGTTCGTATTGAGAGGGATTTGGAGGTGTACAAGGTTTTGGTTCGTCTTGAGTTGTCTATTTCATGTATACCGGTGAACAGACAAAGGGAGTTCTTTTGACTCAACTGTGCACTTTTCATGGTAAGTGAACAATAATACTGAAACCAGCACTGATAATTGCTGGACTTGTTCAGAAGTTAGAAGGAATGTCCCTTGTTTCAGTTTTGACACTTTGATGTAACAAGCCGTGACGAGGATGAGTCATGTATGTATGTATATACAGATTAAAGGTAGGATAAACTTAATTGCAGTTTAAATGTTATCTATTACTATTTGAACAAGACGGTCATGTATTTACATTAACTGCTAGTGGAAGAAGTCATTCTGATGAAGTACTTTCATGGCCCACCCAATTCTATAATTGTAGTAGAGGACGAAATAACATTGGACTGAGTATAACGTGAATTTGTCCTTGTAGAATATATATATATATATATATATATATATATATATATATATATATATATATATATATATATATATATATACACACACACACAAACACACAGACTCGTTATTAATATGCTTAATCTGTTCTAGAACTGAACATTTTGGAGGGGGACCCCCACATCTAATTTGAAGGGGGTGGGGTAAATAAAGGAATAAAAAGGGGGATTTAATGTGCCCATTCTTGATTACCCCTCTCCCTTTTCATTCCAGTGATCTTCAAAAATTGACAAGTTTGTAGGTTGGAGAATAGCAACACTTTAAAGGTTATAGTGTGATGAAACAGTTAGAGTAAAGTGTCCAGAGACAGCACTGTAGTTGATCTGGACCATTCTGATGGTACAAATCCTTGTATGATAAGGAGTTGACAAATCTGTTACGCCGACTTGTGGAATAAGCTTCCATGGGATATAAAATCTGCAGAACATATTAAAAATTTGGTTCATATTCATGTGTGTCTTTAATAGAATTTAGTTATTATAATTCTAAAGACATGCTAAACTAAGTAGTAATTACTTTTGACTTGAGTATGGTGCTCAACTCAGACATTTACATGGGCCAGAATCAATCTTGATTAAAAGCATAAATACATAATGTATTAAGTAAGGACACATGGCTAAATTATTATTACTTATTAATGTTATTATTATTAGCATTAGTATTACCTGTCTTAATGCAGAGAAAAGATAATCAGGTGAAATAAACCACAAGATCAGGCCCTGTGTTCTGTGTTCTTGACATTTTCTGAGAAGGAAACTCAAACTTCAGGTCTAAAACTTTGTCAATATATTTGATAAGAATAAAGCTAGAAACATGCAACTTAACAGTTTTTAGCATTTATGGTCATAGACTGGTTATAGACCAGAAACGTTCATTGGATAATCAGTTGTCCATCTTCCATCTGTCTGTCTTTTGAACAAGTTTGTTATCACTAGTCCGCTTAAATTATTCCAAGGACATGCCATGAAAATTTACTCACATTCATCCCCTGGTCTAATACAGACATATGCAACTTCCTATAGGGACAGGCTGGATAAACAATTATTAAAGCCACACCCTGTGGTGTAAATAAGAAGACAAAAACAGATCTGGTCCATAGTCTAGTTGGTCCTAAATGAAAATGGTGCTGATTTGACACCCATTATGGCTGCCATGACAGCCATCTTGAAAATCATGTTATTTCTCATCCTAAATTAAAATAGTGCCAAGCTTACCTTCAGTGGTGCTACCATTGTGGTCACTTTGAAAATCTTGTTACATGTATTTCCAATCCTATGAGATGGATGGCCACGTCAACATTGAGTTTTCACCAAAAGACTTCTCATGATGTCTGGTTAGCTCAAAATGAAAATGGTACTATCTAATCATGGCAGTCATCTTGAAAACCTTTTTTTAGCTGCCCCAAAATAGAAAGATAGTGAACATGGAGTTTTAACCAGAAAAATTTTTATGGTGTCAAATTGGTCCCTAAATGTAAAATACCGATCTGATGGCCATATTAATATGGATGGTCATATGAGTTATTTACCAAAAGACTTCATATCATGTCTAGGGACGTTGATGACTGAGTGGATGTGAAGGCGTTCCCTCCCAGCTGCTGGGGTGCTCTAGTTGCACCCTGTGTAGTTGGTCCTTGGTGCAGATCTGACATCCGATATTGCTGCCACCTCAGCCATCAGGACAAGCACCATTGACTGTGGGTTGGGGTTATCAGTGCCCCAGATAAGTAGTGTATCTAAAAGTTAAAATAGTAAAGTATATAATATTTTCTTTTGCATACTAGATAAAAAAAAAAGCAAAAGATTTTCACGTCGAAAATCAGTTTCTGTGCATATATTTGTGTAAACTAACACCCGATTTAAGCTTTTGGTGTAACATTATTGCCTGGTGCAACTTAACATAATTGATGAAATAACTTTTTTTTAAGGAGCGCACTATATTTATCAAAATGACCTTTTCAGTATTTCTCCAAAGGGGCCAAAAAGTAAGTAGTTCAAGACTATGTGAAAGGAGGTGGCAGTGGTTTTTTCATCAAATTTGGGTTTATCATAGAATAAATACGGCAGACTGCCAGTTGCATGATGGCCCTGTTTGACTTCAGCTCTTCAATCTTTAAAAATTATCTGACGAAAGAGTATCCTTCCCCAGGAAAACAATACTTGAGGAGAGGAAATAGTCAGCTGTTTGGTATGTGGCATAAAGTTGCCTAATGGTGATAACTCCAATCCACTAGAGAAATAAATCTACATATGTAATTGCTAAGGTGGATGAGGGAGCTTGCAGTGCATGGCATTTTTTCAGCATTTTATTTGGCTAAATGTTCATGTGCCTGACATTAATACCTCATCAAAAGTTTGGAATTTATAATAACTGGTTCCAGTGGTAGTAGTAGATTTTTTTCAAATACCAGATATATGCTGCGTTAAATGGCTTTAAATCTGTGTAAGAAACAAAAAGATGCTTGCCTGCAAAAAAATAAAAATACTTGTACGTTTTTAATGGAAGCTTAATAAAAAAAACTGTTTAAAAAACCACCTGTCAGACCCAAGGAGTAGAATATTCTCTCTTGCTTTCTGCTTCAGTTGTATAAAAATACATAGTGACTGTCCCTTGAATTAAATATTGTTCATGATAGGCTCAGTCTGATAAAAATCGTGATCTAATTACATTAAGTAGATCTGACAGTCACTGATATGAGGTCATGTTCTGTTGACCTATTAAATAAACCAATCAGAATACAGCTTTCATACTGTATAAAGTTAAATGCATCATTCAGAACAAATCATTGCTAATGATAACTAATTTCAGATGTAACACTTTATCTGATAGCTACGAAAAATAAAGAGGACAGGAAATTCAAAGGTCACCAGAAAATAGACTTTTATCGATGCCACCTGTTCATAGGTACTTATTAGATCCTGATTTAATCAGATTGACAATGCTTGCTTGTATGCTCATCATGATGTTTACAAAGTTCAGGCCAATTATTACCTTGAAAACCTTGTCTAATGATTAACAAGGCCCCACCCCCTCTTTCAGCACACTTGTAATGTAGACCCACTTTGGACTTTATTGCTGGTGAAATACTTTATACAGTAGAACCTTTATTTTTGGTACTCTGAAAGGCACATGGGAGAAAGTCAAGACTTAAACACCAACCCCCATTTGAAATACGAAAGGGAACAATTGTTAATATTGTGGATATTTATGAAGTTTGTTAGAAATTATGGATTGAATTGTTTTAATTACAAACTGCACAGACCCAGATCTGCTGTTGTATAATGCACCAGCAGATCTGGATCTGTGCAATTTGTTAGGAGTAATTAGTAGAACAAACAAAATAAACTCTGATCTGCAGGCACATTATGCTACTTTAGATGATGATCTTTGTTGTTTGCAGCGTTACTCAACATATAAGCGAGTACATATGGTAGTGCCATTGTCACAAAACATGCTATGCCAATAATGAAGATAAACACGTAAGTTCAATCTCTATTAATCAACTTATTTATCTGGCACACATTTGTTGAAACATACATTAATGGGGTTTTGTTCATATATACAGTTCACCCTTTATATCCTGGATGAAATCACTGCAATCATCAGCTTGTACTATTTCTGTTATATTATCACTACCTCAAAGACAAGTGTACATGAGTGTTATCAAGAAAACATGAAGTAAGTTCTTATAACTTGTTTTTCAATTGATGTGGAAAAAGTAAACTTTACATTACAATATTGATTTTTTTCTTTTTTCTTTTTTTAGGATTTAGAACCAAGTGAGCAGCTTCAGTACCTGAGAAAGAATAAGTTAGAACTTCTGCACAAGATAGCCAGTCTCAAACAGCAGATTCTAGAGATAGAGACCCAGGAAAATGAGGCCATCCGAGAGGTAATTATAACACAGACTAGAAATGTGCTCATTGAACACTGGTGCCCCACCTCAGTTCCTGAGAGACTGGCATAAACACATAATGTTTTATATTGATCATCAATTGATTACCAGGGATTTGCATCTCATGAAAATTAAACATGACTGGGCAGAAGGATGGACAGATAAGTGTGATACTGTATGTATATCCTACCTGCAGTCATGGTGGCATATAAAAAAAAGGAGTTTAATGAGTTACAAATATGGATTAAGCTTAAAATTGCATTTTTCATCAGTGCCCTGTAATTGAGAAACACCTTGAGAACAAAATTGGTTCTCATGCTCAAAATTAAAACTTTTTCAGATTTTAAAAACTTAAAAAGGTGTGGTGACAAAATATTTGCAGGAATATTCTACTTCGGGCATATAAACATGTATGAACTTTCAGTGATATTATTTTCATTGATTTGGAGAGGACTAATATGACTTGAAATGGTACGGACAGTTTTAGGTATGATTATCAATGATATTTAAGGGCTTTAGGTATGATTATCAATGATATTGAGGGGCTTTAGTTACGATTTTCAGTGGTATTGAGGGGTTTTAGGTATGATTTTCAATGGTATTGAGGGGTTTTAGGTATGATTTTCAATTATATTGATGGGTTTTAGGTATGATTTTCAGTGATATTGAGGGGCTTTAGTTATTATTTTCAATGGTATTGAGGGGTTTTAGGTATGATTTTCAATGATATTGAAGGGTTTTAGTTATGATTGTCAGTGATACTGAGGGGTTTTAGGTATGATTTACAGTGATATTGAGGGGCTTTAGTTATGATTTTCAATGGTATTGAGGGTTTTTAGGTATGATTTCAATGATATTGAGGTGCTCTAGGTTTGATTTTCAATGATATTGAGGTGCTTTAGGTTTGATTTTCAATGATATTGAGGGGTTTTGGGTATGATTTTCAATGATATTGAGGTGCTTTAGGTTTGCTTTTCAATGATATTGAGGGGCTATAGTTATGATTTTCAATGGCATTGATGGGTTTTAGGTATGATTTTCAATGATATTGATGGGTTTTAGGTATGATTGTCAATGATGTTAAGGTGCTTTAGGTATGATTTTCAATGATATTTAAGGGCTTTAGGTATGATTTTCAATGATATTAAGGGGTTTTAGTTATGATTTTCAGTGATATTGAGGGGTTTTCGGTATGATTTTCAATGATATTTAAGATCTTTAGGTATGATTTTCAGTGATATTGAGGGGTTTTAGGTATGATTTTCAATGATATTGATAGGCTTTTGGTATGATTTTCAGAGATATTGTAGGGCTTTAGGTATGATTTTCAGTTTAAAATTACATTTCTCATCAGTGCTCTGTAGTATGAAACAATTTAAGCATCAAAACTGTTTTTCATGCTCAGAATTACAAGTTGTTCAAACTTTAAAAACTTAAGATGGTGTGTTGCCAAAATATTGGTAGTAATATTTTATTTTTTGGCATATAAATGTGTGTATGTACTTTCAATGTTATTGAGATTTGATATATATTATTTTCAGTAATTTTGAGAGAACTAGTATGTCTTGAAATGATAATGATGTGCATTAGTAATGATTTTCATTTATATTGAAGGGATTTAGATTTGATTTTCAGTGATTTTGATCTTCAGTGATGTTGAGGGGCTTTATAAATGATATTGAGTGATTTTGAGGACTTAATTATGATTTTCAGTGATATTTAGGAGCTTTAGTGTGTGTGTGTGTGTGATTTGGATTTTTAACCTAGCTTTAACAATTTTTCAGTCATATCACCAGGATGACCAGTCCTAACACTAACACTAATTGAAGAATTGTTAAAGCTGTGTTAAAATTGTCCATTTTGAACAAGACTTTCTGAGGCAAAATAAACATATAAATTACAAATATAGATACTAACAGAAAGCCTGATTTGCATTTTGTTTATGCCTGTATGTTTTGTAACAGTATTTTGAGATTCATTGAATTTATTTACCTTCCAAACATCGTATAAACTTCGCGGTAAATCTGCCAGCATACTACAGATAAGGCTGCTGATGACATCGTTCAGGATCTACCTATATAACGATTTCTGATTGAGATTACAAAATAAAAAAATAAAAAGAAATTCACCCTTATAAATGTTAACATCGCAAGAACTGCAAGCGCTAAAATAATTGGGCAAAATTAAAATCCTCCTTGTTATTATTTAACAAAAGTGCCAGATGTTTGTCCATGAAACATACCTGCTTTACAGGTATGTGCCAGATGTTTGTCCATGAAACTTACCTGCTTTACAGGTATAATCCTACATTTCATATTAGAAAGATTTGGATGTACAGATGAATAATCATCCTACCATATATACTTATGTACAAGTCAGATGCATCTATAGTATGCATAGACCCAGATCTACCATTGCATAATGTGCAGGCAGATCTGAGTCTATCCAGTTCTCTAGGAATAATAAGTAGAACAAACAACATAGATTTGATCTACTGATGCATTATATGACGGCAAATCAGGGTCTGTATTCTTTGCAGTTGAATCGGACATATAAGTAGGGATATATGATATTTTGTAGGGATATATGATATTTTGTAGGTATATATGATATTTTAAGCTCTGTTCTTTAATAAATTAGACAAGAATGCCAGTTAAATTGAATAATAATTAATTTTCTTACGCCAAGCTGTCTGTATAAGGAATGGCTTGATTTGGCATAATATCATTATGCCAAGCAGTCTGTAATAAAGGAATGGCTTGATTTGGCATAATATCATTATGCCAAGCAGTCTGTAATAAAGGAATGGCTTGATTTGGCATAATATCATTATGCCAAGCAGTCTGTAATAAAGGAATGGCTTGGCTTTCACCGAAAGACTTATTAAGTTGTCTAGTTGGTCCTAAATGAAAATTTTGCTGATACGCTGTCCAATATGACCACTATGGCAGCCATCTTGAAAGCTTTGTTATTACTACTCCTGAACAGGATATTATTGTATTAACATCAGTGTTTCACAAGAAAACTTTTTCTAATGTCTAGTTAGTCCTAAAAGAAAATGGTGCTGACCTGATATCAGATATGTCTGCCAGTGGCCAGCTTGAAAATATTATCAATACTACTTCTCCTGGGGGCCCCGAGTGGCCGAGTGGTCTGAAGTGCTCTTCGTTACGGATCACTGCCATCTCACCTCTGTCTGCGGCGGTTCGAGTCTAAGATTCAGCCAATGTGGGCATGTGAGAAAGCTTGCCAGTAGCTTCTCGTGGGTCGGTGGTTCTTTCCGGGGTTTTCCGGGTTCTTCCTCCACCATTAATACTGGCCGCCATGTATAGCCTATCGTGCTGAAAAATGGCGTTAAACCCCACAACAACAACAACAACAACTACTTCTCCTGAATGAATGCTGATATTAGCATAGGATTTTCTTTGAAAGACTTCTTATCATGTTTTGTTTATCCTAGATTAAAATGGTCTTTTCAAAATTAAGATATTGATTTGATGTTCATTGTGTGACCATGTGGAAAATCTTGAATTTGCAACACCTCTTAATTGCAAAGTCATTCTTTTTGTCAACTGGGTCATTAATTAAAAAACATACCGGTACCCTAAATGTGGCCACCATGGCAGTCATCTTGAAAATTTGGCTTTCTTTTCTCCTCCCAAATATATGGCTAATCAGCATAATCTTTTCACCAGTAGACTTCTTATGATACCTAGTTGGTCCTAAATGAAAATGGTACCAATTGTACATCCAATCTGGTAGCTAAGATGTCTCTAAAATCTTGTTGTCACTCCTTCATTGGAATGGACGCTCATTATGGTATGGGGTTTTTACTAAAAAGACTACGGTACAACTTATGTCTGCATTGTTCTAAATGAAACAGTGCTAACATGACATCCTTGATATGCACCACTGCAGCTAATTTGAAAATCTTATTTCTGGAAAATAGCAGAGATGGTTAAAAGACTCAGCAGCTGAAAGGAAGAAATGGTCTTGTATGGTATTCCTGGAAATTCTTTTTACCTAGCAAAGCATCAGTCCCACAAGGGTCTCTTGGTTGTGAATCTTGTTTTTATGACAGAACAGAAAATGATAAATTTGAAGACCAAGCAAAAATGAACCCTTTTGTGGAATGAAGGAAGCGCATTCCCAGTCTGCAAATTAAATTGTCAATGGAAATGCAAAGACGTTATCCTTAAAATAAATGAGCCCACAATGTTAGGTTTGGGGAGATATTTCTATTTTATATCATTGTTTCAGCTTGAGATGGAGCGGGCATTGCTGGAGGGTGAACATCAAATGGAAATGGAGCAGTTGTCTCAGGATCAGGAGAAAATCAATCAACTTAAACAGCGCCAGAATCAACTTGTTCAGAAGGCCACAAAGCAGCGGGAAAAGGTATTTCTATGCAAAACATGTACCTTTTTTCAAAAGGATTGTATTAAAATGGTCATAAGCTACAAATTGTCTTGAGTGCATAGTAAAACACTATTACCTAATTACTTGAGAAGAATTCCTAATAAAACAGGAAAGTGGTAGACTTTGCACAAAACTTGATAATTGTTTTGGCTGCATCAGCATACAGGGTAACCCTGCTGTAATGTAATTATTAAGGTTTATAACTGCCAACAACATTATGTACCAAACAACATTATGTACCAAGCAACATTATGTACCAAACAACACGTACCAAGCAACATTATGTACTAAACAACATGTACCAAGCAACATTATGTACCAAACAAAATGTACCAAGCAACATTATGTACCAAACAACATTATGTACCAAACAACATGTACCAAGCAACATTATGTACCAAACAAAATGTACCAAGCAACATTATGTACCAAGCAACATGTACCAAGCAACATTATGTACCAGACAACATGTACCAAGCAACATTATGTACCAAACAAAATGTACCAAGCAACATTATGTACCAAACAACATGTACCAAGCAACATTATGTACCAAACAACATGTACCAAGGAACATTATGTACCAAACAAAATGTACCAAGCAACATTATGTACCAAACAACATGTACCAAGCAACATTATGTACCAGACAACATGCACCAAGCAACATTATGTACCAAACAACAGCATAGCAAAAATGATTGAAAATGTGATGAATGCATGTATGACTTTTTTTGGTGTGGGTTCGGTAAATAAAGAAAACATCAGTTATGTATAGTAGTAGTTTTTACTTCCTGTCAGTTTATATGAAATTTATATAACAGTTTTGTTTACGATAGTCCATTGCTTAATAAAAATAACTAATTGCTGTGTAAGAACAATTATTATGATCTGTAAACTAGCAGGGAATAAAGGGCATCTAAGAGAAAAAATCTGGTGCCATCATTATACCATGTTATATCCAAATTAATGCTATTACTAAATACATTATGGTCAGATTCCCCTGTACAAGGATCCCTCATGACGACACAGTTCAGGGGAGCTTTAAAAGTATAACATTAGCTCATCACGTACCAAGTTATGTTTTATATCGAAGTAAGAGTCATTCATGACTATGCCCATGTTATTTTAGGGACTTCACTATGCTCTGGTACTTTACATTGACAATTTCACCATCAAAAGTCATGGGCACTTTGGACTTTTCTGCATTAGCTTGAAATCTCAGCCCCATTCAGTTGATTTAATAAAGTGATCGGTGAAAGTGTTTGAAAAAGTTGGCTGGTCTAACAAGTAAACCAGGTGAGGTAAGTAGCTGCTACTTATTAACAAAATGAGTCATAAAGAGACTGACTTGAGCATACTTTATTAGATGGTGGCATGCCACTTGAAGCAGGTGCTTGCCCATAATTTTATTATAAGTGTTGTTTCATAAAAATGATGTGGCATACTGTTGACGCAGAAGTTGTACCTTTTTGTCTAGGCTGGTTTTCATGTCAGGGTGGCTTGGATTTCTTGACAGCAATCGGATTAGTTGTTGTGATTGGCTGTGACATAAAGTTACTGCTAGAAAAAAGTCTTGCCTATTCTGCATCCTTGTGACATTTAGGATGGTGAGATTAGTTAAGGACCACTGTTCATGTAGCAATTTATTACATTTCCAGCTGCAGTAGCATCAGTGTTTTACAGACATTGTGAACAAAATAAAGAATTTGTGTTAAGTTTTAAAAGTGCAATGAAACTTATCCTGGCTGACACATATATAAACTATATCTGTTGATAAAGAGACCTGTATATAGGGGATATTTATCAATAAAGGATAACTGTACATAAAGGATACCCACTTTTAAACCTCAATTGCATTTAATGGACATACAGTCATAAAGAATGCATGTATATAATATACCTGCCCATAAAGGGCACTAGTATGTAAAGGGCAGCTACTCTTAAGGACACCTGCCCCAAAAAGCACTATATAAAAGACACATGTTTGTAATAAACACCTTCATGTATAGGACATCTGGTTGTGTAAAACACCCATGTGTATAGGACGCATTCTCATAAAGAAGACCTTTATGTAAAGGATATATGGTCATAAAGAACAGCATTTACAGACTCCTTTTTGTTAAGTTACACTGCTATAATAAGATTGTCTCCCCTTTAAGGAAAGGATTGATTTTTTTTTTTTTTTTATTGCCTTAAGACTGTCCTTGTACTGTTAGATGGCATATAAGGATTTGACAATGATAAACTGTTAGGAATGGGGTCATTTAAAAGAGGTTGATAATTTTTCCACAATTAGGAAAAAGATCACTTTAAACAGTGCCAAAAAGACCGGAAAGGTACTTGTGTTTGGAAAATAACATTTTTCTCTGTACATTATGTATGTAATGAAATTACATATCATTCTATCACTAAGAACGGATTTTGAAAAACAGCTTAACGGTTAGTCTTTTATATAATATGTTAGTTTTTCCTTCTTATCTCTGAATAAATACATTTTGTTCTTCCAAACAGGCAAGATCTGTGGTATGTAGGTGTGCATAGTTTTGAATGATAAACCAGAAATATCTGAATTTAAGCCCCACCATAAGTGTGAAAATTAAGTAATAATTTTTGTTTATTAGATACTCTGATTTTGCCTCGTAGATTTAACATAGGATGTAGCAGGACAATATTTTACTGTGAAACTGTACAATTCATCTCTCATTATTATGTGATCCAACTTGTCCGTTATGTTTACATTGTGATCTGATTCAACTCGTCCAACATGTTCATGTATTTTTCATGAATGAAATCTTGAATAAAGCTGAAAAAAGAATAAAATGACCATATTTGTTTTGAATATTCATAATTGTTTTCTTTCTGCAATGCTTAGAGATCAGGTAACTGTTGTAACTATTAAAAAAAGGAGTATATAATAAACAGGTTATTGTATACTGTCTGATATCTGAGGTAGACTTTTGTAT
This sequence comes from Sinohyriopsis cumingii, assembly GCA_028554795.2. Classification (NCBI taxonomy): domain Eukaryota; kingdom Metazoa; phylum Mollusca; class Bivalvia; order Unionida; family Unionidae; genus Sinohyriopsis; species Sinohyriopsis cumingii. The sequence continues at coordinate 110,090,324 of CM068831.1, read as the reverse complement.
TGGTGTAGACAACTTGCAGGCTCATTGGCCTTTTGTACACTGAAATGTCAGACATTACACTTAGAAAACTCAATAAGTTTCATTATGCAGTGGTATGTTGAAAAGGTAAAATATTTTTTGCCTAAACAGCAGATGAAGAATTTATTATTCTTGTATCATCATTATCAGAGTAAGAGAGAGATAATTTCATTGATGTAGTGGAAATTCCTATTTGGTTTTAATTAAATTAATTATGGGTTTAAATTCAGATGTATTTATTACAAAACTTCATTTGATATTGCTTTATCTAATTGGCTTATCACATTCATCATTTCATTTCATTCCCAGAATTCCTTGTAAGTGTTGATAATCCTTACATCAGTGGTACACTGTGATACCATATATCCTGTCTTAGAAGTCAAATCCAAATGCAAGCTGATCCAGATGAGCCCTAGTGTGCTGGCAAAATCTGGGTTAATACTGTTTATTAGGAAAAAAGTTGAACAGTGCAAACCCTAATCTGTCAATGCATAAAATGCCAGCTCATGAGGGTAAATGTAATTTGCAGTTGGAGATGACTTGTAAGCACATACATATTCCAGATTTCCTTTCATTCTGGTAGTTTGCAATGCAAAGCAAAATGTCCTCAGCTTTTCACAGCAGTTTTTCCTCACCAACCTCCCTTCAGTGTCTTCACTTCTTGGCCTTTCCATGTGTGTCTCTGTGTGTGTATATATAAATATATATATAATAAAGATTTAATGATGATATCAATATGCATGGACATAAATACAATATATTTTTTAAAATTTGTTCTAAAACTTTAATGTCAATTAGCTTTTTAAAAGGAGAAACACAGCATTATAAATACAGGGAGACGTTATTCATTTTGCAGATATCTAAAGGCTTTATTCTGTTTCACTTTTCTTACATTATTTCTTCATAATTTTTTAAGGTGTACATATATTTTAAGGAAAAATAAACATGTTGTTTCAGGTGCACAAGTAATTTAAGTTAAAGGATTAAAAGTAATATTCTTAAGTGCTTAAAATTTTCATGTATTTTTATAAGATGAAAGCTGTCAGAACCAAACTTTAAACAACAGAAAAAAGTTTTTTCCAGGCTGGTTAATGGGATGGTCTGTCTTCCATCTGTTCATTAGCACAAGTTTGTTATTGCAACTACTCCTAAACTTCTTGGATACTTGCCATGAAACTTCAAGCGCTGATGTATCCCATCATCTAGTTAGTTTTAAATGACTTTGGTGTTTCTCAGACATTCATTTCACAGTGGCCATTTTGAAAACCTTGTTAATGCTACTCATCCTGAGTGAATGTTCATATCATCATGGAGTTTTCACTAAAAGACTTCTTTTGATGTCTAGTTGTATGGTGTTGATCTGATATACACTAATGCTTTCAGTAGTTAAAAGGAATTAATGGTCTTAAATTCATTAAGTTTTTTCCAGCCAGGAGAGTGCCAGTCCTTTCATTGAACTTGAGTTATCGATTGGTGTATAAAACTTTTATGTTAATAAATATCAGACAGTATTGTACTTCAGTACTCTAAGAGTAAGCAAAGAATGTGAAATTTTAAGAAATATCAACAATTATTTTTTCATTTACATTGATTTTGGAGGATCATGTATTATATTTTGGTACACGTATAGATTTAGTTTTCTTACAAGAAATATGCATGTATAGTAGTGGACGAAAATGCTTTAAAATACTCAGAAAAATTATTTTGTGCAGCTTGTTCAGTTTGCAAGAAAGAATACAATGCAAAATGAGCTATTAAAGATACATAAAAATGATTGAAAGTTTGCATCTTTCTCCTGAATTTCTAAGAAATAGAAACCCTGTCTGATCATTATTTAAAAATCTTAAACAATTGATCCGACTTGGAGATGTATGTCCTTTGAATGTGACAAGTTGGTTCAATCTAAACTTGTTTATTGGAAGTCCCATCTTTTTAAATGCTTTTGTGTATCTATAGGGCTTCTAATAAACCAGGTTCTACTGTAATAGGAGAGTCTGCAAATAGGTGCATATGCATTGTTTCTCCTTTAATATGGCCATGGAGCCAACCTCATCAACTTTTTAAAGTTAGGATGGGCATCATTTTCACAGTGAAAATCTTGTATGCATTCTTTTCATCCATGGCTGTCTGCTGTAGGATTTCTTCATTTTTGATAGCTATTCATAAACCAACTAACCTTTCATTTCTACCTCAAGTAAAATTGTCTCCGAAGGTTAGCTCTGCATGACATGTCATGCTGATTGAGTCAGCCAATCAGAATAGAGGTCACTTCCATTAATATATAAGAGCTTATTCCATTGGCTCATTGATGGCTAATTATGTTTATGCTTACAGATGGCAGTCATGGGTGAAAAACAAACATTTCCCCTGGTTTGCAATGATGGGGTGGGATGATTTTTAGATGTATAGTTTTGGTAAAGTAATTTGCAAATCTGTAAATATGGTGTTTATCATCTATCACAGGCTTATCATTGGATAAATATGGTACCCATGCAAGTACACATTGCAGTGATATGCTTGCACACATGCACCCACATGTGCACAGACATGCACCCACACATGTGCACAGACATGCACCACACATGCACAGACAGTAGTATAGTCCTGTCATGTGTAAAAAAATAGAAGCAAAGACAGTGAATTCTACTATAAAATGATGAAGTTTATGTCTAATTTCAGAGATACACTATTGTTTATAGTATCTGATATTGTTGCATATTTTTGTGATTGGAAAATTGACACTTGGTCCTTTTCTTCCTACTTACTTTGTATACAATAATCACCCTTTTTTCATTCTTACCTATTGTTTATGTGTTAAAGAAGGCCTTTATCAGTTAGGACCATGACATGCAAATAATGTGCCCTGGGGTTGGAGATGAATAACTGTATTTTTCACCATGCCTCTATTTTGAACTAATTTTAAAGACTGATTATTCATATCTGAAATCTGGAAATTCAGGATACAGAAAGTGATTTAGTCAATTTTAGAAACAAGATTAAAGTATTGTATTGTTTTTTTAATTTTAATTCTTATCAAGTACAAACATTAGCATGCAAGGTTGCAAATGCAGATGAAACATGTCATGTTGGTAATTCAAGCTGTTGCCAGAACTGTGGAAGATGATCTTTGCCGTGTTGGTAATTCAAACTGTTGCCAGAAACGTGAATGATGACCCTTGTCACATTGTTAATTCAAACTATTGCCAGAAGTGTGAATGACAGCCCTTGCCATGTTAATTCAAGCTGTTGTCAGAAATGTGAATGATGACCCTTGCCACATTGTTAATTCAAATTATTGCCAGAAATGTGAATGACAACCCTTGCCATGTTAATTCAAGCTGTTGTCAGAAATGTGAATGATGACCCTTGCCACATTGTTAATTCAAACTATTGCCAGAAATGTGAATGACAACCCTTGCCATGTTGTTAATTCAAGCTTTTGTCAGAAATGTGAATGATGACCCTTGCCACATTGTTAATTCAAACTATTGCCAGAAATGTGAATGACAACCCTTGCCATGTTGTTAATTCAAGCTGTTGTCAGAAATGTGAATGATGACCCTTGCCACATTGTTAATTCAAACTATTGCCAGAAATGTGAATGACAACCCTTGCCATGTTGTTAATTCAAACTATTACCAGAAATGTGAATGATGACCCTTTGAAAAAACAGCATCTTACTATGTATTTATTCAGGATTCTGTTGTCAGCAATTGTATATAGTTAATTTTATTGTCATGATTCCATGTTGTATTTTCTTTCTTGCATTTTAGCTGTTGTAAATTTAAATATAATGTAAAATCATAACTGTAATTACATAAGATTCCAGTATTTTTAACACAGATCTGTCTTTAAAGAACGTCAGATTGCCTTTGAAACTTTTATTATGTCTACATTTGCTCATCATCTCTGAGAATAGTTTTTGTTTATATAAGTAAAATTAATTTGAGAAAAAACAGTAGTCTCATTCAACGACAAATTCTTTCCATATGTAACATTCAGACTTCGACAAATTATGGAATGAAAACATTCTTAACATAATTTGCTAGAATATGGGTTTATATTACTCAGATGTTAATGAAAAGAAAATTTTGTAATCAATAATAAGTTTACAGTTTACATTTTACTTTTATCGTGAATAATTCTTACAACAGCAGCAGCAATAATAATAAAGTGATAATAATGACAGTGCATTGTGGTTGTTGTTTTTAGTATTATTATTATTATTGCTATTATTATTATTATTATTATTATTATTAATGAAGCAAGAAAAATTCTGATGACTAATTTAGCAATGTATACATAAAAAGTTTGAAAGATTAGAGAAGCTATTATGAATAAACACAATTATAATAATAATTATTATTATTAGTATTATTATTATTAGTATTATTATTATTATTATTATTATTATTATTATCATTATCTTCTGAGGAAGTATAATGTAGTGCTCCTATTATTATTTGATATATGTATAAAAGTCCGACCACTCCTGTGGCCTAGTGGTTAGAGCATCCGCCTTGGATGCGGGAGGTTGTGGGTTCAATCCTGGGTCGAGTCATACCAAAGACTTAGAAAAATGGTACTATCAGCTGCCACACTTGGCGCTCAGCATTAAGTGGTTAGTGTTAGGACTGGTCGGTCTGGTGTCAGGATAATGTGACTGGGTGGGACATCATCCTGCATGTCTGCGGCATGATGCCCCAGTTCTAGACCATTATAAACTGCCACACTTCAGACATCGTAGCGATATGACTGAAAAATTGTTAAAGCTATGATAAAAATCCAAATCACACACACACACATATAAAAGACCCCCCCCATATTATAAAAAGAAATATTTGATACAGACTGTTTAAAAAGTTCTTTAATTTCTGAAACAAAAACCTCCAAGAACAAGAAGTAAAATAAAAATTAAGTCAAAGAACATTGAGTTGAGAAGGAAAGAAAAATAGAAAACAAAATAACTTGGACATAAGATATACGAGTAGATCAAACTTGTCTAGTTGTGTTAAAATTAAAAAAGAAGGTTGAAAATATGTTTGGAATAATTTATAGATGCATACCATTCTTTATAAAATTTAAGTTCTTCAATTATAATTAAATAGTTGCAGTTTTAATAAAACTTTATTTTATCCCAGAGAAGCTTACAGCAGGAAAAAGAATGTGACTTGGTAAGGATAGCATAACTTAACAATGATATAAGATTTCTGGGAAGTAACTTAACTTTGTCATTCTGTATATATATATATATATATATATATATATATATATATATATATATATATATATATATATATATATATATATATATATATATATATATATATATATATATATATATGTGTGTGTGTGTGTGTGTTTTGCATCAACATAGTCATTTTGAGTCACTGTGACCTAGATGCTTCCTTATGTTAAAAATGTTCATATACATCATTTCCTGACTTAGAAGCTTGTACTTTCTAAAAGAATGCTGTTTATAAAACAATAGTTTTGACCCTGTATTTAAAGATTTTGCATTCTTAACTTGTTGTCTTTATTTATACTCCTTTCATGATATTTTAGCCTCTTTACCTTTTATCTTGAATATTGTAGGGGTACACATTTACAACAACTTTAAAGGTTTTATCTTCCAGATTTAAAAAACTTGTCATTATCTTCACATGCATACATACATCCATCCATACATAATTACATATTTTTTTGTAGAGAGATTGCCGTAGTGTTCAAACAGAGTGAAAAATGTTTATTCATTTTTCAGAAGAAACATATACTTAATGTATGCAACTAAAATATTTTTAATTTATATCCCCATTTCTTTAGTAGGGATATATTGTTTTATCCATCTTTCCTTCTGTATGTGAAATACAGTTAGCATGCAGGGCCCTAGACAGCAGAGTTGTCTAAAATGATCATCTTTATTGATCATAACCATCTCACTAATGCTCACATGGGTTCAAGTCTCAGGCTTGGCCAATGTGGGTATGCAAGAAAACTTGCCTGTCGCTTCCCTTGGGTTGGTAGTTCTTACTGGGGTATTCCCTGGTTCTTCATCCACCAGTTATACTGGCTGCCATGTATGGCCAATTTTGTACTGAAAAATGGCATTAAACCCACAGCTACAAGAATGATGAACTCTGTGAAGTTATCAATATTCATTGGAATTTATGTAGTTTTGACAGTGGATGTAAAGGTAATGCAAGAAAATGGTTGCTAAATGGAGAAATTTAAAGATATGTGTGTCATTTGGCTAATTTATTCACTTAAGGTGCCAGAATGCAGTGAATTTTGCAAATTGTTGGACTGACTTAATTTAGCTAGTGTGTGAAAAAAGACTCTGAAAGGATAAAAATGTAAGACTTATTTTTTTCATGCGAACCAGTTATATAATCTGTGTAACATGCAAAGAGTAGGCTACCTTTTAAAAAAAAATCATATACTATCGGTTACAATTTTTAGCTCTACAGGTGAAAGACTGGAAGAGCTTATACGATGGCCTGTTGTCAAGTATCCATACAAATATTATCATGTGTTTCTTATTGCTTTTTCTTCAGAAGTACTGGAAGGATCGCAATGAAACTTTACACCATGGCCTGTTTCCGTCAATCCATTAGCATACATACGTTATCACTACTCCTTCAGAATTACTGGGAGGATTGCCACACAACTTTAAGTACACATTCAGGATCATTACAGATCCATACGTAGTTGCCTTTCTAAATTTGTGAAATTTGATGCAAATGGAATTTATGTGATTTACAAAAATTGACAAGTTACAGCATCCTAACAACTATATTTAATCTGCAGGAGCTTCAGGTGATTGAGAAAGAGCATCAGAAGCTGAAAATCCTCGAGAAGGAGCACTATGAGACTGAGCAGCTGCTCGAAAGCTGCTCCAAGGAGGAAGAGGATGCACTGCTTGAACTTTTCCAGAAACATACTGAGGCACTCGAGAATCAGCGCAAACTGTATGATGACCTGGAATTTCAACAGTTAGAGGTGATTAAAAAATTTGTGTAAACTCATTTCGTAGAGATTATTAATGGCAGCAAGTTTAGTATTTTCAGACTTTATGGAAATATTGTATCATGACAACTGTTTTGTCTCATATTTGATTTCCTCTCAGTGATTCTTAATTTTGGACTTTGTGGGGTGTGCCTCAAAAGGTTCTGTCAAAAGTTTTCATTTTGAACTTGTTTATAAAACTGCTTTACATGGTTGTGGTTGCTAAAACAAACAAGAAAGTTTGAAAAAAGTCTCTCAAAACCACACAAAAGAAGTCTACCAGATTTGAAAGACAGCATTCTGGCTTGCAGAATTCATTGAAATTGGGATGATCCACCATCCAGTGTGGCTGCTGTTAGTACAAATGGAACAGCCCTGAAATAACTTCTTTTCAAACACAGCAGTACAAAATTGACCAAATTTTGTTGCAAGCATTCCAACTTGAAGGACTTTCAATATCTTATGAAGGATGATAATCAAATATGGCTACCATTACTGAAAATAGAACAGTTTGTAAAAGATCAACTTTTCCTTAAATATATCTGTCTGATTTGCATTGACTATAATCTAGGTAGTATAAAAGGTTTAAAATTTGTAGATTTATGAGAAATGCTTCTTTTGGCTGAATTTTAAAATTTATATAAATTTTGATGGGAAGCAGTTTTTTTAATCTCTTGCAAATCCATGTAAATGACAAGTTTTGCTTGCTGTTTTTATGTATATGTACAGTATTGATTTATGAAATTACAGCTGATGTTCCACAAAATATTAAAAGGATAGAGGCAAAAAAGTCCACACACATACACTTTTAAAGTCAAATCAGCTATTAGGTGAAGAGGAACCAGATCTCTCCACTCCCACGTCACATTAATGTGATGCTAGTTTCTTATCAGGTGATAAAAAGAAATTTCTCCAGGGGAAATCCAATATACAAGCTTTTTGTACATTAATTCACAGACATATATATCCAAATGAATGCAACTTCTTGTGAATGTGTCTTTCTTGTCTGGCAAACAGCATACATTTTCCTCTCATAAGACCTGTCAAGTAATAAAAGAAAATGTTCCTGTTCATCTGTGTAAATCCAATATTATTTCACAGGGTTGCAAAAAAAAACATTTACAACCTAATTTCTCAAAATTTTCTTGTCAAAAAGTTACAAAAATAGTAAAACCAGTATTGCGCATCTACACTAAGTAACCATCCAGTCTGCAAAGTTTCAGTAAATTTGGAAGCAGAATGAGAGAAGAAGCAACGATGAACTGAGTTCTTAAAATATCTGTTTTTCTCATAAATGTACCCAAAAATGGGCCAAGGAAAAAAATACATCTTTGTTGACCACACCTTGAGCAGTCAAAATTTCAGTAAAATCTTCTGAGCAGTATGGAAGAAGAATCACTGATGCAGAGATTCTCTTAACACACAATTGCATGATTCGTGCAAAATTTGTTTGAATTTGCGTACTTGGAAAGTGGTGATGCACAAAAACTCCAGCAAATTAGTTTCAAGTCGCACATATGAAAATGTACTCTGCATAGTATACACTTTTATTCATTTATTCAGACATAAGTGCTTGTTGTGACAAAAGTCAGTCCAGTAGAAATATTGTAGTGCTTGTTGTGACATGTATTTTTATTGTAACTATGTACACATCAGGTTTCTTTGTCTTGGCACGAATGGTTGTTAACTTAATTTTATGGATACATTTGTCCTTGTAACACGCATTTTGTCATAGTTTGAACCTTGCATCAAGGAAGTTTTTCAAAGGCACATTTAGAATACAGGCTATCTAGGAGACCCAAAATGGCTGGCTCAGTATGGTTCATCTTTAGATGATGAATTTGTTCAGCAAATATTGCCTGGTTATAGGAATGAAGACAATTTGTTTTTAAAGTTAGGACATATATCAGATTATTGTAGCTTAGAAAGTGTTGATGGAGATACCAATGAGTGATTTTCAACCCCCAGAAAGCTTTAAATATGAGTCCAGTTTACATGCTGGATGGAGAAAAGCAGACAGCATAATGGTCAACCCCTCATTTTAAAGATATTTCAAAATTAAATGTGAAATCTGCCATATTAAAATACAGACAATTTAAAAGTAGAGTGCACTTATCGTTTCTTTTCTCGTCACAATTTAGCCCTGCAGGATCATGTGCTACAAATTCATATAGCCCTGTAGGATCATGTGCTACAAATTCATATAGCCCTCACAGGATCATGTGCTACAAAATCATATAGCCCTCACAGGATCATGTGCTATAAAATCATGTAGCCCTGTAGGATCATGTGCTACAAATTCATATAACCCTCACAGGATCATGTGCTACAAAATCATATAGCCCTCACAGGACCATGTGCTATAAAATCATATAGCCCTCACAGGATCATGTGCTATAAAATCATATAGCCCTCACAGGATCATGTGCTACAAATTCATATAGCCCTCACAGGATCATGTGCTACAAATTCATATAGCCCTAGCAGAAAGGTTACAATAAATCTAATTAGAATCTGTAAATGAAATTCAGAAGTTCAAAATATCTCTGTGTGAATATGTTAACTTAATGGACTTGAAATCCTAATACAGCATTATGGAAATGTAAATATCGCATAGTAGTCAGTAGCTTGCTAATTCAAACAATGTAAACTTTGGCAGAGCTGAGGTTAGTGACAAAAATCTTACTGTGGAGCAGAAGTATCCAAAAGACAATACCATACCTGTAAGCTATAGAAGTATCCAAAAGACAATACCATACCTGTAAGCTGTAGAAGTATCCAAAAGACAATACCATACCTGTAAGCTGTAGAAGTATCCAAAAGACAATACCATACCTGTAAGCTGTAGAAGTATCCAAAAGACAATACCATACCTGTAAGCTGTAGAAGTATCCAAAAGACAATACCATACCTGTAAGCTGTAGAAGTATCCAAAAGACAATACCATACCTGTAAGCTGTAGAAGTATCCAAAAGACAATACCATACCTGTAAGCTGTAGAAGTATCCAAAAGACAATGCCATACCTGTAAGCTGTAGAAGTATCCAAAAGACAATACCATACCTGTAAGCTGTAGAAGTATCCAAAAGACAATGCCATACCTGTAAGCTGTAAAAGTATCCAAAAGACAATACCATACCTGTAAGCTGTAGAAGTATCCAAAACACAATACCATAATGTGAGCTGTAGAAAATGGAACACAACAACCATAAAAAAAAGTTTTCAGACTTGTTCCAGCTAACTATGCTGGATATGTATATGCACCTTCAGACAGCAGACTGTTAAAGAGGGGGTGGGTCTCAGTACAGAACAATATTCATACACAGATAAGGAAAAGATTAAGCTCAGAAACAATCAACAGATTAATGGTTATAAAAATTGAGGCAACATCTTTTAAAGATTTTGATTTCAAAAGAGGTCTTACAGAGTGGAGCAGGAGGAGAGATGGATATTAAAGTGTTATGTAAATATTGAACTACGAGAGTTTCCTTTTCCCATCAGTTTTGTTCTCTTCCCCCCTTATTTTTGTGGCAATGGGGAAATCCCCACTTATGATGAAATCCTGGGATCATCTTGATGATCAACTGAAATCCCAAAATATCCCTTTATTAGATAATTCAAGAACTTTTCCCCAAATCACCCAGAGCTAAACAAGTAACTTCTTAATGTGCATCAACACCCACCATATATCTGGCCTTCACAAAGTGAATTCAGAATCAACACCAGCTATATATCTGGCCTTCACAAACTGAATTCAGAATCAACACCCACCATATATCTGGCCTTCACAAACTGAATTTAGAATCAACACCCACCATATATCTGGCCTTCACAAACTGAATTCAGAATCAACACCCACCATATATCTGGCCTTCACAAACTGAATTCAGAATCAACACCCACCATATATCTGGCCTTCACAAACTGAATTTAGAATCAACACCCACTATATATCTGGCCTTCACAAACTGAATTCAGAATCAACACCCACCATATATCTGGCCTTCACAAACTGAATTCAGAATCAACACCCACTATATATCTGGCCTTCACAAACTGAATTCAGAATCAACACCCACTATATATCTGGCCTTCACAAACTGAATTTAGAATCAACACCCACTATATATCTGGCCTTCACAAACTGAATTCAGAATCAACACCCACCATATATCTGGCCTTCACAAACTGAATTTAGAATCAACACCCACTATATATCTGGTCTTCACAAACTGAATTCAGAATCAACACCCACCATATATCTGGCCTTCACAAACTGAATTCAGAATCAACACCCACTATATATCTGGCCTTCACAAACTGAATTCAGAATCAACACCCACTATATATCTGGCCTTCACAAACTGAATTTAGAATCAACACCCACCATATATCTGGCCTTCACAAACTGAATTCAGAATCAACACCCACCATATATCTGGCCTTCACAAACTGAATTCAGAATCAACACCAGAATCAACACCCACTATATATCTGGCCTTCACAAACTGAATTCAGAATCAACACCCACTATATATCTGGCCTTCACAAACTGAATTTAGAATCAACACCCACCATATATCTGGCCTTCACAAACTGAATTCAGAATCAACACCCACCATATATCTGGCCTTCACAAACTGAATTCAGAATCAACACCCACTATATATCTGGCCTTCACAAACTGAATTCAGAATCAACACCCACCATATATCTGGCCTTCACAAACTGAATTCAGAAAATATCATTTTCAGTATGACTGTTGATGCACGGGTATTCATTCAGTATGACTGTTGATGCAAGGGTATTCATTCAGTATGACTGTTGATGCATGGGTATTCATTGTGACTGTTGATGCATGGGTATTCATCCAGTATGACTGTTGATGCAAGGGTATTCATTCATTATGACTGTTGATGCAAGGGTATTCATTCAGTATGACTGTTGATGCATGGGTATTCATTCATTATGACTGTCAGTTGATGCATGTGTATTCATTCAGTATGACTGTTGATGCATGGGTATTAATTCATTATGACTGTTGATGCAAGGTTATTCAGTATGACTCAATTCATGCAAGGATATTCATTCAGTATGTCTGTCAGAATAAGTTATCAGTACTCTATTCAACATAATATCTGCACTGTGTGCTTCATCATTATTATATGTGTAAATTTTGTGCAGTTAAAACTAGTCATAATACGCACACACCACCAATATCTTAACCATTATCGTCATGTGTTGGTAAGCCAATATACCAGAAAAATTATCTCCCTTTTGTGTTGATGCTGTCTATGTTGGAGACATTGATTCTCTCCCAGTATGATCTCACTGAATATCAAAGCTATGTTGAGTTTGTTTTTAAGGCCAATTTAACCCATTAATGTAAGTGGTAATGAGACAAGCAGATATTTCCCTAATGCAAGGCATGACAAGATTAAGATGTGTGCACTTATTAATGGATGTTTTTGTGAGTTTCACAAAAAAGTATTTTGGGGTGTGGTTATTGCATCATATCTATGACAGCTGCTTCCTCCTGTGTTATTGTACCAGCTTTACCATGAGATTTTAGGCACCCTTACTTATTTCACTGACAATTTTTTTAATGCAATCTAGATTGTCATGGTTACTAATATTTTTACCCTAATTATTAGACAATAAATTAAATCCGTTTGTGTTAGGAAACACAAAAATAATTTAATACAGTATTGGTATTTGAAATATGAAAACAATGATGACACATATTGCTTATTTAAGACTGTCGGTAGCTGCTGTTTTAAGATTATCAACCATTTTTTACAGGAATATCTCTTGCAAAACTGTTTGAAAGTTAGATTTCAATAGTTTTTACTATAATAATCTATTTCTTATTTTTAAGCTAACATCAGTCAGTAGACTTGATAAAAGACAAATTTGTATTGGTTGGAGTAAGAAATTATGATTCAAAAATGGTCCCCCACCCAGAAAAAAATGTAAATCTTGCCCTCCCCAATTTCCTCACATTTTTGTTTGAAATTATCTTTTTGATGCAAGACAATTTGTAGATGTCTTAAATTGACTGTATTTGATGTTCAACATATTTCTTTGGATAGCATGGTTGCTACACACCATGAATCTGAAGACCCATATCATGTGTCTTTGAAAACAGTAGGAAGCCTTCCACAATTCCACAAAGACCCATATCACCATTCTGTGGAAACAACAGAAAGCCTTCCACAATTCCACAAAGACCCATATCACCATTCTGTGGAAACAATAGAAAGCCTTCCCCAATTCCACAAAGACCCAAATCATCATTCTGTGGAAACATTAGGATGCCTTCCACAATTCCACATCATCATTCTGTGGAAACAATAGGAAGCTTTCCACAATTTGATAGATATCTAAATAAGCATTCTGTGGAAACAAAAGAACTGTCTACCAAATTCATGAATTTTTAAATAGCAGCTAATGTTTCTTTTATTGCAAAACAATAAAATTGGTAGCCCCATAAATATAGTGAATTGACCATATTTTGGTGGGGTGTCCAGTTAGACGTATTTGGAGTTTGCATTTTGTTTTCCTCATATCACATAAAGTATTGTTCAATTCTTACTTCAGTCTGAGTCCAAATTTGAGGAGGAGAAAGAACAAGTACAACAGATATTGATTCAAGATCAGAATATTTTGCTGGAGAAGTATCGGAATAGACAGGTAGGTTAAATAAATGATGCCAGTGCTTTAGGCAACAAAACAATTCTTTTGCTCAGTGTCTTTGCTTTCTTTAGGTTCAAACCCTCTTGTAGGAAAATTAGTTTGCCTTTCTCACATAAAACTTTATAATGTCTTGTACCGGTAGATAAATGAGGAGGATTCTTTTTTAAAAAACAGATATCTATAGGCTTAGTAAGACCTACTATATGTACTAACCTCTAAGTCAAATCCAGGTGCAGACTGCACAGACCCAGATCTACCATTGCATAATGTACCATTATGTCCAGTTTTTGTTATAGCAATAATCAGTAGAACAAACAGTATTATTCATGGTGTTTGCAGTTGGACTTGACTTGTAGTGATTATATGCTGTATGACCCACATTTCTATAATAGCATTTTACTTATAGGAAGAAACTTTTTGACAACAGATCTATAATTAGTATATTTGGATGAAAGTTAAATTTTATATATGATTTATAATCAGTCAATTAGCATAAAAGTTAAATTTTATGCATAATTTATAATGAGTCAATTAGCATACAAGTTTAATTTTATGCATGATTTATAATCAGTCAGTTAGCATAGGAGTTTCATTTTATGCACGATTTATAATTGGTCAGTTAGCATAAAAGTTATATTTTATTCAGGATCTCGAATTAGTCAGTTTGCATAAAAGTTAAATTTTATTCATAATTATAATTAGTGAAACATTAAATTTAAAGCATGATCTATAATTAGTCATTTAGCGTAAAAGTTAAACATTACTCATGACTTCTAATTAGTAAATTACCATAAAAGTCAAATTTTTTGCACGAATTCTTTTCAGCATTTTTCACAGTTTGGTCAAATATTTGACTTGTCAAACTAGATTTTCCAAGGTATTCCATGGAAAACCCTGGAAAATTCTAGCTTGGAAAACAGTGGAGTATTTGGACTAATGTTCCAGACTCTGTCATGGGTAGGCTGAAAAACCCTGGAAAATTCTAACATGGAAAACCCTAGAATATTTGGACTAATATTCCAGGCTCTGTCCAGGCTATGATGGAAGACCATGGAATATTGCATGGAAAATGCTGGAATATTGGCCCTGGAAAAACTGTAATATTTGGCTGGAAGACCATGAAAATATTTCATGAAAAGAAGAGATTTCCCTTGAAAATAACAGGATCCCCCTCCCATCTGTTAAAATCATATACTACTAGGTTACAAACTTATAATATTAGCCATTTGAATTACATTCAATATTCATAATGTCTGGTAGCCCAATGCCCAGGGTGCCCATTGCTTGAAGAAATATTGATCGCACTGATGAAATGTTGAAATTTAATTTCAAGATGTTGGAAGACTGGTGAATTATTAATATTTATCCCCTTACGTGCCCCTTACCCCATACTTCTGTTAGAGTGTTATGTGATCTATGAATGGAGAACAGATTGTCTGTATTACTATGACTAATGCTGACATGGATTTAACATGTGTGATTCTAAAATACTGTTTTTGATATTTATGTGTCAGTAACCAGCCTTGTTGAGACAGGAACTGTTCCAGCAATTGTTGCAGTGATGTGAGGCTGCATAATACCATTAATGCTAGCATGTGTCAATGACAAGCTGTCAACTGATGACTTTCTTGCTGTAATCTGACAAGCTGTTAACTGATGATTTTCTTGCTGTAATCTGACAAGCTGTCAACTGATGACTTTCTTGCTGTAATCTGACAAGCTGTTAACTGATGACTTTCTTGCTGTAATCTGACAAGCTGTCAACTGATGACTTTCTTGCTGTAATCTGACAGGCTGTTAACTGATGACTTTCTTGCTGTAATCTGACAAGCTGTCAACTGATGACTTTCTTGCTGTAATCTGGCTAAATGCAGGATGTTTTTTTTCAGGTATTATAAGTAATAAAGGGGTCAAATGTGGTAGTGTTGGCAGCTGAATCTTTGATTAAAAAAATCGGCCAACCTTGAGATAAGAAGGAAAGACCAATTAAAGGTGATTTTGGCAAATAAATTTGTGCAAGAATTCTGATTTTTTTTTGATTTTGTTTAATTGCTATTGTACTGTTGAAGATTTTTCAAGTTAAAGATTAGTGAATAACAATTCAGCTCTCCTATGCTCATGCTTACGCTAACGAAATACAGTTTAAACCAATTAACTGGCATTGGTAAACCACTTCAAAAGTGTAAACAGAAACTATATGTATTAAGACATGCTTCCAATGCTAATGAACATAAGCACTGTTGATCCACTGAGTAAGACGGACACTGCGTAAGATGGACACTGGCAGTGCAATTAGATAATGGCTGACATCAAGACCTGGAGGAAACCATTGCTTGGGATGAAATGTTTCAAATTTCAGATACACATATGAGTCATTTTAATATGATTTTACTTTTATTTTTTCATATTTGAATCGTAGCAACAGCAACAGTTTAAAAAAATAAAACTGAAAAAGGTGCAATTCTGGGCACATGGAAATTGCAGTCAGGGCTAAAATAAGGAGTCAGGGCTAGTTATTTTTTTTAAGTTACCTGAGCCCTAGGGGCCTGTGTCTAACAAATTTCTTTTTCTTTGGGCATAGTCACATTTAACCACCACTTCTGTACAAATCCTTTCAGAATAAAATCCTGCATCCTTCCCTGCTTTCCGTATGATTCAGGTACCATCCACTGAAATAGACTACAACAGTGTGTGCTACACAGGACAGGCTGAGTGTTTTATCCAGAACAAAAAATATGACTGCATGTATTTACTTTTTTTTTCAACATTCGAAAATCACTTCATAAGTCTTTGAAACATCTCTAAGTGTTATTCATGATCATCCTTTAAAGAAATCCTAAATTTTAGCTTTACCATCCATTTGCATGGACTACATGTCAAACAATTGGTACTTTAGATTTTGTCTGTTAAACAAAAAAAAAGCAATGAAAAGTTAGTTACTTGTCCTTCTTACATTTGAAATAGAATGACTTGTTTAACAATGAAAAAAAGTAGATGAAATGACCTCTGAACAAAAGCCAAATTTGGTATGCGAGCAGAAAAACGGAAATTAGATTACCATGCTTGCAAGCAATTTGCTGCTTTCGTCAATCTATTGTTGATAACTGACAATAATGCATTGAGAACTGTGGTTTGTCAGGCACAGCTGTAAATAATGATCATCTGCAAAGTTATCATCTCAGTGATTACATGAAGCAAGATTACCAAATCTCATATCATCTTAGTCATTACATGAAGCAAGATTATCAAATCTCATATCATCTCAGTGATTACATGAAGCAAGATTACCAAATCTCATATCATCTTAGTCATTACTTGAAGCAAGATTACCAAATCTCATATCATCTTAGTCATTACATGAAGCAAGATTACAAAATCTCATCATCTTAGTCATTACATGAAGCAAGATTACCAAATCTCATATCATCTTAGTCATTACATGAAGCAAGATTACAAAATCTCCTCTAATGTATTAAATCCTACATGAAAGCTGTACAGCAACATACATAGATTTAGGCCCTACAGCCTCCAAACTAATCCCATAAACTGACAAAATGTAATACAGTCCCGATTTTACTTACCAGCATAATAACTCCATCATTTTAAATTATTGCGGGGCTTCTAGAATCAGTTGCTGCACACGTAATGGTACTGCTTGCAGTAAAGTTTCCAGAATTCATGAGCTAAACAGTGGCAGTTCAAATATAAAAATGAAGCTTTTCTTTTTTAAAATGATGTTCTCATGGTAGTTCTGCCTTCTGATACCTCAGAATAAATTGTGTGCATAATTTGAGGTTTGTAAACCAGTCTCCAGGACTGTAAACAAGGGAAATAACTGCTGTTATGATCTTAATACCAAACTAGTCCACTGTTGCAGAAAACCAGATATTATCTTGCATGATTTTATTTTTTGATTTCTATGTTAAATAGCAAACATAATTCTTTTTAGAACGCTGACATTTTAAAGTTTTTATTTAGTATGAAAATAACTGTTTTCTTAATAATAATAATAATAATAATAATAATCATCTTAATGATTCTATTTCACATTATTCACAGCAACACTGAAAGTAACAATAACCAGGATAGGTATAATATGCATAATGATAAGAGATGGACTTTAAAAGAAAATAATGATTGATATTTGCCCCCCCCCCATGTAAAAATACTTATTATTTAAGTATTGATATTGTATGGAATTGTATAATGCAGGAAATAAAATCATATTTGTTAAATATCTAAATATGGAGTGTATTATAATTTTTTTATTATTACTATTATTATTAAAAGTTTTGATATTTACCACCTTCAGAAATAAATTAATATGGTAATGTTTAAAGTAACAAAAAAAATAGTCTTAATTTAATTGAGGGCGTTGTTTAGATAAAATTGTTTGTTGAAAATTTGCTCTTGAAACTGTTCAAAAAGTCTGTTATTTTATACCACTGTTTAAGATACATTGAATACACTGCACAGATGGGACACTTAAACATTAGAATCTTGTCCTTGAGTAATATTGTATTCCAGCACCATGTTTATTTAACATTAGTCTGACTGTCATGCCAGATATCCAACATTTGCACTGAATATTTAAGTCCAAACTGGTCACGTGGCATACTAATGTGAGAAAATCCAACTTAGAACAAATTTATCATGTGTCAAATTGGACTCAAAGTCTAAAATCTGCACATGTGAAAATTTTGTTAGTTTTTTCATGGCTCACAAGATTTAGCACACAGCACACATGAGTTTGCAAAATCTACCCAGTTTGCAAACATTTTTAACAAGGTTATCATGTGTAGTTTATGAGCTCATGAGCATTGTTGAGATTTTTCTGCATGGCTTACCCGAATCAATTGAGCAGAAGAAATAAAAAAATAATACTAAGTTCTTGAAAATTGACTAAGTTCTGTTCCAGTGTTTTCTGTGCTGAAATATATCAAAACATTTCAAAGTCCAAACTGCCCATACTTTACCAGGCATGTCTGGCCTTTTCCAAAGACAATGTCCAGGGTTTCCAAGATAAATTTCACAAAATATTACATTTTTCCAGTTTTCCAGGGTTTTCCATGGTATTCTATCCTTTTCCAGAGTCTGTTATGGAAAAAGTACAGCCAGGAAGTCATCCATTGACTCATCAGATCTAAGATCTGTTCAGTGTTGATCATTTTCATGCATATTGGAGCACTGATGACAACAATAATTTTTTCTTTATTGTATGCAGTGCAGATTATTATAATGACTATGAAACGTTTTACTGTTAAAAAAGATATGTAGTAAGAAAACAGAGTACAAGAATAACTGAACTGGTTCCTTGTTTAATGAGTGATTGTAGTCATCTTTCCAACAGGTGGTGCCACAGAAAAACCTGGTCCCAATATTTGGTTATCCTCGGAGTTTATCATTAGCCAGAACAATATTTTGTTGATCAATCAAGCAGTACATAAATGTCAAAACTACAATAATACATGTATCAATGAAAACAAATATTGTCTTATTTCATTTTTGTGTGAATTAAAATATATACTACATAAGGACTATAAGACCAAAAAAATTACAATTTGTCTTTTTTTCAGTTTAACTAAAACATTGTATCTTACTACTGTTGGGCTCCTTATGTTCAAACCTTTAGCGCCAAATTACTATATATATATATATATATATATATATATATATATATATATATATATATATATATATATATATATATAATCTTAATGCAAGTAACTTCATTTTCTTATTCGCTGATTAGTGTGGCTTAAAAAAGAACCTCCTGACTAGTGTGGCTTAAATGAAAATCTCTTTAACAATAGTTACAAATGGCATGCTGCAATTTACAGTTGAGTACATGGAAGAAAGAACTTGACAAGTAAATACAAAATGTACAACTTATTGTCTTATTGTTTTTGTTTACTCATTACAAGACAATTAATTTATGCAAAGCAAGTGTGAGAACAGTTTCATATTTAAACCTTAAACGAAAAGAAAATAATTGCCTTATTTTGTCAACAAAAGTGAAATAGTCATAAAGAGGTAGATATACTTGGTATGAATTTAATCACTTCAGTGAAAAGGGTCCGGACTTGCACAAATCAACAATTAAAAATGAAGAGACATGTGTGTTTGTGTGTGTGTGTGTGTGGTAATTAGAAACAATTCCCTTTTAAAGTATACATTATATGTTCTATTGCAACAAAATCCAGTATAATGTTCTAAATCTTATTGCAAAACTGTCATTGCAAAACTGAATTTAATTAACACACCAAGAACAAGACAACTTTATTAATCCATGATAATTCTCTCCTTTTGCCCCTTCCAAGTAATATTTCAGGTATAGTTTGTCTGAATAAAATAAAATAATTAACATTTTAGTTCGAGAAAGTCTGGCATATATCGCTTCACACACAAACACATGTACCTCTCTCTCTCTCTCTCTCTCTCTCTCTCTCTCTCTCTCTCTCTGTATGGGCTTAATATAAAATTAAACCCATTTTAAATAATAAGCATAGTCATAATAAAGATAATAATAATCCGTTTTAACCGAAAATTATTTTGTGTGGGAGTGCAGCACTAACATGGTAAATTTTATTGGCTTACATGACTTTCAAAGAAAATACTTGTCTAGGATGACATCATTAAAAAAAACTTATTGTCATAGAATTTCTGCTTGGGAATAAAAAGAAAATTTACAGTTGCATATAATGCAGATATGATATTACCTTAATTATATATCAAATATATGTTTAATGTAAAATATATTCAATGACAATCTTGTATATTTCCAAACGAAACAGCTAAAATCATTTCTAATCCAAAAAATTTACTAAATTACCCCACCAAGTAACTCTCTAAAGAATTATGAAGAATAAATTGCTGAATTGTCCATGAATTACATAATTTTAGGGACATGACTTGGTTGAAAAATAATTTCAGAAAAGTAATCACAAAGTTAATTGTGTCAAAATGATTACCCTATTTTATTTTTATGCAGATATGAGAAAATACTATTTTCCATTGCGAATACTATATCCTGATCATGCCTAATATTTGCATACCTATCAATGAATTCCTTTTTTTCTGCAAAGATAACTTAGCCTTGTCATTTTTAAATCCTCTTTCACTGATGCTCACATCCATGATTCATACAATTGAGACATTTTGTAAAGCAAGATAAAGATGCTATCTTTTTATTGCTTGCTTATGAAGCAGGAAGTATAGTGGAAATAATCTTGGACCGCTTTGATCCATGCTGCCACCTATCGGTTTAAAGGGAAGATAACTGGCTATGATCCCTCATTTCTTTAGGATTCGTGTACATTTGCTCCTTCATGACCTTGAGTTATATGAACATCTATATTATCCAGATATTTCTTCAATTCCCCAGACGTGTGTGTGTGTGTGTATATATATATATATATATATATATATATATATATATATATATATATATATATATATATATATATATATATATATATTAAATTGGGATAGAATAAACTCTGAATAAAACACCAATAGGTTCATTGTATGACAGGTTTCTAGTTATGACTTGAAGTCACTGTCAGCAGAGGAAGGAGTTCCTGGTGATTTAAAATAACATTGATTCTAATAGTGTGGTTTTATAATTAATAAAATGTTTGGGAAATGTTTGGGGATTTGTTACGACAAGACTTTGCTGTTATCCTAGTCTTCTATCATTGCCATATTTATTCTTGCAGGATCAGTTACAGAAAATAGACTCTCAGCGGAAGGAAATGCTAAAGAGTGTCAAGGCAAACATGGAGTCTTTAGAGAAAAAGCGACTTCAAACTGCGGAAAAGTTCAAAGAGGTAACAGTCCATCACCTTACTTTCCTCTGATTGCTGTCATCTGCAAGCATTTTTTTTTTTTTGCTTGCCAGAAATGGTTCATTTTACATTTACATTTTTTTTGAGCTTTCCTTGGCAGATCCTAGACATAGTGATCATCTTGACATGCATGTCTGTCTGCGTGTCCATACATCTGTTAACATGTCCATCTGTTCATCCATCTATATCCAAGTATAATCTCGGTGCTATAAGTTGATTTTACTTTTATTCCTTTTATTTCGATACCATTTTATCCCCACCCTCATAGACATGAAATCTAACTTAAATAGGCACTTAATTTTATGATGTTTCATCCTGTGTTATGGGTCAGTTCATGGTGTGAGGAATTTTCCCCATTTTACACAGTGATAACATATTAGTTGTGAGATCAACATAGATATAATTTTGTTTTTTACTTACTTTACTTTTACTTCACTAATGTGATCAGTTACTAAGGTACAGTTGGCCATGGAGTATGTCACTTGGTATGTAGATGTGTACAACACTACTGTTCTAAAGTAGGTCAGTGGGACTTAACATTTTATACTTTCGTTAAGGGTACCTCAATTTACTTATTTGCTTTTTAGGGCATCATGCAGCTTAGCTTGTGGATATGTCTTGTTGTGTAAAATACCAAATCAAAAGTTGGTCAGTTTGACCTATATTCCATGCTTCAGGACTTTAAGGTTTGCATTTTGGACAGTTTGTTGGAGACTGTTGGTATAGGATTATTAGTCAGTATCACCTGCATTGTTTGCTGACTCCCAAGGCAGGATGAACCAGATTTTCTAATATGTGTATATAGGGAAACTTCTGTTGCTTTTATTTTCATGCCTTTCATGTTTCCATTGAAAATCACAAAACTTTAGCCTTTTGGAAGTTGAGGGGGTAAACTGATTTCTGCAAACAGACTCTGATCTGCAGGTGCATTATGCTATGGCAGGTCAGGATCTTTGGGGTTTTTTTTTCCAGTTTGAATCGACTCGTACCTGAGTATATATGGTTTGTGTGCAGTAACTTAATTGGTACTCTGATATACAAGGTCAAAAGTGCCCAACAGCAATGACCTCCACCTGGCTGTCTATCCTGTCATTATTAAATTGGTTTCTGTAAGATAAATGTCCTGGGAATTGATGAATTTAAACACAAATTGAATGCAGCTGTATATTGATTTGCACAGAAGAGTTCAGTTTTCAGACTTCCTTGTCATTGTTCAGAGAAGTTATGGCTCCTGAATGCCTATCCCTCTGATTTTAATTTCTACAGCTTAATTTTCATCAAGGTTTTTTACATTAGCCGAATTTTTTCATGCACCTTTATATTGATGAGACCTTAAATAAGTGTTGTTTTCAGTGTTCCATTACATAATATACAGGAGTTGTGCCCCTTGATTGCCAGTCCTTCCAAATTCGATTTCCACATCATAACTTTATCAAGTTTTGTTGGATTTCAGTCAAATTTGGTATGGGCTTTTAGAACTGTAATGAATTTGATTTCCAGCACTGACTGACAGTTTCCTAAGTTTGTCTTCCAACACAGATTCCTCTGTTTAAGGTTGTTCTGAGCAAACTGTAGTGATCTGGGGCCTTTACAATGTATCTATGACTGACAGCTCAAACTGTATTGATCTGGGGCCTTTACAATGTATCTGTCACTGACAGCTCAAACTGTAGTGATCTGGGGCCTTTACAATGTATCTATCACTGACAGCTCAAAACTGTAGTGATCTGGGGCCTTTACAATGTATCTATCACTGACAGCTCAAACTGTGGTGATCTAGGGCCTTTACAATGTATCTATCACTGACAGCTCAGATTGTTGTGATCTGGGGCCTTTACAATGTATCTATCACTGACAGCTCAGACTGTGGTGATCAGGGACTTTTACAGTGCACCCATCACTAATAGCTCAAATTGTTGTGATCAGGAACTTTTACAATGCATCCGTTACTTACAGTTCAAAGTTCAGTGATCAGAGACCTTTACAAAGCATCCATCATTATCAGAGGTCTCGCTAGGATTTTAAAACTAGGAGTCCAGACCAGTCCCACCAGCAAAAGTTGCAGTCCCCTCCCAGAATCGTATTGGACATACATGAAGTGGCTAAATGTCCAGATAAGAAGAACCATTGGTTGCCATTTTCCAGATTCTTTACACCACTGACATGTAATTCCTGTTTATCCATCAGAGTGAGGCTGAATTTCGTAATTCAGAGGAAAGATCTTGCTTCAAACCCTAAGCCAAGCATCACACTTTCTTACATTTGGCCATTGTTCCATCTGAACTATGAGTTTTAGCAACTTTACCAAGCTTTCGAATCTCATTAAATCTTTGTCAGCTTGACGTTTAATCCCAAAATACTTATCCAGACTTGCAATTGGCATATTGTCTAACTCTTGATGTATTTTGGTTTCTAGGTCATATGCACTACTTTTTCAGCTGTACTCAGAAAGAAAGACAATAATGAAAGCTAAAGTTGTTCATTTTATGTTCTTTTATAATAACCACATGTACATCTCTGGGTCTTTCTGCCTGTGAATTTAGTCATTGTAAATATCAATACATTTTCCCACCACTCAGAAGCTAGTCAAAGTCTTTTGAACTTGCCGCCCAGCTATTGTGTCATGTTCTTTTCCTGTACTCTTATAATGACGACATGCTTACCTGAGGGTCTTTCAGCCACTAAATTCTGTTATTATAAATATCAGCACAGCTAAAATGATACATTAAAATGATTGCTTGATCAAGACATTTTCCCACTCAGCAGGTGGTTGAAGCAGGACTGGCAAGCCTTTGAATTTGCCATTCAACTATTGCATGCGTACAGGGGACTCCTGCATACGTGATTTTCTGCATCCCAGATAAGAAATTTGAATCCAGATATGCATGATTAGGCATTTCCAAGACCTCTGCAAATAGTTCAAACTGTATTGATCAGGGGCTTTTAGAAATCATCCATTGCTTATAGTTCAGATTGTAGTAATAAGGAATGAACCCGTCACTTATAGTTCAAATATTGATTAGGGATATTTACAATGCACCAATCACTATTAGCTGATATTTGTGATCTTCATTTGCACAAAGATTATCAATTCTCATTATTCTTTCCATTTTCAAATATTACAAATCATTTTTAAACACTTTTTATGCATCTGATGACCAATGAAGAAAAGTTGCCATTGTTTTGAAAATTGATAGATTTTCTGCTTCTTCACCTGGTAAAAAAGACTATTCTTGAATTCTTACAGCTTTTTAAGTACTCAGACACTTAAATTCAAAGACTATTTTTACAGTCTGTAACTTTAATCAAGGTAGAATTGGCCTGTTTTCTGTCCAGTCCATAAGCCATGCGTACATAGCCTCTCTCATTACCTAATTTCAATGGAACCCTTGATACAAGTTTTATGTTACACAATATTGGCCTGTTTGTGAGCTGTTCTCACAAACTGGACTAAAATAGGGGAAAAACGCCCTTATATTTGTGCTCAAATTTCAAAGTTTTCATTCTTTGAATAAATATGATATCTTTGAAGTTTCATAATTTGATGCATATGGCCAGACTTTATACTTATTTCAAATAGTTTATTTCGAGTAGTAAATAACTTTTTACATTTCCTGTACTCGGGGGTAACTCTAGTTTAACATGTAAATCATAAAATTTGAAAAAGAAATCTTATGCTGCATGCCTTTTGTTTCTTTATTCTTGCTTGCATGTTGCTAATATTTTCAACCCTGACAAAATCAAGTGACTTTGCTTTTCTCTGTTGCTTGCCAGCATTTAGTGCTGGAGAAAAATGAGACTGCCATATCACATATGACAGCTTATGTTATACCTTATGACATGACAGTGTGTGTAATACTTTATGATATATGATGGAGTACATAATACTCAATGATATTATGACAGTGTCCATAATACCCTATGACATAAGACAGTAAACTAATACCCTATGACATAAGACAGTGTCCATAATACCCTATGACAAAAGACAGGAAACTAATACCCTATGACATATGACAGAGTACATAATACTCAATGATATTATGACAGTGTCCATAATACCCTATGACATAAGACAGTAAACTAATACCCTATGACATAAGACAGTGTCCATAATACCCTATGACAAAAGACAGGAAACTAATACCCTATGACATATGACAGAGTACATAATACTCAATGATATTATGACAGTGTCCATAATACCCTATGACACAAGACAGTAAACTAATACCCTATGACATATGACAGTGGATATAATACCCTATTACCTTTGACAGTGTTCAAAATACCATATGACATAAGACAGTAGACTAATACCCTGTAACATGACAGTGGACATAACCCTATTACCTTTGACAGTGTCCATGAAACCCTATGACATAAGACAGTTGACTAATACCCTATAACATATAACAGTTGACATAACCCTATTACCTTGACAGTGTCCATTAAAACCCTATGACATAAGACAGTTGACTAATACCCTATGACATATGACAGTGGACATAATATCCTATTACCTTTGACAGTGACCAAAATACCCTATGAAATATGACATTGTCCATAATACTGTATAACTTGTGACTGTCAGTAATACATTATGACATAACAATGAACATGATACCCTACTGATCAATGTAGAATGTGCACACAGTTACCATCACAGATCAGGGTACATGTAGAATGTGCACTCAGTTACCATCACAGATCAGGGTACATGTAGAATGTGCACTCAGTTACCATCACAGATCAGGGTACATGTAGAATATGCACTCAGTTACCATCACAGATCAGGGTACATGTAGAATGTGCACACAGTTAACATCACAGATTGGGGTACATGTAGAATGTGCACAGTTACCATCACAGATCAGGGTACATGTAGAATATGCACTCAGTTACCATCACAGATTAGGGTACATGTAGAATGTGCACACAGTTACCGTCACAGATCAGGGTACATGTAGTTAAATCAATTCATAATTATTATGATCTCCATATAAATCTGGATCCAGATTTTCTTAAAATAATAAATAGATATTTTTGGAAAAAGGAAAACATTTTTTAAAAATGTTTATAAATGTCTGGAAAGGTGCGGGGATGCTGGAGTCTGTATATTTATGTAGGGGAAAAAAGTACATTTGACACAGCATGGTGGGAGTTTTAACATTTAAAAAAACATTGATGTTTAGAGGGTGGATTTGATGCATACTGCCTGTGTTGTCAAAGCTTGTGTAAACAGCACACTCTATATTAATTTTTCTGGCATTTAGCATTAAAAAACCTTTAGATGCAGTGCATGAGATACTATTTGCATTGTCATTTGACAACAGTTTAAATCCTATACACATATTCGTTCTTTAAAAAAAAAAAAAACCAGACAAGCATTCACATGCACTAGCACCTATTTGACCTAGTCCCTTGACCTCTCAAAAAGCCAACCATGGAAAATTGTCAGTCATCAGATCTTACTGTGATTCCCAAAAAATCACAACACATAAAATGTTTTATTATTTGGTATTTCTTTCTTTCAATATATTTGCTAATTGATGCTAGAGGTCATAGTAATAGTATTGCTATATCTGAAATAAACTTGTTTTGTAAAATGAGATTTTATATTTTCTTGAATATGACGCTGTTTATTGCTACCGAGTTTTGACGGCAGGAAGAAATAAAATGAAAACTGTGAGTCTTTTGGTCTTGAAAGTGCATGTGAGATGGTACTTTCATTTACGAGAAAAAAGGTAGTTTAGTAAAATCTCAAATTTTAGGAAACCATGAAAATTTTACAATTACAGAGTAAATGAGACTGTTACCCCAGAATTATAGAAATCAGATTGAACTGTTATCAAGATAGATGATGGTTGGTTGGTTGGTTGGTTTTTAATGGCACTTTCAACACATTGTTGGCTATATCATGCGCAGACATTGTGAGGCAGCTGATCTGGGCTAGGCTGGGTGGATATTTGACCTACAACCTTTAATGGATTACCAGACTTACTCTCTACTAACTGTGCAACCTTGGAATTTAGTTTGCTTTTCCAATAAATATTTGTGTTTAGTATGCTGCCTGATATATTGTAGACATTGTTTTGTGATTTTCAGTGCTTCATTTGGACCAGTGTTTTATTATTTATATTAATGCTGTTAATATTTTTTTTTAAAGATGATTGTAATTGCTTTGATATTGACGATTCAGTATCAGATATGCATTTAAATCATAGAGAAGTCAGTTTAGTCATTGCTAATCTATTCAGTTTAATTGATATAAATTATAATAATGTCATCAATCCCTTTGAAACAATATTCATAACTTTTTTTATATACTTCATACGTAACTTTCATTGTATTGTTACAAAATAAGAGTGTACCTTGCACAAGAAACTGTTGCAAAATAATACTGCCCTCCTTTGCACAAGCGACTGTTTAACATTGAGAGTAAAACACTATTTGATGTGAAGGGATAGAATGAAAGACTTTTTGAAGAGTGTTAGAATTATGGAGTATCCCATTTTTACCAGGGAAGCAACTCTATGAAGACTAAAGTAGAAAATCCATGGGAAATAACTCTTTTAGGCCAGAGAGAAATAGAAGGAATTATCTTTCTTTCACCAGTGTATGCATTATTGAGCTTCCTTTCCAGGAAAAAAAGAAACTGATAGAAGTTGAACAGAAAATCAACAATCTCCTGAAGTCACTGCCAAGCCTTAACAACACTGCAGATTCTAGCCTTGAAATTACAGAGGACATGTCTGACCTAGAAATAGAGGTAGTATCTCAGAATATTGAATAAAAAAAAAAGTACATGAAATTTCACTTGGTTTACTTTCTACTTATATACCATTTAATAAAGCACAAAAAACTTTGATATCCGTAATACAAGATTTTCTTTTCAAAATGAAGTGAGATTTTAAACTTCGGAAATGCATAAAAAAATTTCTTATATTCAGTTTGAATCATGTGCTAAATATATTTGTCTCACCCAGGGAGAAATATTATTTAATTAAAATGGAACACAATTAAATAAAAATTGAAGGAAAAATTAGGTGTGTAGCGATTATATCTAACAGTGTCTCAAGACATTTTTGTCACTCTAATTTATAATTCTACATTTATACTGAATCATAATTCTACATTTAATTTGTATCGTAATTCTACATTTATTCTATATCATAATTCAAAATTCTTGATTTAAGAAAAAAAATACTGCTGCTTTTTATGATTTTCATTTTATTTGCTCTTTGCATGGCGTTATCACATTTTTTGACATTTTAGTTGCAATAATAAGACATTGCTTTCTGTTTGTGATCATATTGCATGCATTACCATATTTGGCATTGGCCATTATCAGTGTTATAATTTGGTCATCATCAGTGTTATAATCTGTCAATATCAGTGTTATAATTTGGTATAATTCTCAGCAGTGTATCATACTGCAGTTGCCTGGGTATTCATGTACACCAAACGGGGGATAGAGTAGTCTTATATATGCCATCACATAATGTGTCAACTTTTCATGGCCTGTGTTGTTTACTTGATATCATCAGTAGTGGTATATGCCACCACTTAATGTGTCAACGCATCATAGCCTGTGCAGTTTATTTGATTTCTTCTTCAAATGCATTACCCAATCATAATACCTCAGCAGAACTACTACTGCCTAGCAAATTCAGCCCTCTCAGGTAAAAACGTGTTAGCTAAATAGCTAAAAGTTATCTGCCCATCTAGGTGGCAGTTAGAGTGATCTTTCATTGATACATGGATTGGTGCCAAACGTCATGAATTTGTCAGTTATTACTTCCGCTCTTGCCAAATACAGAGAGGCCTTGCAAAATCCATGCAAGCTGTTTGGAAGTTTTCTACCTCAGTACAAGTTTGGTGGAGTTTCATCTTGGAAGGGAAGTATACTCCGTCTATAAATTTCAAACTTTTCTGTTCTTCCTATCACTGACAAAGTTTCCTTTCAATGTTATCACTGTGCCATCTTCGCACACACTTAGGCATTTTGGTACATACTGCATGGATTGTGTCCCCTCACATTGCTATAGCCTTATAAATATATGTATGTCTGGTGCATGATATAGATTACTGTTTAATTTCTGCTAAGTCAGTATAGATGCATTTAAGTTTATATATTATCTTGCCTTATCATCTAATTTCATAGTTGTATACATCACACCTTAATGATTTTTTTACTTGGATTGAACGTAATTGGGCCTTTCCTAAAGGTAGCGTTGTCCCACGATTGATATTTTAGCATCTCCTTAATAAGTATTAATAATGACACTTCAGTTTCTTTTTTATGTGCAGGTTTTGTGTGAAATATAGAAAACTCATTTATTTTATTGTATAGATTCTGCCATAGTCAGATAAGTACACTAAGTTTCCTGTACATGGTTTACTTTGTAACATCCAGCTCATATGTAATTACTGTAAGCAATGCTTTAGTGATTTTACCTGTACAGGTAGTGAAATTTGGCCTTCCTATGGGTAAGTTGTTTCTAGAATTGATTATTTAGCATCCACATTGTACTGGTAGTTCTATAAACAACACTTCAGTAATTTTACCTGCATAGGTTGTCAAAATTCAGTTTCCTACAGGTTTCTTGTTACATTGGATTGATTATTTAGCATCCACATTGTACAGGTAGTTACTATAAACAACACTTCGGTAATTTTACCTGCATAGGCTGTCAAAATTCAGTTTCCTACAGGTTTCTTGTTACATTGGATTGATTATTTAGCATCCACATTGTACAGGTAATTACTATAAACAACACTTCAGTAATTTTACCTGCATAGGCTGTCAAAATTCAGTTTCCTACAGGTTTCTTGTTACATCGGATTGATTATTTAGCATCCACATTGTACTGGTAGTTACTATAAACAACATTTCAGTAATTTTACCTGCATAGGCTGTCAAAATTCAGTTTCCTACAGGTTTCTTGTTACATCGGATTGATTATTTAGCATCCACTTTGTAAATATTAATAGCGATGCTCTAAGACTCTACCTGTACAAGCCATGTGCATCCCATTACAGGTATTTATCATAGTGGGTAACTCTACACATTACCTGTATATGTTGTCTTCCCTATTCTGTCTTACAGCTTTAGATTATGAGCCAGACCAGTCTGGCAACCACTCCACATGTGTAGGTTTCTCGGGTTGTCATTCCTTACATACATGTCAGACTTGCATCTTGTGGATAGAATAAATTGGGCTCTAAGGGCGAGTTGCATAAACAAAGTTTGAGGGACAAAAACATCAGTTTGCATGCAGGCTGTGAAAATCATGCCATAAGGAACAAAAACATCAATTTGCATGCAAGGGTATGAAAATCATACCACGAGGGACAAAACATCAGTTTGCATGCAAGGGTATGAAAATCATACCATGAGGGACAAAAACATCAATTTTCATGCAAGGTATGAAAATCATACCGTTTACTGAGAAGCATGATGGAGAGCAACAACAATCTTTGTTACAGTCTTGCATATCAGAATTATAGACTGGCTACAAGGATCAATAGCCCGTACCCTTTGTAACCTCAATCATGCCAGCTAGGACAACCATGTTTCTTCATGACTGACCATCACAGTGGGTCATGACCATGATTGATTATACAGTATCAGTCACCAGAAAATGAACTTGTCCAATTCCATGACTTACATAATGCTGCTTGGCACTTCCTGAATACAGTGACCAGAATGGCAGTGAAATACCAAGAACCACTTTTGTGAAACCAGTTGTACAGCAGACTAATCCCTCTTAGTGCTGCCATGCACTTGCTGTGGATGATGCACAGTCTATACAGGCCCTCTTATGGATCAGTCTAACCCACATAGTGCTGCCAGGCACTTCCTGGGGATTACGTCCAGTTTATTTAGGCACTCTCATGGATAAATATAACCTATATGGCACCTCTAGTCACTTCTGGTATATGATGTGATGTCCATCTTGGTGCCTTAGTTCCTAAGAGTTGTCTCTTTACTTGCCCCGAAGCCTCTGCCACCAAAAAGGAGCCTCTGCTTAGCAATACCTTTTTAAGGAAGAGGATTTATTCATAACATGCTGCAGATTTAGTGATCCGCCACCCTCGACATCCTCGACACTTTTCTCCAACTACTTATCTGGTAGCACAAGAGACATCATCTTCACTACCTTAATCCAAACCTGACGAAAACTGGCCCTCAAGTTCCCTTATCAGTATTAGATCTTACTGTGATTCCATCTTGCAGGTTTGGACTGAAGAAGTTTTCTGTCCACATACATTGGAGTTCTATCCTTTTCTTTCCTCTACATCACCCACCAGGTCTACAGTTCTTACATCAGGTGATTATTACCTATGGAAGAATCTGCTTGCAATTGCTTCTGCAATCCGACAAATTACTGACACTTTGGGACTGCTTTCATCATCAATTATAAGTTCCAAGCATCTATGATGTTTTTTTCTCTCACAAATGCCTTCCCTCAGTTTTCAGTTTGAATATCAATGACTTGATTCATAACTTCATGACCATGCGATCAGTGTTACATTTCTCCAGAAATACAATAAAGCATGTTTATAGAATGGCCCACATCATAACATACAGGCCCAACATACTATGGCCATGGCTGTTACAGCAGATATGAACCAACAACAAGTGGAATGGGATGAAATGCTCTCTACCTTCACCTTTCTTAATGATCATCATAGATCAAACTACATTCGCACCCAAGTCTTATTACAATTAGATCTCCACTGTCCTTCATGAAGATTTGATAATGAGTGCTTAGGGGTCATGTTATGGTGACCTTTGAATTAGCCAATGAAACAGCAGCTTTCACAGATCTGAAAGTGAATCAAATTTTTCAGCATATGTTAATACTCTTAGCCATACTGCTCAAACAAATGAAAGGATATAAGATTTCATCTTATTGGCTGATAAAATTATTGGTTTTAGTAGTAATATAGGACACCAGAACATGACCCATAAGCAGTTGCTGTCAGATCTTCACATAGGACATTGAATATCAGATTTTAATCAGATTGCTTACAACCTTAATCATCTAATTTTCTATTTAATGATCAGGTTGTTGGAATTCGCAACAGGCCACAAAGGATACATAACTTCCATCACTCACAATCTCAGTTACAGCAGAGGGAGCAAACGAAAGGTTGCAGGGATGTCACTAGAGCACATGCAACTGGGAAACAGTCCTACCGAATTTACAACCATCTAAAACCACTGTTCTCCCAAACCAAGTGGAAGAGTCAACGAGAAGTTGATTGTTTTGACCAGTGTTCCATAAGACCTTCCCTATCTCAAATGACACACATGTATATTCATGGTCCCCCGTATCACAGATCCCAGTAGGGAGAATTCCCCAATCTTTTGTTGCTGATTGGGAAAGATTTATCATGACATGTGGACCCAACAAGTGGTTTCATCAGAATTTGGTATCACACTCAGTGCACCGCCCAAGCCTTTGTTCAAAGTTCTTTCAGCTACAACACTGCACTTAACACTTTGTCATCAACCTATGTGCATTCAGTCAACACTTTTACACTCTTGGGTTCACAATAGGATACAATGTGTTCTAATACTATATGTTGTAGAGAATATGCAGTCAGTGTGTTCTAATACTATCTGTTGTAGAGAATATGCAGTCAGTGTGTTCTAATACTATCTGTTGTAGAGAATATGCAGTCAGTGTGTTCTAATACTATCTGTTGTAGAGAATATGCAGTCAGTGTGTTCTAATACTATCTGTTTTAGAGAATATGCAGTCAGTGTGTTCTAATACTATATGTTGTAGAGAATATGCAGTCAGTGTGTTCTAATACTATCTGTTTTAGAGAATATGCAGTCAATGTGTTCTAATACTATCTGTTTTAGAGAATATGCAGTCAATGTGTTCTAATACTATCTGTTGTAGAGAATATGCAGTCAGTGTGTTCTAATACTATCTGTTGTAGAGAATATGCAGTCAGTGTGTTCTAATACTATCTGTTGTAGAGAATATGCAGTCAGTGTGTTCTAATACTATCTGTTTTAGAGAATATGCAGTCAGTGTGTTCTAATACTATATGTTGTAGAGAATATGCAGTCAGTGTGTTCTAATACTATCTGTTGTAGAGAATATGCAGTCAATGTGTTCTAATACTATCTGTTGTAGAGAATATGCAGTCAGTGTGTTCTAATACTATCTGTTGTAGAGAATATGCAATCAGTGTGTTCTAATACTATCTGTTGTAGAGAATATGCAGTCAGTGTGGACTTGCAAAGGCATGTCTTGATATTCACACTCACCCACCTTCCAGAAGTTTAGTGATTTGCCAGCAACAGGCTGCAAACAGCAGGCTACTTATATTCTGGAGCAAGACCCATTTCAGGATGCTAAAGGAGTGTGGCCCCCTCAGGATCATTATTTGTACATCAAGAATCTCGAGATGAAAACTATTTTGAAATCTTTTCATTGGTGGTTGGAGAACCTAGATAGGAATGGAGTTCTAATTCTGTCTGACAACTCCACTGTGGTGACTTGTCTCCCCAGCAAAGCAGAACCAAATCCCCAGACCTTTGTACTCTTGTTTTGGGATTTTCTAAGTAGTATCCTCATTGACAAATACATTTTTAAGTTTAACATATCCTAGACCGGCTAATGCAAGAAGGAACTAATACAAACAGCACGGTCACTTCCTCCCTCAGTTTTCACTCAATAGATGCTTCATGGGATCCACCTATGATGGGGGGCCCCGAGTGGCCTAAAGTGTTCTCTGTTATGGATCACTGCCATCTCACCTCTGTCGGCGTGGGTCTCGAGATTTGGCTAATATGGGTATGTGAGAAAGCTTGTCAGTAGCTTCTCTTGGGTCGGTGGTTCTTTCTTGGGTTTTCCTGGGTTCTTCCTCCACCATTAATACTGGCCGCCATGTAAAGTCTATTGTGTGCTGAAAAATGGCATTAAACCCTACAGCAACAATAACCTATGATGGACCTGTTGATGACAAGGTGGAATGCCAATATGACAACCTCTGTCTTACCAATCCCGGATCCAAAAGGCCTAGATAATAGATGCTCTTTCTACAGATTTGGATGGCCAAATGTGTACACTTCTTGAAGACCTCAGTTCTGAAGTGATACAGGAATCAAAAGAATTAGAATGTCTCATCCTGATTGCTCCACTCAAGTGGAAATTTTGAATCAGCTTCTCACAACAGAAATCACTGGGAACTGAGATATTCCTTTGCTTTGTTAAGCAACCATGATATTTAGTGTTTCATATCAACCCAGAGTTACTGAACCTGCACATCTGGATCTTCTTAAGATGAAACAGTTTTCACAAGTGTTGGAGAATCCCTCCAATGAGAGGGTCTTGCATCTTAGAGGTGTACAAAGGCAATGGAATATATTCTCAGTGGAGTGCATAGGAGCAGTTTATACCCAATGTTAGTCATCCATACTAGGGGCCCCGAGTGGCCGAGTGGTCTAAAGCGCTCTCCGTTACGGATCACTGCCATCTCACCTCTGTCTGCGGCGGTTCGAGTCTAGGATTCAGCCAATGTGGGTATGTGAGAAAGCTTGCCAGTAGCTTCTCATGGGTCGGTGGTTCTTTCCGGGGTTTTCCTGGGTTCTTCCTCCACCATTAATACTGGCCGCCATGTGTAGCCTATCGTGTGCTGAAAAATGGCGTTAAGCCCCAAAACAACAACAACAACAAAAAAAAGTCATCCATACTACAGTAGCTAAATTCCTATGTCTTCTCAGTGAGAAACAATTAGTACCAGTCACAATTAAACTTATAGTTCCATGATCACTAGCACATTGTGTTATCATGGAAGACAGGATATCAGAAAAACCAAAGGCCATCTGATCTTCTGTTCATTTTGGATTTCACCTGGCCAATTGTACTTGATCCTTGCTCAGGTGGAATTTATCATGGGTATTAACCTGGCTGAATGAGACACCATTTGAACTGCTCTGAAGAGCTTAATTAGTTTGCCTCGCGTACAAGTTCTGCCTCCTCACTACTTTGACATTCAGCAGGCAAATCGGTGAATACATTTCATATTGGTCGACCCATCTACATGCAGTTGCAACAAGATGGATCAGTACAAGTCATGAAGCCTCCTGCTTTCATTACCAAGAACAGGTTACTGTTCATGGGTAATCAGATATTGGCAACAATTCCTGTCTACTCCAGATCTGCCAACTCTTATGATTTTGCCATAAGTCTTACAAAAATTACCCTTAAAATACGGACTTATGGCACACTGGCAGAAAATATGGGAAAATGATTGTTGCCGAAAAATCTGGATAATTAGTTCATCTGTGTTTTATTTTGATCTGGATTTCATCTTAGAATTAGTG
The DNA here is from genome assembly GCA_028554795.2 of Sinohyriopsis cumingii. Taxonomy (NCBI): domain Eukaryota; kingdom Metazoa; phylum Mollusca; class Bivalvia; order Unionida; family Unionidae; genus Sinohyriopsis; species Sinohyriopsis cumingii. The sequence continues at coordinate 110,054,399 of CM068831.1, read as the reverse complement.
AAATTAGTCAGGGAACCAGACTAACTTAACAGCAGCACCGCAGATGCTTTAAACTGCACCTATTTGTTCGTGCGAAGTGTCTGCATGATCAAACTGTTGATTATAATTTTTTTAAAATGGCTTCCAGAAAGAGATGCATGTTTAAGACAAAGGAAAAATAAGCTGTTAGAAAAGTGTTCATAATCAGAACAGAGGAATAAAAAGGAGTATTCAGATTCTTGTAAATAAAAGCTGGAAAGGACACAGTTATATTTATTGGACATCACATGCCAGTTTGAGTATATCTCGTGGTGGGAGATACGATTGCCATCATCATGTGAAATGGAAAAGAATTTCCAAGAATTATGTTAAGTTGAGAGATAGCAACAAGCCATTGAATTACATAAGTTTGTGCAGCTAGAGGTAAATAAAGTCTACGCATACTTTACAAACTTTTCAGTTGAACATAATGTTCATTGTCGATGCATCAAACTTTTAATTATGTTTTCCAGCTTTACATTAGCAGTTATTGATATTTTGTTTCACCTTACTGAAACTGGTCAATCTTATGGAAAAAAATCAACTGCCTTACTGAGATGGACTCGTCAGGGTTGGCACATCTGCTACTTTGGACACTTCATCTTTAGGTCATTACAGGCAAGCTCTGAAGTAGTATTTCAGGAAGCCTGAGCTGTTGCATTGAGAGAGATCACAACTCATTTGCCTTCAAAGAGGGGAAGAACGATATATCAAAATGGATACTCCTATATAAAGTGGGTTATCTATTCCACATATCAGACTAAACCAACACCAAATAATTTGCTTTGCATATTGGCTCACAGTGTTAGGACAGTTGGTACAAACATTGCATAGGAACAAAACTATTCTTTCTTTGTAATTGTCCAAGCTGTGGGATGGAGGTCTGACTGCATTTCTCCAGTTTTTATCAGAGATCTTTCATTGTAACAGGCTCAATTCAGTCTGGTATAACTTTTATATGCATAGGATCCAGTCGATTTCTTTAGGGTGGTGAAACTTATTAGAATGTTTACAAATGGGGTCTTGAGGCTAAGAAAAAAATATTTTTTAGGTCACAACCCAAAGAGATTGGGAACCCCTGTCCTGAGGCATTATGAGTGGGTAACATAGTTAAGAATAAAACAATTTTTTCTAGTAAAATATGATTTTTTCATAATACTTATACACCTTCCCAGCCTCCCTGCAGTTACATCCACATACAGAGCATTCATTTCACTCCAGTAGTAACTGACAAATTCATGGGATTTGGGGGACAATCCCTGTATCAAGGGAGATCACTCTAACAGCCACCTAGTGTGGGCAGATAACAATTAACTATTTAGCTAAAAATGTTCAGCCATGGAGGGCTGGATTTGTGAAATAGTAGTAATTCTAAGATATTGTGATTGGATAAGTATTATTGAAGAAACATTTTACTGGTATCATCAGTACAATCTTCCTTACTAGCCATAGGTCATCAAGCCATTTTGTTTCACAATAATTCTAGACATATGTTGCAAGATGAAACAGTGTTTTCAGAAAGTTATTTTGTGGATAAAAGAGTTACTGCATGTAGTAAGTGGAGACAGTTGGCTAGTTAAAGAACTTATTATACCCACTTGGTGGTCATTATGATGACTTCCATGATTTCTGCATGCTGTGAAAAGAAATGCAAAATTTGAGTTTAAACTGAATCTAAACAAGCATCAATGTTGACAACTGAAGATACATTTTTTCGAGCCTTTTCTGCCAGGTAAATATAACAGTCATTTCAATTGGATCAGTTTTCAGCTATATCCAATAAGTAAAGTGTTAAATCATGATTTATCTTGCTTCATATGACAAGGGTCATGGTAACAAAGTGAATTGATGACCTTTCGATGGTAAAGATGAAGTGGAAAGAACTGCATAGAACCTGATCTGATGATGGGTTCCATGTTCCCTCTAAGCTGCGCATGCAAACAGCCGCACAGCTGTTGAGACATCCCTGTGCAGCTGAATTGTTCTCCGCACAGCAGATCAAAATTACCAAATATTCAATCCAACATTAATACTAAAATCTATCCAAAATGCTTGCACAATGCAGTACATCTACCATTCGCTTAGAGGGAACGTTGGATGGGTTATGCAATAAAAATCATGGTTTGTTTTGGTCACAGTTGGGTATGCATTAATAGTCAGTTAGATATGGTGTTTTTTAAGCTGGCATTCATACTTTCAAGGTAGAATTGTTTTTGGAGCAAAAGGTTTGGCTCAGAGTCAGATGAAAACTGAAAAATGTGTGTTATAGTATGCACAGAATTTATTACTGGTGTTAATTGCATCAGCTTGTGTTATCTTGGGATAATTACATAATCATGTGCTATTTTGTGTTTATTGCATTATCTTGTGTTAATTGGCTGTTAATTGCATTATTTTGTGTTTTCTTGGGTTATTTACATCATCTTGTGTTGGTCTTATGTTTATTACATCATCTTGTGTTAATTGACTGTTAATTACATTATTTTGTGATGGCCTTTTTTGAATGCCATGATTGAATATTTTATGAATTGGTAAATTTTCATGTTGTAATTTATTAACATTAATACAGTTTTAAAAAAAGGATTTGAAGAAATTTGTCGCACGAAAACAGTCATATTATTTGTTTGTGTGCTTTATTCGCTTATTTATTGTAAAGAAACTGACATAAAAGTATTGGCTTTGGTTTGTAGAGACCAGCTTGTTTTCAAGTCATTGCTTTGAAGAAATTTAAGGCTTCCATTTGAAGCATAGATATATTTGTTGTTTTATATACATTCAATGCATAATGTTTCACAGCATCATTCTTTCCTTTAAACTAGGATAAACTTGAAGCAGAAACAGGACGAAAAATACAGGATTTACTGAAATCGCCAACACGTAAAAACAACACAGCGATAAAAGCTCTTGAAAATGTGATACAAAATAGCAGTAGTGGTAGTACCTTCAACTACAGTTTTGTTATGCCAACATCACCTTCAAGTTCAGCAGTGACAGGTGAGCGTAAGAAATCTGCTACACTTCTGGAAATCGAGAAAAACCACACGCTCTTCCTGGAGCAACAAGGCGAGTAACGTACACTGAAGTTAGTCACGTGACATGTTTGCTATGTTATTTAATATGTAATTATACAAATTTGGAAGTAACAAATAAAGGGATATTGCATCGGATTCTAATATCTGCAAATTATGTAATTATATTGAATGTTTTGCTGTATTGAATTTAATTTTAATACTTACAAGCTTGTCAGATTTTGTAATCAGAATTGGTTGTTTGCCAATTTCATACGCAGAGAGCATGTAGTGCATGACCTTGATATGTTTTCACCATAAAACCACCATCATTATCATAAATTGACTTGTTTCTGAGTCTCGTTCCCCATTAACTGTGTTGCACTAAAATTTCAAATTAATTGAGTGGGAAGCGGAGATGAGTTCTTCAATTTTAATACCTGATCAGTATTGTAACTGAATCTTTCTATAACCACAGCTGTTGAAATGGTTCCATTTTAAATAAATAACAAATTATAATACTTAGCGCTCATGAGATGTATTTATGTAAATTTAACATGTAAAATAATGGAAATAAATGTAACGGAAATTTTTTAAATTAAAATAATGCTTTTAAATACTAGAGTATAGTCAGTATCCTTTAAATCATTTACCATATACTTGTAAATTTTGTCCAGCTCTGTGCAGAATAGACCCTGACCTGCCTTCACTTAATGTGATGGCAGATCGTGGTCCGTGTTGTTTGTCCAGACAAACTGCATAGACCCAATCATACCAGCAAATTATTTGATGGTAGATCTAGGTCATTGCAATTTGAAGTTGGACTTAAAGGTCAATATGTACAGTGATTGTCCCTCTCTCAACTCCATTGGAAGTTTGGATTTAAAAAAAGCAAAGTAAAGCAAAGAAAGATGGTCTTGAAATTTCTGTATTTTTTAAGGATTATAACCAAATCATATTATATTTACTTAAGAAATCTTTGCCTTCATTGAAGAAATATGGAAAAAGTCCCAAGCAACATTACAGTTAGTATATTATGTAAAAGAATTTTCTTGGCATTTTTCATTTATTCTTTCATTAATTGAAGATCGGAATTTTTTTTCCAAAACATTATGAAAGCCTTTAAGGTTTAGTACAGTAGGGAACAATGTTCTTGGCCTGTTTTAGGAGGGTACTGTGACCGCCTCTCCTTATTGGTGGTACCCTGCCCTCACTGTTCTATACCCAGCTTTCTTCACAGATGGGGGTGGGATTCCTTGTCTTAAAAGACTCAAGTTTTTATAAATGGCATTTGGTAACATGCAGCATGTGTGCATTTGAAAATCAACTTGGCATCAATAACCTCAGTGTATCACTTGTAGCAGTGCAAGTAGTATCATAAATGCATTGGTGGAGTGCATACAAATCCCCTTTTTCACAGATGATGTCTTCTAATGAAGCTTTATTGCACTTTAAATTCTTTGAATGTCAACAGTTATCATGCCCTGACAAATCATTTGGACACAACTCAGGTAAAGCATTAAGCTTTAATGAAATCTGATCAGAATAATAAAGAACAATACTAATTGTGTTGCATATTAAAAGGTTGCATGACTTTGTCTTTCAAATTAATTTGGATGATTCCAGAAGCCTATAGTTAACACTAATGCACTTGTAGAATGAACTTGGAATTGTAGGATGTCAGCTGTTGTAAAATCAATGTTTACGGCACATCTTGAAATAGCTTGAGCTTTATGTTATGACATTATCAATATGATGTCACTTGTTCAGTGTATTGTAGAAATATTGACTCCAGGACAGATTGGATGTAAAATGATATGATTGCAACCTTTCTTTTAATAAATTACTGAACAAAAATAATACTTATACAATTTTTATATTTGCCATACCCTTCTGTGAATAAAACCCAAAATTAGAAAATGGGAAGAATATATGGGGAAACCTTTGGAAAACTTGAGTGATTTATGACCTTCTATAAATCATTTGTACAGCTGTGAAAAACTGATATGATCTCAGTGACTGTGCAATGCTAAAATTTTTGGTACCAGTGTAATGTTCCATCATATATTTGATAAGAGAGGCCTATGATCTTCAACCTTTGCCAATCTGATTACACAGAGATGTGTATTCAAGTCTGGATTGTGCAAGAGGAAATTTCTCTGTAGTTTTGAACTGCACTGATCATTTGCTATGTAATTAATCAATTTGGAAAAGAAAGGTTAAATACTACAACAATTTATAAGTCATCATCCTGAACTGGCAGGGGTGTTTGAGCTCTATATCAGGAGCTGTAGATACAGTTCAATCAGGAGTTGTATCCATCCACTAATGGTCTTTCAGTGTACTAAGTTACATCACAGCATCTGTGTAATTAATTTCAACCACAGCTCAAATCACTCAATTGCTAAGAAACCTGAAATATTGATTTCAGACTAATCTTTGCTAATTATTTTGTACCAAGAAAGAGACTGAGGACAAAGATGTGATTTTTTAGATGGTATAAAGACTTTATGAAAAAAGAAAAGATTTTATTTCACTTTCTGTCATTTGAATTTGCAGTGGATGTCGGTTTAAAATAAATTTGATGATAGTATTCGCTTAGAGATAGGTGGATTTCTGGTAAGGTGCCAGGTTTGGGCATGCATTTTTCTTCCTTGTGATCGGTGTTACTTACAGGACTTACCATTTTAATATCAAACACATAAAAATTTAATCATAATAGAAATCATATAGAAAATGCATAGCTTCTCATAAAGAAAACAGGCACATAAGTAACTTGGAGTAATATTTTCAAGGCCAAGGTCATGATTACATGTATCTATATTTGATTATGCATGCTCTGTGTATGTATATACAGCAATATCTAACAAAATTTTAAAACTGTTACTGTACTTATTCTAAAATTTGCAATTATGCATTCATGTCCAACTGTTTTCAGTGTACATACCGTATATGCATCTTAACTGGTGTACCCATAGTTACTAACATTATCTCCCTAGCCAGTGCAGTAGGTTACCATAGAGATGACCTTTTCCTTGAATTGACCAAGGACATATCATTATGGGTCTGTAGTGTCCATCAAAATCCAGCTTGGAAGAACCAGTTTATTAAAAGATACAAACTGGGGGTCAATTGTGATTTAGATCACACTTTAGAAAGACGTATTTTTTTCCAAATTATTTTAAGCATATTTTATAGCCAGAAGAAACATATAATACCATTAGTACTCACAAGTAAGTTGGACCAAACTTCCAAAATAAAATAGACCCAGATCTGCCATTGTACAATGAACTGGCAAATCAAGGACTATGTTGTTTGTACTACTTAGTTGTCCTTTGAACTGCACATGATCTGCTTATGCATTATGCTATGGCGCAACAGTGTCATTACAGTTGAATGTTATATTGACTTATCATCAGCTGCATATATACGGTATATATAAGTGATGATAAAAGGTCATCAGCTGCATATATATGGTATATATAAGTGATGATAAAAGGTCATCAGCTGCATTGCATATATATGGTATATGTAAGTGATGATGAAAGGTCATCAGCTGCATATATATGGTATATAAAAATGATGATGAAAGGTCATCAGCTGCATTGCATATATATGGTATATATAAGTGATGATAAAAGGTCATCAGCTGCATATATATGGTATATATAAGTGATGATAAAAGGTCATCAGCTGCATTGCATATATATGGTATATATAAGTGATGATAAAAGGTCATCAGCTGGATTGCATATATATGGTATATATAAGTGATGATGAAAGGTCATCAGCTGCATATATATGGTATATAAAAATGATGATGAAAGGTCATCAGCTGCATTGCATATATATGGTATATATAAATGATGATGAACGGTCATCAGCTGCATATATATGGTATATAAAAATGATGATGAAAGGTCATCAGCTGCATTGCATATATATGGTATATATAAATGATGATGAACGGTCATCAGCTGCATATATATGGTATATATAAATGATGATAAAAGGTCATCAGCTGCATATACACAGTATATATAAATGATGATAAAAGGATTGCACACAAGTTCTTGCAACTTGCTAGTTCCACTCATGAAACTTAATATGTACAGATTTAAATGTACCATGTATACTCACCTACAAGTTGGACAGCAACACAGCACATCAGGGTCTGTGTGGTTTGTAGTTGGACCTAACTTGTACATGAGTATGTATGGTATGCAGCTTGACAGAGTTTGCCTTGATTTATCAGAGGCTCACACCATTATTACTAACTGTACTGGCTCAGGGGCTAATTGTCTGTTTTTATAAATCTTTCTGTAGTTAGGCAGAAGGAAAAACTGCACTCATGGGAGCTGGCATTAATGTCCTGTAATTGATTCTTATTTTATTTCACATGATTTTACATAATTTATTTGGGATAAAGCACCAGATTGTATGAGATTTACCACTGGTGTCTGCTTGTGAAGCAGTGGTATTGGCTTATATATTGGCAGTTAATTTTTTTTTGCAATAAAATAATTTGTATCAGATTCAGTATTTCCATTAATGCCTTGTTAAATCAGACAGTTCAATCTCAAGACAGATTCATTTTTACTTAATAAAGTCTCAAAATAGAATTCTCATTTGATCCTTGTTGGACTTGTTTTAAAATAAAAACTTGATGAAGTATTGTAGTTTTTATTGAATTTTAAGACGTCAATACATATCTTTCACCGTAACACTAGACAAACTTTGTGTGCATAGAGGAAAAATAACTTATTTTTTTACTTATTAAGCTGGGTCCTTTTTTCCTTCTCTTTTCTTAATTGTAGCCAGTTGGTTTCTTGATACAAAAGGTACTTGATTTTTTAAAAAATTGTTCCATTTTTTGAGGTGATGAAATTTAATATCTTCCACCTGTCTATCCCACCCATGGCTAAAAATTTATATTTTACCCAGCATTGCCAAATGTCCTCAGTACCTATTCTCAGCATGTGTAATAACAAGTTTCTGATCCAGACCTATCATCCTTCAAGAGACATGGATTTTGTTAGAAAACGTATTCAGTTTATATGGAACAAATTGTGTATCCAGGGAAACATAAAATCAAATAGTATTATTATGTCTAGATAAATGTCATCTATGTAATTAATTTTTTACTGTAGTAGAGAATACTCTTATGACAGTTTTGAAGTTTGTTGGATACATTTTTTTTAAAAAACATGTATTGTTTTTATAATAGATTCATACTGATTTTTTTTCTCTCAAAAGAATTGAAGGAAATAATTTTGTAACCTATTTTACCACCATCTTTACTTGCCTATAACTTAGTACAAGTTGGGATGACTGCAAACAACATTGACCTTGATATATAGTCACACAATGTTGATGCAGATCAGTGTCTATGTTGTTTGTTCTGGTGATTAATCCTTACATATAGCAAAAACCAAGATCTGCCAAGGCATTATATGATCTGGATCTGTGCAGTTTTCAGCTGGCTCTGACAGACAGACAGACACACACACACACAGAGTTATATACATGAATCAGACTCTTCTATTCTTTTCTAAATATCAATTACTAAATTATTAGGGCACAGCAGTGAGATGTGGGAGTTCTGTAGCAAATGACCTATACCATCAGACCAACTTTACACATGATTTTACCAACAGCAACCACAGCTCTGCAACTCCTACAGATAATTTCATGCTAATTGGTAGCTTAATTGCCTATCACAAGTTAGATGTGTCTTTGGAAGGTTTCATCATTTCAGTCCAATTTGAAGGATGCCTGATTGGTTTTTGATATCACATTCTGCTCATTATTTTGGCTCTATCAGGCTGAGGAAATTGAGCTATGTGCCTCTCCCAAGGATACACCAAGGCAGCCAAACCCATGATGCTTGGATTATGAGCCTGGCATTCTGCCAGCTGAGCTTCCATAGTTATTGCCCATTTTCCTTCAGTTTTAAATCTGTGCTTAAAGGTCACCTGCCACCTATATTGTACAAACGTGTGATATTATTATAGTTATAAACAAAACGCATTGGTTATGCATGCACACCATAAAAATGTTTAATTAGACTTAAAACTCCGCTTTTTTAAATGAAAAAATTATTCAGCAAATCTCCATAAACAATCAGTAGTTTCCGCATGCCAAAACCGGATATGACATACACTTATCCCTTCTATTGAACATAGCCATTCAGGTGTTTAATTTCCCCATGTAAATGTCTGTGTGATATAGCATATGATTGTGCTTTTGAACAGCAAATATGGTGCACTGTGTTGCATACGGATGTTACCAAAAGAGTGATGATGGGAAAAAGCATTCTTTCTTTTTCCGAAAAACCATGTTTACCTGAAAAAAGTGTATTTAATCTGTGGGATCAAATAGGGGAGGGATGGGAAAGTTGTATCATTTATGCCAGATTATAGTGAATTTGGCCCAAAGACAATTCGACCTAACTCGAAATACAATTCGGCCAAACTTAACAATAGTTTGTATGTTCTTTTTCTTCAACAAAAAAGTAGATGCTATGTAAGATAGGTTTTAGGAGGGAAAAAAACTAAATTTAAACAAACTGTTTTGATATTCTTTGAAAGAAAATAATCATACTTCGTAACGTACATATTTATGAGAGAAAACACAAACTGACATATCTTGCTTGTTCTAATTAAAATATTTATATACATTTTTTATGCTAACAAATATATGCATCTGCACAACAACATTCTCAATTTAAGTCTTCCGGTCAAATTATCAATAATCATTTATAAAACAAAAATACATAACAGATAATATTCTACATAATACGTATACATTTTGCTAAGGGTAGTGTACATGAGATATTACAACATATATACTTAATTTTAGGCTTCACGTTGTAACACAGCTGCATACAATACATACTAGATTACACATGAGAGAGAGAGAGAGAGAGAGAGAGAGAGAATAATGTTGAGCATTTTGTCAGTATTTAGTTGCTGCAATATGAAGCTCTTACCAGTTAATTTTATTGTTTTTATTTTTCAAGTTGTCTTAGTGTATGCATGCATAAATTGAAAGCTTGTCATTACTGGTCAGTATCGTCAATCATATTTGCTCCATTGTTCTGTACAAATTAGAAAGGAAATAATTTTGTGTTTAATTTGTGCCCCCCCACATACACACTCACGGTACAAAATAAATTGATAAACATACACTTGTTTGAAAATAACATGAAGAAATTAACCTTGCATTGTTATCATATATTCCTTCTTTTTTTATCATGCAAAAATTATTTTTAAAAAATATATATCCAAGAAATCCGTATATGTAGCAGATGCCAGCTTGCGTATGCATCCTTAGTGTAGTGTGTATCGCTTATGTCAAATAACAAAATTGCAAATGAGATGAAAGTATCACCTGATTGCTTGAAGGCACCTGCCATTTACGCATGATAAGTTACTTATTGCAAACTGACCCAGATTGTATTGTATCCAGGTTAACTATAAGTCGGTATCTCAAAAATAATAAAAAATCATTATTTTAAAATACATTCAATGCAAGTGCAAATGATAATCTTTTTGCTTGCATGGGTTACAAAAGTATTATTAAAGCAAGTTATTATTGTGTATAATATTTGCCCTTCAAACATCAATTATGATTACATATGGCAAACAAATAGAAGCCCAGGTGATAAACACAACTGGTATGGAGCAATAAACTCATTGTTTAAACTTACCGACAGGATATCATATACATAGGTTATTTTATTACAATGCAAACCAACCCTGGAAAATTGACTTTGGTGTCTTTTTAGTGTGCTGATTTTTTCTTCTGAAGTCGGCCGACAAAAGGAAGTCATGTTTGGTTCCTTTGGGTTCTTTAAGTGTGCCAATTTCTTTCGTCTTTTTTTTATATATAAAGTCTGCTGACACAGGGAAGCCAGCATTGATTCTTTTTACTGTATTACTGGGAATTTTCAAAATAAATTGAAACAATGGAATAGTTTTGAAAGCTACACAGTCTAGTGCATCGTGCACGCGTACCGATATAAGACTGAACAGTAAATTAGTTTTCATTAGTTTCATATAAAATATTCCCTATCCATAGTTTATAGTGTTTTATTTTTCGACAACAAGAAGCATGTACTTCATCTTGTAGGGATAAATATACGTCATTTCCTGTTGCGTCCTCTATAGGTGGGAAATTGTAACTAAGAGGAAGTAACAGCGTTGTATACTTCTATTTCGAGTAATTAAATTATTATTTCTTCTTTACACTTGATAATTTTTTTTGTTTTTTTTAATGTGCTAGTGTAACTATTTTTAATCATGTAATGCAAATCTGATATCAGTAGGAAAATGTTGGAGTATGGCCAGTGACCTTTAAACAGATCATTGTAACCTGTACAGCTGAGAATTCATTCCCCATATTCTAATGGAATTTCTTGTGTGCCTCAACACAATGACCTAAATGTTTCCTTTGTGCATTTTGCATCATCAGATCCATTAGGGATAGGTTACAACCCATATCAGTTAGGTTTAGAACTAGCATACCTCAAGAACCACTTAACATTATTTGGTACACAAATTGTTTCATTGAACTAGATGTGCCTTTTATGGGTTTAGACTTTGGACAGAGTTATGGCCCTTGTCAAGTGAACTTTTGGCTTCACATAGAAACTTGAAATGTTGCTTGTACTCAGCATAAAGTAACTCAAGAACCACTTAGCATATTCTGATGGAATTTGGTAAGAACATTGTCTCTTACATCTAGATGTACCTTTTATAAGCTTTGCCTTTCTACCCCATTTTGAAAAGAGTTATGGCCCTTGACAATCAGCTTTGTGTCTTAATGCGGAATGTAGCTTATATTCAACGGCACTCATGAACCACTCACCACATTTTGATGCAATTTAATGTAAATATTGTTTTATCAACCTAAATGTTTTTTTATGGGTTTTGTTTCATCATCTATATTTTGGACTGGGTTATGACCCTTGTGAGTGAACTTCATATCATTAAATGAGTTTTCTTGTATCAACAAATTCTTCAAAGAATTGGAATAAGGTATTCTTTGTGATTACTTCAAGCAATATATGGCCCACAATTGCCATATATTTTAATTTTGTTTTGTCTACACAAGTTGCTGGAGCTACAGAGCAAATTGTAGTTAGCAGGGCCGCTCATGATATACCCATTGCTGATAGCTTAATTTTTCAACAATAAATTCACAAAGCTACTTTTATGTTTTGTTCTGGTTGGCAAGAATTTTTGTTATATATAGCAAAAAGATGATGCCAATGCCTAGTGTTGGCAGTGACTGTCCACTCTTGGTCATTCTCCTGTTGCCAGAATAGTTATATTGGGATAGACATAAAATATAATAGCATTGTTTCAGGATAGTTTGTTAACAGTAAAGATAGCCCTGGATATTGCCAGTATTTCAGAACATCTGACCACTTAAATTAATTAAAAAAATTCATCTGTTGTTAGCCAACATCTATGACTATGCATGAGCAAGCATTAAATGTGGGCCTAAGTTTGTCTGTGAAGGGTGTATAAATGTCCTTCAAGACACTAAACAGAAGGGAGTTCCTTGTCTTATTGTTACAAAAATAAACATATGCTGTAATTAATGAGTCAGCAGATCCAAATGCAATATAACTGCCAGATCCTTAAATACAAAAGTTGGTTGAAGTTTAGAAATTCTGTTTTTGTTTTGTCTTGCAGCTTTGGAAGTACTTTTGCCTTTCCGATGGTTGAAAAGCACATGATCATCAGTAGTTTCATTTGATATGTTGAAATTTTGATATTAGCAAGATATTCATGAAAATCTGAAAAAATATCTGTCTAAAGCATTCTGGTCAAAATTAATGTTCTGAACTTATAGTTTGCATTTTGAACTATAGATGATCTTGCTTGTTCGGAGTTGATTTTCACCTTGACATATTTAGATTTAATTCAGGAACTAAAGTTAAAACAAAGGATAAAATTAAAGGCCACAGCTGAAAACTGGTAAGTTGTCATGTTATTCATGGACTGTGATGGGTCATGTCAGGGAAATAAGTTATCCATTTCAAACTAAGTTGAATAGCACAACATCTATTAGTCAGTTTTATTCTGGAGTGAATAGTTGTGGAATTAGTCATTCTCATGTTACAGTGAATAGTTGGGTGATTGTTCATTCTCATAGAGAACTCAATAGTAAGGTAATTGGTCAGACTCATGATACAGTAAATAGTAGGGTAGTTGGTCAGTCTCATGGTACAGTAATTAGTAGGGTAATTGGTCAGTCTCATGATACAGTAAATAGTAGGGTTGTTGGTCACTCTCATGGTACAGTGAATAGTAGGGTATTTGGTCAGTCTCATGGTACAGTAAATAGTAGGGTAGTTGGTCAGTCTCATGGTACAGTAAATAGTAGGGTAATTGGTCATTCTCATTGTACAGTGAATAGGTGGGTGATTGGTCAGTCTCAGGGTACATTGAATAGTAGGGTAGTTGGTCAGTCTCATGGTACAGTAAATAGTAGGGTAACTGGTCAGTCTCGTGGTTCAGTAAATTGTAGAATAGTTGGTCAGTCTCATGGTACAGGGAATAGTAGGGTGATTGGTCAGTCTCATGGTACAGTAAATAATAGGGTAATTGGTCAGTCTCATTGTACAGTGAATAGGTGGGTGATTGGTCAGTCTCAGGGTACATTGAATAGTAGGGTAATTGGTTAGTCTCAGGTACAGTGTATAGTATGATAATTAATATTTATTAATGGAATATTAATAATGACTGGTGATCTATCATGTGTTATGCTTCACAGGTCAGTTTCACCTACTATGTAATGTACTTCCAGTTATTAATGGTCAAGCAGTTCTCAATATAGATCATTTTTCCTCAGTGAGAGCTAACTTGAGAGTAAAGGGTAACCTGCTTCTCTTTTAAAGCAGGGCTGTAGTATTTAAATAAGATTGTGTGTTACTCAGTTTTAAGTTGATATAAAAGACTTGATGTGTAAATTTCTTTAAGGATTCAGATATTTATACTGAAGCAGCTGTGTCAGCCATACTGTTCACATTACATGCACTCACTTCAGTTTTGGCCACTGAACAAAAAATTTGTTTGTTTCCATGTTGTTTGGTCCATTACATCAATGTGTACATTTTTCAGTATGTCCCAGTTTGGTCCATTACATCAATGTGTACATTTTTCAGTATGTCCCAGTTTGGTCCATTACATCAATGTGTACATTTTTCAGTATGTCCCGGTTTGGTCCATTACATCAATGTGTACATTTTTCAGTATGCCCCAGTTCTTCAGCGAGATTGAGTGAAAGTCTTTGAGGTAGAGATAAAGCCTAGTATGCATATTTGTATGCATATATGGATGACATGATATTTTTTGAGTTCCTGACAGGAATTAATCTTTGCTGGCATGATTAAACAAAAAGCCTTTGAAATGGAGAATGAACTTGCTAGTCATGTTTGTATGCTTATGTAATTGACTTAATTAGATTTTCATACAGTTGTTGCAGTTATTCTGATTTATTTTCTTAAAAGGTTTTTGAACTGCTAGGATGACAGTTTTTAGAATTTTGGACATAAACTAGAAGAACTTATGGGATGTCTCTTGTCAGTTGTCTGACATTTGTTCATCCATTAGCACAAATCTGTTATTGCTACTCCTCTGAAACTACTTCATGATTGTCATGTAACTTTAAATGCTCATTCATCTGAACCTCAGGTTGATCCTAAATCAAAATAGTGTTGTACATATAATCAATATGGCCACCTTGGCAGCCATCTTGAAATCCAGTATGGTCACCATGGCAGCCATCTTGCAGATCTTGTTATTGATACTCTTATTGAATGGAAAGTCATATCAATATGTGGTTTTCACTGGAAGACTAATTATGGTATCGACTTTATCTTGAATGAAAATTGTGGTTATCTGAACTCAGATATGACAGCCATAATAAACATATTGAAAATTGTTGCTGGTTTTCTCAATTGGATGTTCATATCAACATGGGAGTTTTAACAAAAGCTCACTGATGCGGTCTGATTTGTCCTAAATGAAAATGGTGCTGATCTTACAACACAAATGCTGCTACAGTGGCAAATTTGTAATTCCTATTGCTGAAAAATATCAGAGCTGATTTTAACACTCAGCAGTTAAGTTGAAGAAATGGTCTCATCTTTTCTAACAGTAGAGCATCAGTTCCTTCAAGGGACTCTTGTTTGGTCTTTTGTCAGGGCATAGATGATTTACAAACTCAAATTTAGCATTGTGCATGCTGTCAGTTAACTATTTTTAATTGGTGCCAATTTTTTTTGATTTTGTGGCTGCTACAGATCATGAAATTTAGGACACCATGGACAAGGATTCTTGTATGGATTCATTTAATGCTTTTTAGCACAGCAACACAAGTATATTATTTAGTGCTGAGGCAATTTGATCATTCTAAGGAAACAGTATGATACTGTCACAAATCCTGGACTGTAAGTACTATATATACTCATGTAAGACAAGTCCAACTTCGAACAACATAGATCCTGATCTGCCATCACATAATGCATCGGCAAATCACTGACTAGTCCTAACAATCTGCATAGACCCAGATCTGCCAGTGCATTATACAGTTACATCTGCATAGACCCAGATCTGCCAGTGCATTATACAGTGACATCTTTGTAGACCCAGATCTGCCAGTGCATTATACAGTGACATCTTCATAGACCAGATCTGCCAGTGCATTATACAGTGACATCTTCCTAGACCCAGACCTGCCAGTACATTATACAGTGAAATCTACAGTTAGATATGACTTATAAGTGGGTTTATATGGTAATGACTTAACTTGTTTCTGCAAAACCACACTAATTTATACCAAAGAAAAATAAATTGACAGTAATTGCTAATGTTGATTGTTTAAAGCTGTCAAATCATACAATGGGAAAAGAAATGATTTTTGCCTAATAGATCTGCACCATTTGCTGCACAAGAGTGGTATTGCATGGTAATTACTTGTTGCACAAGAGTGGTTATTGCATGGTAATTACTTTTTGCACAAGAGTGGTATTGCATGGTAATTACTTGTTCTTGACATTGGCAGCACATTTTAAACTGGCAGAAGAAACAATTGACATGCAAGGTAAGGTACATTTTGTAATTACAATTAACAAAACTAGTGTATGGAACCAAGAATATCATATATACATGCTATAAGATGAGTCCGACTGCAAACTGCACACACCCAGATCTGCCATCACATAATGTGCTGGCAGATTTGGGTCTGTGCAGTTTTGATAGGAGTAATTAGTTGAACAAACAACATAGACCCTGCTCTGCAGGCGCATTATGACTCAACTTAAAAGCGAGTATAAATGGTAATTGTCGTGTGTTAACTGGTTCCATGTAAGAATTGTGCAGACCATCTAATGACTGGGTTCAGGGACAGCAATCTCAGAAGTTGTGAAGGCTTGCCTTACAGACAGGCATACATGTAGGATCCAACTCAGGTGTTCATCAGCTGTTAAGTTAATTGAGCAAATTAACTATAGTCCATGAGCTTTGTGTGCGTTTGTGTTGCATGATTTATATTTTTAATTTAGCTTTACAAATTTTTAGTCACATTGCTATAATGTCTGCAGTTTGGCAGATTACTGTGATGTTAATACTGGGGCATCAGGCTGAAGACATGTACCATCATTTCCCACCCAGTTGCATTATCCTGACACTAGGATTACCAGTCCTAAAACTAGCCTCTTAACACATTAACCCCTGGAGCTTTTTGTCATTTTTGCCTGAAAATTGAAAGCTATTTCTGAATAGACTCGAAAACACCAAATCCCCAGTTATCTTTCAGTATCATACTGCCTATTCGACTCGCACATGAGCAGAAGGGTAAAAGTTGGAATTCTTTTTTTTTTTTTTTTTTTTTTTGCTAAACGGAGCCATTATTTTTGTGTGGAGACCACTCTTTATTCCAAATGCCCATCCTATCCTACTTTTTGCAAAGGTTCCTCTGTCTGTTTGCAGTTCATACCAATTTGCCTTAGATCTGAGACCAAAAAGTCTAAAATCCAGACACAAAATATGATTCTGACCACGGGCAAATTTTGAGTAAAAAAAAAGTCGGGTCCAAAAAATGAGTTTTTTTTATCTGTATTTTGTAGTGCAACTAGATATTCCAGATTATTTGTTATCCTTGTAGAGCTACATCTGTCTACCTTTCTATAATACCACCCACTTTAGTGCAAGACCATGATGCTACAGAGCTCGGCAGTAGGCTACTACCTCCTGCCCCGTTAAGTCGTCGCTAGGGGTTAATGTGTTAATGTTTAGCACCAAGTGAGGCAGCTGTTAGTACCATTTTTAAAAGTCTTTGTTATGACTTGGGGTTCGGGTGTTGGGTTGGAACCTGTAACCTCTTGCATCTGAGGTGGACTCTATAACCACTGGTCCATGAGCTTTGTACAGAGTTTCATAATTTTCTTTGGCTAAGACCATATTTAGCTCCATGAATCACACATTCAGCAGTGAACAGCATTGATCCAGATCTGCTGTACATGATGGACTGGTAGATATGGGTCTGCATTATTTGTTTGAAAAGTGTATAGCTATGTATAAGTGGGATCCAGCTGCAAACAACACACAGACACTAGTATGCTGCCAGATTCTGGCATATTTCGATCCTTGTTGTTAGTTCTACTGACTGGTCCTTACAAACTGTATAGATTCTGATCTGCTGGCACATCATTCATTGAAAGTTCTGGCTTAAATCTGTTTGCCATGTGATCCGACTTGTATGCTGGTATATGCAAACTTTACATTAACACATTTATTTTAGATGATGTTGCAAAGTATTGTGCCATAGTTTGTGTTTCCCACAAGCCATGTTAGGATGGTGTTACAACATACACTGTCTGCTTTATTTCCATTGCAGGCCATTTTCCTCCACACCCATGCTGTGGGGTTTTTTTTGCATTGGATCTTACCATTTTACCTAGAACATGCCCTTTTATTGGTTGCAAAATGCCCCTTTTCTTGCCTCACAACAAAAACAGTTAGTTACGTTCTTGATTTAATTTTTATGATCATACTGGCAAATACATGTGCAAAGTCCAGGATATACATTCTGTCCACTGATTTACACCATGCATGAGACATAAGTAGTGATAAAGGAGGTCTTTATTCTGAAGGCACTGTGTCCATTCACAGTGCCTATGTATTTGTTTAATTTCATTATTTTTGATGATCGTAAGAAGCAATATATCCATGCCAAAGTATGGACTACACACTGTGTAGCACAGTGGTTCCCAAAGTGGGCAGTACCACCCCCTTGGGCGCGGTGGGATTTACCGAGGGGGGTGCTAATGCTGGATAATGCTTTTTACGGTGTAAGGTAGGGGGCTGCTGAAATGACATTGGGGGGATCGAAAAAGTGTGGGAACCAATGGTGTAGCAGGTCAGTGCTGATGGTACTGATCTGAAGTGGAATATGTCTACCATGGTGGCCATGTTGAAAAATCATTTTATCACAGCTCTTGAACAGGAAGTTTTATTGATGTTGTGTTTTCACCTAACAACGTCTTATGATCTCCAGTTGGCCTTTAATCATCCAATACATCCAGCTGCTGTGCCCACGTTTTCACTTAAAGACTTCTTGTGACGTCTAGTTAGTTGATACAGGATCCAGTATTGCTGCCACAGTAGCCATCTTGAAAATCTTGTTATTGCTTCTTCCCCCTACATGAGGATTTACTGAAATATTTGTTACATTCTCTAGTTGATCCTCAATAAGACTGGTCCCAATCTGACATCCAATATGGCCACCACATCAACCCATTAGAAAATCTTGTTTCCTACTTGTCTTGAATGGTACATCATATTGACATGGTGTTTTCATCACAAGACTTCTTATGATGTCTACTTGTTTGTAAAAACAAAATGTGTGATGATCTGGGGTCTTATATGTCTGCCACTGTGGCCAGCTTGAAAAACCTGTTATCACTACTTTTCCTGAATGAATGGTCATGTTATCATAGGGTATCCATTAAAAGGAATGGTCATGTTATCATAGGGTATCCATTAAAAGGAATGGTCATGTTATCATAGGGTATCCGTTAAAAGGAATGGTCACATTATCATAGGGTATCCATTAAAAGGAATGGTCATGTTATCATAGAGTATCCATTAAAAGGAATGGTCATGTTATCGTAGGGTATCCATTAAAAGACTTTTGATAATGCTTTGTAATCTTAAATTTGAATAGTGTTGATCTTACAGAATTTGGCCAACTTTAAAATCTTTTTAGCTGCTCCTCTTCAAAGGACAGTTATTTTTGGCATAGGGTTTTCATCATAAGTTATTAGTGTCTACTGGGTCCTAAATGAAAATGACCATCCCTCAATGTGGCCACCATGATGGCTATCTTTAAAACATTATTATTGTCTTCTCCCAGCGAGATGGCTTTATTAATATGGTGTTTTCACCATTAGACTTCTTATGATACCTAGTTCATCCTAAATGAAAATGGTGCCAGTTGTACATGCAAGTATGGCTGTGATAATGGCTATCTTGAAAATGCTCGTGTCACTACTCCCCTGAAATGATGATCATTATGACATGGGAGTTTTCACCAAAAGACTTATAATGATGTCTTCTTTGCCCTAAATCGAAATGTTGCCAATATGAAGCTCAATATGACCAATACAGCAGCTTATTTGAAAATCTAGTTATCACTTAATATCAGAGATTATTTGAAGACTTAGCAGTTAAAAGGAAGAAATGGTGTTATCTTGGATTTCTGATAATCTTTTTGCCTGGTAGAGCATCAGTCCCTTCTTGGGACTCTTATTTACATTTTAATATCCAGGAAGTTGCAATAATTAAAGTGGGATAGCATTGCATTAAATTCAGTTACATTAGGATCAGGATCTTTGTTACTTGCTGTTTGACTAATTAGTGAGTCTACATGGTAACCATGCATCCAATTTCCTTTGAAAGCATTACTGCCACATGTATCTTCTGGTAATTAAGGAGAGAAAAAAAACAGAAGAAAATCAATACTGAGTAAGACCATATGAAAGATTTACACCCATAACATTGGGGGTGGAATGCATGCAAAACAGGATTTTTTAACTTTCTGAATAAAATATTTATAATTTCCTAATTTTTCAAATAATAATAATAACAATAACATTAACAGTAATAATAATAACAACAACAACAACAATAATAATAATATAATGGTACTATAAATGTGTATATCATTCTCAGAAGGGCACATTATTTAATTGTGAATCATTGATCTTGTTAATAATAATAGTAATAATAATAATAATAATGGTAATAATAATAATTAGTAGTAATAGTAGTTGTTAAAAGATGTACAAGAGGAACAGTGTATGATGATAGAAGGTGCTCTTTTCAGAATGTTATATATGTTTGAAGTACCCTTTCTGGAGGATAGTTGTCATACCCTTTTTGGATTCTTTGGGAAACACAAATAGTGTGGCATGTTTATGAAGTTATTAGTGTATGGAAGTAATAAATGTGGATATTGATTCATGATCTATATTTTATTTTTGCTTCATTATGGAAGGCAAGAAAGGTAACATCATGATTAATAACATACATAGTTTATTTTCATCAGGTGTTGGTATAAATGTTTAATCTTTTAAGCACTTAGTATAAATATTGATCTTATTCCAGTTGTAGATAGTTACTTTTATGTTTCTGTATATTAACATTATTAGCTTATGGTATATTTCCTATCAAAAATGTAACTTACAATTATTTATTTCCCAATTATTTCATTTAAGTGTCATTTTATGCTTGTTTTGATTGGTTAATTTGTATCATCAGTTCACTTATAAACTTTTACAGTTACATCAGTATTCATTGTGACACAGTTGATATCTACACATAGATTTAGACATTTGTAATTTAGTTTACTTTGATTCTTTTTAGTGAGTATAGATTGAAAGACAGCAGTTTACAAGTAAATTTCATTTTGTACTTAGCATGTTCCACTTAGCATTTGTTTACTTCCAAAGTGTATGCAAATATCAATCCAGTTAATGCACATATCAAATTGTACACAAATATTCCAACTAACGCACACACCAAAGTGTACACAGATATCAATCAAATTAATGCCAACACCAAATTGTGCACAAATATCAATCCAGTAATGCACACATTAAATTGTACACAAATATCAATCCAGTAATGCACATTAAATTGTACACAAGTATTAATCCAATCCAGTAATGCACACATGAAATTGTACACAAGTATTAATCCAGTAATGCACACATTAAATTGTGCACAAATATCAATCCAGTAATGCACACATTAAATTGTTCACAAGTATTAATCCAGTAATGCACACATTAAATTATGCACATATATCAATCCAATAATGCACACTAAATTATGCACAGATATCAGCCAAATAATGCATACATTAAATTGTACACAATTATTAATACAGTAATGCACACCTTAAATTGTACACAAATATCAATCCAATAATACACACACCAAAGTGTACACAAGTATCAATCCAATAACGTACACAATAATGCCTTGCAGTAAGAGGAGGGTGGTGTTAATATTTCAGTCATTTTATTTACTAACATTTATTACCATTTAGACTTAAGAAAGTATGAATACATAAAAATACTTCAGATGAACCCACTGGAGACTGGGGATTGTAGAGTAGGCCCCACTAAGAAGCAACTATTGGAACAGGAAGCCACGATGGCTCAGTGGTTAACGAGCGAGACTCGTGACAATAAAGGTGTGGATTTGAATCCTGCCATCAGGTCAGGTACCATTGTGTGTCCATGGGCAAGGCATTTTACTTCAGTTGCCCAAGTACTAAAAGACATACCTTTTCTGGCTGTGCTGTAAACAAAAAATCCCCACCTTTTTAAGACTTCCACATAAATATACCAATTGTTTAAAGTCATTGTCATAAACTTTGTATTAAGTTACATTAACTTTTATACTGTAAACATAAACTAAAAGTTTTTCTTGATAATTAAAACTGCAGCAATGTTCATAACTATGATGTTAAATTTGTTGCACTTGTGGATGGTGAAAACATAGTTATCTATTTTCCTGACCATGTCAGCAGTGTTGATTCTGTATTAAAAATGTTTAAGTTATATATCGTATTAGTTGCTCAAATCAAATCAAATTTTTAGTACAAACATTACTAAATGTCTAACATTTGTACCATGCTATACTTGGGTTTCCTACAGAAGTGGCTGGTTACATTAGCATAAGAATGTATGCATTCAGGACTGTGTTCTGTGGACACTATCAATTAGGCATGCACTATGATGTCCAAATACCAGAGATTACCAATATTTACAGTAATTTTGTTTTTCACTTTACAGGAGGTAATGTTATTGAACAGGAACGAAAAAGAATAGAAGAGCTCAAACGTAAAGCTGCTGATGAGGGGAGGGCACAATGGGAAGTTGAGCGGAGACTTCGGGAGGCAAATTGTAAAAGCTTCAATTCTGTCGAGTCAGAGGATTCTAGTATAGCCAGTAGCTGTGAAACACCTTCAGAAAAAGAAACAAGGTAAGTGTGCTTTGAATTTGATTTGCACATGTTTTAAGTGGAAGTTCATGTGCAGAGTTTCATCTGGTATTAGATACGAAGATCCCATCATGCTTTGGGGGTAAACTCAGTATACATGTTAGGTTCTCTTGATGCTAACTGTGAAAACATGAGTGAGACCCAATGCTGGAAGAACAAGTGCAAATTATCCTGCACACATCTTATTTCATGATGAATTGTTCCTCTTGTTTATCTTGTTACTACTACTACTACTGAAAGGTAGGTAATTGGTTTTGGTGTGTTGAAAGGCAGGTACTGTTAATTTATTATGATGCCACTAATAGCCTTGTTGATATTTAATATGCTGGTAGAAGTGGTCTTGTCTATTTTATGAGGGCTTTGCAGTGAGATACGGAGTTCAGTGGTACTCATCTTTACCATATGTATGTCTGTCTATCCATTCACACTTTTATTAACAACCATACCTCTGCAAGCCTTACATAAAATGCATGCCATTGGCAGGTGAATTGCCATTTATATGTAGATGTGCTTTTAAAGGCTTTGGGGGTCCATTTGTGGTTGAGTTATTGCCCTTTGTCAATCAGTTTCAACTCGTTGCTATAACAAATCTTTGTAGCCAGTATAGGTTTTGAACCATTCAGTATAGGCTGATGGAAATTGGTGTATACATTGTCAGATGTAGACATGCATCTTACAAGTTATATCACATTATCTCCAGTTTGTATAGAGTTCACATCATCAAATTAGATGTTTCGTGATCACATCATCTCCAGTTTGTACAGAGTTCACATCATCAAATTAGATGTTTCTTGATCACATCATCTCCAGTTTGTACAGAGTTCACATCATCAAATTAGATGTTTCTTGATCACATCATCTCCAGTTTGTACAGAGTTCACATCATCCAATTAGATGCTTCTTGATCACATCATCTCCAGTTTGTGTAGAGTTGATATCATCAAATTAGATGTGTCTTGATCACATCGTCTCCAGTTTGTACAGAGTTCACATCATCAAATTAGATGTTTCTTGATCACATCATCTCCAGTTTGTACAGAGTTGCATCATCAGATTAGATGTTTCTTGATCACATCATCTCCAGTTTGTACAGAGTTCACATCATCCAATTAGATGCTTCTTGATCACATCATCTCCAGTTTGTACAGAGTTCACATCATCCAATTAGATGCTTCTTGACCACATCATCTCCAGTTTGTACAGAGTTCACATCATCAAATTAGATGTTTCTTGATCACATCATCTCCAGTTTGTACAGAGTTCACATCATCCAATTAGATGCTTCTTGATCACATCATCTCCAGTTTGTACAGAGTTCACATCATCAAATTAGATGTTTCTTGATCACATCATCTCCAGTTTGTACAGAGTTCACATCATCAAATTAGATGTTTCTTGATCACATCATCTCCAGTTTGTACAGAGTTCACATCATCCAGTTAGATGCTTCTTGACCACATCATCTCCAGTTTGTACAGAGTTCACATCATCAAATTAGATGTTTCTTGATCACATCATCTCCAGTTTGTACAGAGTTCACATCATCCAATTAGATGCTTCTTGACCACATCATCTCCAGTTTGTACAGAGTTCACATCATCCAATTAGATGCTTCTTGATCACACCATCTCCAGTTTGTACAGAGTTCACATCATCAAATTAGATGTTTCTTGATCACATCATCTCCAGTTTGTACAGAGTTCACATCATCCAGTTAGATGCTTCTTGACCACATCATCTCCAGTTTGTACAGAGTTCACATCATCAAATTAGATGTTTCTTGATCACATCATCTCCAGTTTGTACAGAGTTCACATCATCCAATTAGATGCTTCTTGACCACATCATCTCCAGTTTGTACAGAGTTCACATCATCCAATTAGATGCTTCTTGATCACATCATCTCCAGTTTGTACAGAGTTCACATCATCAAATTAGATGTTTCTTGATCACATCATCTCCAGTTTGTACAGAGTTCACATCATCCAGTTAGATGCTTCTTGACCACATCATCTCCAGTTTGTACAGAGTTCACATCATCAAATTAGATGTTTCTTGATCACATCATCTCCAGTTTGTACAGAGTTCACATCATCCAATTAGATGCTTCTTGATCACATCATCTTCAGTTTGTACAGAGTTCACATCATCCAATTAGATGCTTCTTGACCACATCATCTCCAGTTTGTACAGAGTTCACATCATCAAATTAGATGTTTCTTGATCACATCATCTCCAGTTTGTACAGAGTTCACATCATCCAATTAGATGTTTCTTGATCACATCATCTCCAGTTTGTACAGAGTTCACATCATCCAATTAGATGCTTCTTGACCACATCATCTCCAGTTTGTACAGAGTTCACATCATCCAATTAGATGCTTCTTGATCACATCATCTCCAGTTTGTACAGAGTTCACATCAAATTAGATGTTTCTTGATCACATCATCTCCAGTTTGTACAGAGTTCACATCATCAAATTAGATGTTTCTTGATCACATCATCTCCAGTTTGTACAGAGTTCACATCATCAAATTAGATGTTTCTTGATCACATCATCTCCAGTTTGTATAGAGTTCACATCATCCAGTTAGATGCTTCTTGACCACATCATCTCCAGTTTGTACAGAGTTCACATCATCCAATTAGATGCTTCTTGATCACATCATCTCCAGTTTGTACAGAGTTCACATCATCAAATTAGATGTTTCTTGATCACATCATCTCCAGTTTGTACAGAGTTCACATCATCCAATTAGATGCTTCTTGATCACATCATCTCCAGTTTGTACAGAGTTCACATCATCAAATTAGATGTTTCTTGATCACATCATCTCCAGTTTGTACAGAGTTCACATCATCCAGTTAGATGCTTCTTGATCACATCATCTCCAGTTTGTACAGAGTTCACATCATCCAGTTAGATGCTTCTTGACGACATCATCTCCAGTTTGTACAGAGTTCACATCATCCAATTAGATGCTTCTTGATCACATCATCTCCAGTTTGTACAGAGTTCACATCATCAAATTAGATGTTTCTTGATCACATCATCTCCAGTTTGTACAGAGTTCACATCATCAAATTAGATGTTTCTTGATCACATCATCTCCAGTTTGTACAGAGTTCACATCATCCAGTTAGATGCTTCTTGATCACATCATCTCCAGTTTGTACAGAGTTCACATCATCCAGTTAGATGCTTCTTGACCACATCATCTCCAGTTTGTACAGAGTTCACATCATCCAGTTAGATGCTTCTTGACCACATCATCTCCAGTTTGTACAGAGTTCACATCATCCAATTAGATGCTTCTTGATCACATCATCTCCAGTTTGTACAGAGTTCACATCATCAAATTAGATGTTTCTTGATCACATCATCTCCAGTTTGTACAGAGTTCACATCATCCAGTTAGATGCTTCTTGACCACATCATCTCCAGTTTGTACAGAGTTCACATCATCCAATTAGATGCTTCTTGATCACATCATCTCCAGTTTGTACAGAGTTCACATCATCCAGTTAGATGCTTCTTGACATCATCTCCAGTTTGTACAGAGTTCACATCATCAAATTAGATGTTTCTTGATCACATCATCTCCAGTTTGTACAGAGTTCACATCATCCAATTAGATGCTTCTTGATCACATCATCTCCAGTTTGTACAGAGTTCACATCATCAAATTAGATGTTTCTTGATCACACCATCTCCAGTTTGTACAGAGTTCACATCATCAAATTAGATGTTTCTTGATCACATCATCTCCAGTTTGTACAGAGTTCACATCATCCAGTTAGATGCTTCTTGACCACATCATCTCCAGTTTGTACAGAGTTCACATCATCAAATTAGATGTTTCTTGATCACATCATCTCCAGTTTGTACAGAGTTCACATCATCAAATTAGATGTTTCTTGATCACATCATCTCCAGTTTGTACAGAGTTCACATCATCAAATTAGATGTTTCTTGATCACATCATCTCCAGTTTGTACAGAGTTCACATCATCCAGTTAGATGCTTCTTGACCACATCATCTCCAGTTTGTACAGAGTTCACATCATCAAATTAGATGTTTCTTGATCACATCATCTCCAGTTTGTACAGAGTTCACATCATCCAATTAGATGCTTCTTGATCACATCATCTTCAGTTTGTACAGAGTTCACATCATCCAATTAGATGCTTCTTGACCACATCATCTCCAGTTTGTACAGAGTTCACATCATCCAATTAGATGTTTCTTGATCACATCATCTCCAGTTTGTACAGAGTTCACATCATCCAATTAGATGCTTCTTGACCACATCATCTCCACTTTGTACAGAGTTCACATCATCCAATTAGATGCTTCTTGATCACATCATCTCCAGTTTGTACAGAGTTCACATCAAATTAGATGTTTCTTGATCACATCATCTCCAGTTTGTACAGAGTTCACATCATCAAATTAGATGTTTCTTGATCACATCATCTCCAGTTTGTACAGAGTTCACATCATCAAATTAGATGTTTCTTGATCACATCATCTCCAGTTTTGTATAGAGTTCACATCATCCAGTTAGATGCTTCTTGACCACATCATCTCCAGTTTGTACAGAGTTCACATCATCCAATTAGATGCTTCTTGATCACATCATCTCCAGTTTGTACAGAGTTCACATCATCAAATTAGATGTTTCTTGATCACATCATCTCCAGTTTGTACAGAGTTCACATCATCCAATTAGATGCTTCTTGATCACATCATCTCCAGTTTGTACAGAGTTCACATCATCAAATTAGATGTTTCTTGATCACATCATCTCCAGTTTGTACAGAGTTCACATCATCCAGTTAGATGCTTCTTGATCACATCATCTCCAGTTTGTACAGAGTTCACATCATCCAGTTAGATGCTTCTTGACCACATCATCTCCAGTTTGTACAGAGTTCACATCATCCAATTAGATGCTTCTTGATCACATCATCTCCAGTTTGTACAGAGTTCACATCATCAAATTAGATGTTTCTTGATCACATCATCTCCAGTTTGTACAGAGTTCACATCATCAAATTAGATGTTTCTTGATCACATCATCTCCAGTTTGTACAGAGTTCACATCATCCAGTTAGATGCTTCTTGATCACATCATCTCCAGTTTGTACAGAGTTCACATCATCCAGTTAGATGCTTCTTGACCACATCATCTCCAGTTTGTACAGAGTTCACATCATCCAGTTAGATGCTTCTTGACCACATCATCTCCAGTTTGTACAGAGTTCACATCATCCAATTAGATGCTTCTTGATCACATCATCTCCAGTTTGTACAGAGTTCACATCATCAAATTAGATGTTTCTTGATCACATCATCTCCAGTTTGTACAGAGTTCACATCATCCAATTAGATGCTTCTTGATCACATCATCTCCAGTTTGTACAGAGTTGATATCATCAAATTAGATGTGTCTTCATCACATCATCTCCAGTTTGTACAGAGTTCACATCATCCAATTAGATGCTTCTTGACATCATCTCCAGTTTGTACAGAGTTCACATCATCAAATTAGATGTTTCTTGATCACATCATCTCCAGTTTGTACAGAGTTCACATCATCCAATTAGATGCTTCTTGACCACATCATCTCCAGTTTGTACAGAGTTCACATCATCCAGTTAGATGCTTCTTGACATCATTTCCAGTTTGTACAGAGTTCACATCATCCAATTAGATGCTTCTTGATCACATCATCTCCAGTTTGTACAGAGTTGCATCATCAGATTAGGTGTTTCTTGCAAGCAGCATAGCTTCAGAATCTTTAAATTTAGCCTGATGGAAATTGATATAAGCTGTGTCTGAGAGACTTGCATATGCCCTTTGTAGCTTTAATAGATTTTCCATCTTCTAACGCTTGGTTACCCAATTTAAGATCCCAAAGGGTGAAGTTACCATTGTCCATTCACCCTATCAATGATAGCTCTAGTAGGCACTCAGCAAAGCTGTTTTTTTTTTTAATCATTACTATCAGTAATAGCCTTGTCTATTTCATATACAATTAGGATTGTCCATTTCATATGCAGCTAGCCTCATCCATTTCATATGAAGTTAGCATAGTCCATTTCATATGCAGTTAGCATTGTCCATTTCATATGAAGTTAGCATGGTCCATTTCATATGCAGTTAGCATGGTCCATTTCATATGAAGTTAGCATGGTCCATTTCATATGAAGTTAGCATTGTCCATTTTATATGCAGTTAGAATTGGTATTTTCTGTTTCATATGCTATCAACCAGCAGTTTTTGGACTTCCTCAAGTTGCTTTTACAACCAGATCATCAGAATTTTCAGCTTTATCATCAACCCTTAAGAATTGATGGCATCAAAGTTAATAGGCTATAATTTCTTTCCAAGAGAAGTGACTAATGCCAAGATAACTAATGGAGTTCCAGTAATCTGAATTAGGTAATAGACCACCAGTAATTTTAGCCATTACAGTGAAGCATGGCAACTGCTATTATCACCCTACTTATCATAGCAATTAAAGAATAATTAACTGTTTGCCATTTTGACCACCAACACCAATTGCAACACTGTTTAATGATGGATCTTTCTGAACTAGCTATTGTTTATAGTTTTCTGATCAGCATTATCTGAACCCTTCATTGGTAAGGAAGAGGTGTAATGATTTATTGCACTACTCTCCAGTGGTAATGATCAGATAAAAGGCATTGGTAAATATTCTTAAAGTGTCTGCTTTATTTCTCTAATTAGATGCCAGAAAGAGATTGGCCCTCTCCTATTTCTAAAATAATCCTCTGGCATTGTCAGCAGCCTGATGGTTGTGGTCCACAATTCCTGTAACCATATCCTACATATGCGCTCTGATACCATCTCCTTGCCTGATGGATCTTACATTCTTATATAAATTTTTTTTTATCTCGATATTTAAACATCAAAAATGAAGTTCTGGGGGAATTATTTTATTATATTAGTAAATTATATCATCTCTTTTCTTCGAATAAAAATTTAATCAAAAAATATATTTGCAAGGCTGCTTATTAACACAATGAAAATCTAAGCATCTGAATTTTTAGCACAGTTTGATTTAAGTTTTGAAAAGCTAAACTTTTTTGTAGGATATATAATGTAGTTGTCCTTTACAAAACAAGCAAACTATGGTGACTACATACCTGTCAACTTTTCAGAAGCCAAGCAGGGAGAATGAATAAAAAAAATAGGGAGATTGGTACCTAAAATTGTGAGGTTTATTAGCAGCAATTTTTCAACATCAGTTCAATAAATATTGACTAATCTTCGAGGTCCAAAAAGCATGAAATTCACAAAGGACATGCCAGGGGCACACACAATACTTTGGGATGTGGGGGGGGGAGGGGGGAGGGCCAAAGATTTAATGGTCGGTAATTAAATTATACAGATGTAGGTTAAAACAGGTTTTAAGATGAAAATGGGGAGGGGCTAGTGCCCCCCTTCCCCCTATAATGTGAGTGCCCATGGGACATGCTGTTTCTCCCTGTGATGTACCTTATTTTCCCCCAGGACATGCCCCCTTTTCATATTCCTGTCAACTGTGGCTAAACTGCACAATAGCTAAAGGTTAGACCTAATTACACAAGCAATATAGCCAGCGTGACTAATTAACAGTTAATCGTTATCATTGCATTTATCTTGTGAAAAGGACTGGCCCTTCAACATACTTCAAGGAAACCATGTTCTACAGTGTGTGTATGTAAGCAGCAGCAATTGATTGGCAGATAAAAGATATCCTATTTTGCTGTAGCCTATGCCGGTGACTTAATTTTGACAGTTCATACCTGCAGTCACATGTTACTGTACATGGCAACTGTTTTTCCCATGTTTTATGTTCCACGTTATTTCCTGTAGGGTGCTATTAATTATATCATCACTACAGTATTCACAAGTGATAAATTATAACATGGCTTCTGTGAATTGCATACAATATATGTATTTATGTAGGATCTTTTTTTGGAGAAATGAAAATCGACAGACTTAATGTAATAATCAGGAGTTCTCTGCAAAAAATCAGAGATATTATGAGATTGGGAGGTAGGCATGGAATTACCCCCAAAATCGAGTTTTTTTCTTCTTCCGGCATGAGAATTTGTAGTATGGATGGCCCTAGTATAGCTGCCAGCAATGGCACCCTAAGCGAACCATGCAGGACCATGCAATCTGCATCCCCCCCAAATGTTTCTCCTCAAATTTGGTGCCCAATATAACTTGGCACCTGAAGGCAAATTTAACCTGGATGGATGAGCTATCCCTGATTTGTTTTAATAATAATTAAGCTTTTTTGCCATTACAAAGCAGTATGCTACATCAGTAAATGAAGGTTATATCAAGCTAAGCCAGTTAAAATACTTTGCTCAGGGATATGCATCCTGGCAACTGGTAATTGATGAGACTGTTATGGTGTACTTTTTGTTGGTTAAGTTTTGAAAATATGCCATCTTTTCACAGAAAAAAATATAGTCTTGTTGTGCAAACAAAGAAAACATTGATTTACTGTCACATTTTTTCTGATACTGTAAACTGATGTAAGCAATCTACTAAGATGAGTGAAATATTTGTAGTACAGTATATACTTGCTTTAAGTCATTTCCAACTGCAAATGACATAGACCCTGATCTGCCAATGCATAGCGCACCAGAAGATCAGGGTCGATGTTATTTATATTACTTACTACTCCTAACAAACTGCACAGACCCAGAACTGTTGGTGTGTTGTGCGATGGCAGATCTGGGTTTGTGCAGTTTGACTTGACTTATAAGCAAGAATATATGGTATAGGTTCTTTCCAGACTGGTACATATAGCTGCAAATTATTATATGCCACTGTGACCACTCCGGTGGCCTAGTGGTTAGAGTGACCGCATTGGATGCATGAGGTTGTGGGTTTGATCCCTGGCTGAGTCATACCAAAGACTTATAAAAGTGGTACCAACAGCTGCCTCACTTGGCGCTCAGCATTAAGAGGTTAGTGTTAGGACTGGATGGCCTGGTGTCAGGATAATGTGACTGGGTGGGACATCATGCTACATGTCTGCGGCATGATGCCCCAGTGCTAGACATCACTATAAACTGCCACACTGCAGACATCATAGCGAAATGATTGAAAAATTCTTAAGGCTACATTAAAAATCCAAATCACACACTCATAAGCCATTGTAAAACTATATTTATATGTCATATTCACCTGTACTGTTTCTACCGTTTCTAAAATAACTGCAAGTCTCAATGTAGCTAACAATAACCAGGAGGTAACAATGACCAGGAATATTCCTGGCCTCAATTACAGAAAACAATTTTTGCAGATTTTGCAGAGCTTATTCTAGCTGGAAATTAATTTTCTTCTTGTCTGTGAGGATTATTCCTGTCTCTAATCCATAACATCAGTCAAATCCCTCTCCAGGAAGCTTTCTTTCAAGCAGTTCCAAGAATTGCCATATATATCAGTATAAACAAAATCCAGTTGGAACTCAGTGTATGGAGACATGAGGTTTGTTGCATATGCCTCGAGGGTCAATTCTAAACTGAAGAGGTAGAGAGGAGATTCACCCTCTCAGTTGAAAAAAATAGGATTGAATTTCAAAATCTAGTGGGGATTTATGAGACTAAATGGAGGTAGGGCTTGTCAGTAGGTATGGTTTTTGTGTTTGGTTGATATAGTAAAACCTTTCTTGAAAGACCACCACTATGAGAGACCACCAGTCTTGAGAGACCATGTTCTCAATGCACATTATGACCTTTTATGAGAGATCATCTGTCTTGAAAGACCATAATTCTTTGGCCAAAAGGGGTGGTCTTTCAAGACAGGTTCTACTGTATTTTGCATGTTGTAGAAATTGGCATGAATGTTGCATTTAACCATAGTCCAGAAAGGGGGGGTGGGGTGGATAAGTTAGTTACATGCAGGTGTATCATGTGTCTCGATGTGATGTTTATATAAATACCTAAATGCCTCTCATTTATCAGTATTTCATGGGTTTATCACATTGCTACCACACACAAAATTATAAATAATATTGTAACTCTTACTAGGACCACTCTGGTGGCTTAAATGGTTAGAGCATTGACCTTGGATGCAGGAGGTCATGGGTTCCAACTCAGGCTGAGTCATACCAAAGACTTACAAAAATGGTACTAGGACCTGCCTCGCTTGGTGCTCAGCATTAAGAGGTTAGTGTTGGGACTGGTCGGCCTGGTGTCAGGATAATGTGATTGGATTTGACATGATGCTACATGTTTGTGACATGATGCCCCAGTGCTTGACATCACTATAGACTGCCACACTGCAGGCATCGTAACGATGACTGAAAATTTGCTAAAGCTCCATTAAAAATCATGCATGAATGCACACCACACACACACATGCATGCATGATTGTGAGTAGCCACATGTATCCATGACCTCAATTGCTTGATACTGGACTTTAAGTTTTCCAAAATTCATTTTTCAGTTTTTATTATACTTTAGTCCTGTCTTGATATTTATGACCTGTTTAAAAAAACACAGCAGCAAATTATGAGCCATTCAGATATAGTTCAAATTTTACCATAATTACCACATATTTTGTAACAGGAAAAATGTATTCCCTTGATCCTAAACTTAACAACTGAAAAAAAAAATTTGCTTGGAATATGTGTCCCAAAACCTTGTAAAATGAGAAATTACCACTATCCATATTGCCTAATGCTGCACCTAGTACATAAATAATTACATTGCCTAATGTTGCACCTAGTACATAAATAATTACATTGCCTAATGTTGCACCTAATACATAAATAATTACATTGCCTAATGCTGCACCTAATACATAAATAACTTCATTGTCTAATGTTGCACCTAGTACATAAATAATTACATTAACTAATGCTGCACCTAACACATATATAACTACATTGCCTAATGCTGCACCCAGTACATAAATAATTACATTAACTAATGCTGCACCTAACACATATATAACTGCATTGCCTAATGATGCACCTATTACATAAATAATTACATTGCCCAATGCTGCACCTAACACATATATAACTACATTGCCTAATGCTGCACCTATTACATAAATAATTACATTAACTAATGCTGCACCTAACACATATATAACTACATTTAGGCTGCATCTATTACATAAATAAGTACATTGACTAATGCTCCACCTAATACATGATTATACAATCTTTGATCAGACTAGCAGAAATACCTTTATTTTGCTGGTTTGCTTGATTTGGTTTTGTACAAATAAATCAGAGGTACATGGAAACAAGTAAATGAATGGCAGGATGCATAGGTCTTACCTTCCCCTGTGTAGACACCACACCAGCTAAGTTTCCACTACGGTGAGATACATTAGCTCACTGGATTAAAATGATGTTTTATTCTTTATTTCTTGTTTATAATGGGAACCATTCTGCTGGCCATGTTAGTCTGTGTCTTTATAATTGTTGAATATCTGTTTTCATTTATGTGACTGGTGTTTGATAAATATAGTGCAGAGCATTAAAACGATTTATTTTCTTGCTGTAATATTTCTAAAATGGATGAAATACAATGATATTTGAATTAAAACAGTTGGTTAAAGCTTCACATTATATAGTTATAGCTGTTTGTTTTGCACTAGTTGTCAGTATGTCAGATAAGTGTTTAGTTGGAAATTAAACTCAACTGTGTTACTCAACTATTAAATAGTCCTTTTCACCCAACACCTTGCAAAGTTGCAGCTTCAAGGTGCCTCCTATTGCTCATACTTTCAATCATGCCATTAGCTAATGTTTTGGAACACCTCTGTTATTTACAAAACAAGGATTTCATTTGCATCTTTGTAATCAGTCCAATGGTTGATCTGTTCAGAGAAATAGCTGAGATGGTCTGAAGAGATTGCAGTTTCTTTTTTTGCAAATAAATTTCCAGTGAACAGAATGTATGATCTTTTTCTGTAAACTATTTGTGCCAGTTTACACCTGAGGCATACATTTGTCTTACAGAAATAGTAGAAGTGATCCAAATGCACTTAGTTCAGCAAACCTGATCAAGGAATAGGATTTAAATCATATTATTGAACACACGGATTAAGTTTGAAAGAAGCTTATTATTCAAGCGTTCCAAAACTTTCATCATTGAAAAATATTTTTGACTGAAATATCCCAAATGATGAATTCGAAACTTGTTTTTAAAAAAGTGTCCCAGCTTTTTTGGCATCCTAACATCTACATAAATACAGTATTACAGTTGTGTACTTATTGATGTTGATGGCACAAAAGCATGGGCATTCTATGTTTTGTTTTAATAAGTCTTGCATAAGGACCTTGATTTGATAAGAAAGGATGACACTTTTTAACACTGGTTATGGGATTTGTATCTTTCTTTTACAATTGATTGCACAGGCATCTTTGTACAAATCTAGTTTCTGTTTGTTGTAGTCAGTCCCCTATAATGATCAAGATATGGGGATTTTTTTTTTACTTATTGTTTGTGAGTTTGGAGTCGGAAAATCTCACCAGGCATGCTCAAGGTACAATATTTTATTCACACAGCATGCACAGATTTTATCAAAAATACAACTACCTGTACTTTATATATTTGCTTATAAGACAAGTCCATGTGCAAACTGCACAGACCCAGCTCTTTCATTACATAATGCATTAATTGGCAGATCTGGGTCTATGCAGTTTGTTAGGAGAAATCAGATGAACAAACAATGTAGTCCATCATCTTCTAGTGCATTATGCAACAACAGATCAGAGTCTGTGTTGTTTGCAGTTGGACTCGACTTGTACACGAGTATAGACGATGCTTGAAAGATGCATGTATTAACCAGACCAGTTATAGTAATCACATTTATTTATAAATGTAAGTTAAATATTTTAAATATGGAAGGAAATCTAACTGAAGTAAATTCAGATGCATGCTTTAGCTTCTAGTTCATGTGGTTGGTATTCACAGTTTCAGTCAAATCAATGCAGCTCAACACCTGACTTTGCTGTAAATCATGGTTGCCCTGAATTTGACCCTTGTTGGTATAACTAACAAAGAATATCACTTGTGTATTTTCTTTTTCTGTCAGTCAAGTATCTGTAAATGCATTTTTTAAAATACAATCTTTTTTGGCTGTTACAGTATGTGCATTGATTCTGCTCTTTTATTACCATATATGCTTACTTATGAGTTGACATTTTATTTCTTCTGAAAATTAAATTCATGTAGAGTAGGGACCGTATTATAAGCAGGACAGTAAAGAATTTGAGAAATCTTGGGGTAATATTGGAAACTATGTGTTTGCAAGATGTACAAAATAGTGTAGATTCAAATATTTTTGTATTTTCATGCCACTATTTCCATCCTGAAATGTTTATATAGTATGCACTATGCACTTTGTTTATCCAGTTAATCATGATATTCACTAAACAATATTTGTATCTATATTTATTTGGAATTTAATAATTTCAAACTATTAAATATTACTTACCACAAAGTGAAGTGTCTATCAGTGTTGTTTACCATTGGTGTTTACTAGTAAGTATATTGCTTCCACTTGTAAGGGTGGCCAAGTAGTCTAAAGTGCTCACCTTTACTGACCACTGACATGTCGCCTTTGTGTAGGTTAGAGTCTCAGGCTCCACCAATTTGGGTATATGGAAAGCTTCCCAGTAACTTCCCATGGGTTCGTGTTTCTTTCCAGACTTTTCCTGGGTTCTCGCCTTTATATAGCTCTGAAAATGGCATTAAAACCAAAACAATAACAACTTCTGTATTTATTTAAGTCTAAACCCGTATTTGTGTTATATTCTATGTTT
Source organism: Sinohyriopsis cumingii (assembly GCA_028554795.2). Classification (NCBI taxonomy): domain Eukaryota; kingdom Metazoa; phylum Mollusca; class Bivalvia; order Unionida; family Unionidae; genus Sinohyriopsis; species Sinohyriopsis cumingii. The sequence goes on along the minus strand of CM068831.1, from coordinate 110,017,959 downwards.
GCTGTTTGATCACTGTTGCACACAATAAAATTTTGACTTGATGTGTATGTTTTTACCATAAACTAGATCTAATTCCCAAGTTTTTGTTTGACTTTCGTTTGTCATTTTCATTTGTCAGATCTAATTCCAAAGTAATATTTCCTAAGTTAACTAAGTTATCTGCTAGTGCACAGGAGACAGTAAACACTTAGCTTACAAAGGCAGCAACCACTTTGTTTTTCCATTAGACAGCTCCTTTGATAGAGCTGCAAATGTGATACATGTTCAGTACCCATGTATTTTCCTATATTCAGTTAACTATAGGTGCTTGTCTTGAGCAATTTAACAACTCGGCTGTGATGTCTTACCGTAATCCCATAGCTTGTAAAGGCAGTACCTGTTTTGTTTCCAGGTTGATAGTCCTTTGATTGAGCCATGAATTTGATATTTGTTCCGTATGAAATAGAGTTTTGTATTCAGTTAACTGTTGGTACTTATCTTAACTCTCTGGGATCATGCTGCACAATTGACACCTGTTCATTCGAGGCAGTCCTTTAATGAGATTTCAAGAACCGTATGATAAAAGTGTCACTTACAGACTCCAAGCTGAGTCTCCACATAAATAATGGTTCAAGTTCTGTTCTGTCATTTACTGGTTAACTTGTTTGGTTGTTTCGCCAATATGGGGACAGGAAAATGATGGAACATTCAAAATAAAGTTTAAGATTTCGCAGAAAAATATATTATTTGTGTCACAGAAATGTAAATTTGGTGTGTTTATTTTTCCAATGTGCAACTCACTAATGACAAGTCGCCCCTTATAGACAAATCTGATATGCAAGCACACCCCCTGATCCTGACTTGTAGGAGGGTTGAAAAGAAATTAGCTTTTTTCATCCCTAAAAGGGGATTGGGTGGTCACTAACTTGTAGTTATATGGTCTTGTAAGTGAGTATATACAGTATTACTTGCTTTGATCAATTTCTAGGAAATTTTGGCTTTTGATAATTTTTGTTGCTTATTTTGACAACTCCCGATGGAATGCTTAAAAGAATAGTTTTTATTAGGCTTGTTTCAGTTTGCTTTTATTTCACTGTATGATTTTATTTCTATCTGTTTTTCTTTGACTGTAATTAGTGAAAGGATCTCTTGGGAAAAAAATCTTGAACAAGTTAATGATTGACTGGTTATTGTATTTTGTTGTGTCTTTGACATGATATCAGTGTACGACTTGTGTGGATTTTTCTGACAAATCCACATATTTTACTCAGTCAAGAGTCATTATGGGAAGTGTAATCAGTCGAGAAGCATTATGGGAAGTGTAATCAGAGACAAGAAGCATTATGGGAAGTGTAATCAGTCAAGAGTCATTATGGGAAGTGTAATCAGTCAAGAGTCATTAAGGGAAGTGTAATCAGTCAAGAGTCATTAAGGGAAGTGTAATCAGTCAAGAGTCATTATGGGAAGTGTAATCAGAGTCAAGAGTCATTATGGGAAGTGTAATCAGAGTCAAGAGTCATTATGGGAAGTGTAATCAAAGTCTAGAAGCATTACAGTCATTGCAGGAAGTATAATCATTGTCATTGTTGCAGGACAGAGGTGACAATCTGCTACACTCTGTTTTTACACTTGGATGTCTATGTGGAGGTCGGTGCATTTATTGTGAATATTCATAAAACTGCTTAACCAGTCATTGCAAGAAGAATTAAAGTTTTCTTCCCATTATGACCAAACATGACCTTTTATGCTGTTAAATCAGAAAATAAAAATTTCTCTTTCAAATACAGGCACCACTTACTGTTCAGTAAAACTAGAACTTTCTTGTAGGTGCATAAGATTTTAAAATTGTCATTGTTGATGTATTTTTTGTTTATGTGTGTGGTTATGAAAAACAAAGAAATCTCCACTCAGACAGCCATGAGTGATAAAGAATAGGAGTGTAGTCAGTTTGTCACCCATGGCTTTTGGTAATGAATAAGAGTCATTGCAAAAAATATTAAGAGTCATTGCAGAAAGTAAAATCAGAGTTCTTGCAGGAAATGTAATCATTCATTGTAGGAAGTATAGATTCATTGCAGGAAATGTAATCAGAGTCAAGTATTAGAGTAATTGTTGGAAGTGTAATCAGAGTCATATTAGGAAGTATAATGAGAGTCAAGAATTAGAGTCATTGTAAGAAGTGTAATCATTCATTGTTGGAAGTATAATCTGAGTCAAGCATTAGAGTCATTGGAGGCAGTGAATCAGAGTAATTGCAGGAAGTGTAATTAGTCATTGTTGGAAGTATAATCTGAGTTAAGCATTAGAGTCATTAGAGGCAGTGAATCAGAGTAATTGCAGGAAGTGTAATTAGTCATTGTTGGAAGTATAATCTGAGTCAAGCATTAGAGTCTTTGCAGGCAGTGAATCAGAGTAATTGCAGGAAGTGTAATTAGTCATTGTTGGAAGTATAATCTGAGTCAAGCATTAGAGTCATTAGAGGCAGTGAATCAGAGTAATTGCAGGAAGTGTAATTAGTCATTGTTGGAAGTATAATCTGAGCTCAGCATTAGAGTCATTGGAGGCAGTGAATCAGAGTAATTGCAGAAGTGTAATTAGTCATTGTTGGAAGTATAATCAAAGTCAAGCATTAGAGTCTTTGCAGGCAGTGAATCAGAGTAATTGCAGGAAGTGTAATTAGTCATTGTTGGAATTATGATCAGAGTCAAGCATTAGAGTCTTTGCAGGCAGTGAATCAGAGTAATTGCAGGAAGTGTAATTAGTCATCATTGAAAGTATAATCCGAGTCAGGCATTAGAATCATTGGAGGAAGTGAATCAAAGTAATTGCAGGAAGTGTAATTAGTCATTGTTGGAAGTATAATCTGAGTCAAGCATTAGAGTCATTGGAGGCAGTGAATCAGAGTAATTGCAGGAAGTGTAATTAGTCATTGTTGGAAGTATAATCTGAGTTAAGCATTAGAGTCATTAGAGGCAGTGAATCAGAGTAATTGCAGGAAGTGTAATTAGTCATTGTTGGAAGTATAATCTGAGTCAAGCATTAGAGTCTTTGCAGGCAGTGAATCAGAGTAATTGCAGGAAGTGTAATTAGTCATTGTTGGAAGTATAATCTGAGTCAAGCATTAGAGTCATTAGAGGCAGTGAATCAGAGTAATTGCAGGAAGTGTAATTAGTCATTGTTGGAAGTATAATCTGAGTTCAGCATTAGAGTCATTGGAGGCAGTGAATCAGAGTAATTGCAGGAAGTGTAATTAGTCATTGTTGGAAGTATAATCAAAGTCAAGCATTAGAGTCTTTGCAGGCAGTGAATCAGAGTAATTGCAGGAAGTGTAATTAGTCATTGTTGGAATTATGATCAGAGTCAAGCATTAGAGTCTTTGCAGGCAGTGAATCAGAGTAATTGCAGGAAGTGTAATTAGTCATCATTGAAAGTATAATCCGAGTCAGGCATTAGAATCATTGGAGGAAGTGAATCAAAGTAATTGCAGGAAGTGTAATTAGTCATTGTTGGAAGTATAATCTGAGTCAGGCATTAGAGTTATTGGACGCAATGAATCAAAGTAATTGCAGGAAGTGTAATTAGTCATTGTTGGAAGTATAATCTGAGTGAGGCATTAGAGTCATTGGAGGCAGTGAATCAGAGTAATTGCAGGAAGTGAAATTAGTCATTGTTGGAAGTATAATCTGAGTCAGGCATTAGAGTCATTGTAGGAAGTAAATTAGTCATTGTTGGAAGTATACTCCAAGTCAGGCATTAGAGTCATTGGCGGCAATGAATCAAAGTAATTGCAGAAAGTGTAATTAGTCATTGTTGGAAGTATAATCTGAGTCAGGCAGTAGAGTCATTGTAGAAAGTAAATCAGTCATTGTTGGAAGTATAATCGAAGTCAGGCATTAGAGTCATTGGAGGCAGTGAATCAGAGTAATTGCAGGAAGTGTAATCAGTCATTGATGGAAGTATAATCAAAGTCAAGAAGCACGAGAGTAATATGACCAACTCGAAAATCTTGTTGGCAAATGTTTTCTGCCATACCTAATTGTAGGACATACAAACTTGATTTATGGTAATACACTCAGTATGTTTAGTAATGTTGTGGAGGAATGATAAAAAAAATTTGAATTCATACATAATCTGTTACATTCATGTGTTACTGAAATTTCACCAATACTTCATGCATATTTTTTGTAAATTAGTTCAACTGAACCCTGCAATTTGTAATTAATTAGCCAATTCCATAAATGAGAGTATTAGTATTTTATTGATTCTCATAAATCATTGATGAAAGGGGGAATTGAAAATGCCATCCAATTATAGATGATGTATGTTTATGCTATTTCTTTATCTTATTGATCACAATTTCCTAGGACATTGGTGACTGTATATACTCACTGTAAAGTCCAATCCAACTGTCAGCTACTTACACCTGTAACATGCTGGCAGATCTGGGTGTTCACAGTTCATTTGAACTATTTGGTATAACAAACAGCAGAGACCCTTGGCTTGCATTGTTTGTAGCTGGACCAGACGTATATGTGAACATACAGAGTACCACTTAAACCAGTTACCATATGTACCTGCTAATAAGTTGAGACCAGCTGCAAACTGCACAGACACAGATCTGCCGGCGCATAATGCACCGGCAGATCTGTTTCTGTGCAGTTTGATAGGAGTAATCAGTGGAACAAACAATACAGACCCTGATCTGCAGTACATCATGCTATGGCAGATCAGGATCTATATCATTTGCCATTTGACTTGACTTGTAAGCAAGTATATATGGTAGATGTCCATGTCAGAATTCTTTTGTCATGTAATTCAGGAACATCTCTAACAATGCATTTTGTATGCTGATGATCAGGAGATGAAGTGTGTCCATTTTCATCTAATTAGGCAAGTTTTTATGGTAGGTAATTTCCATCAATATTGTCAATTATCATTACAGAGCATTCTGTTAGTGGGGTATGCATGGCATATGGGGAAGAAATTGATGTCACTTGATTGTTGTCACCTCTTCTTGTAATTGACATGTAATTGACAGCAGGCTTATGAAATGGTCCTCACATCAATAATGTAAGATTTGGCATTAACAAAGTAAAGGGTAATTGACATGGTGGATTAAGACTCTGCTCTCAGAAGTTCATAATATCTTTAGAGTGTTCCCAAAGAATCTAAAATGTGGTTTTTGAAAAATAACATTAGTTCTACTTGTCATTCCTCAACTAAGCAGTGTGGATGGCTTGCATGTGGGGTATGGAAGAAGGCCATTGATTTTGGGGTCAAAAGGTTCATGATCATTGATACCGAATGAAAGAAGAAAAATGGTTTCCATGCAATAACATAGTTCTACAGCACAGACCAGGCTCAAACTTTATGAATGGCCTGAACTTAGGGTAAGGAAGAAATCTATTCATATTAGGTCAAAAGAGCAATGGTCAAGGTCACCCTGACTAAAAGAAGAAAAACGGTTTCTACACAAATTTCATTTACTTACACAGATGGCTATTTAACATTGGGTGGGTATATACCATGCCATTGTCTTAAATATTTATTCCTCCATACATTACAGTATTAGATTTATCTTTTGATATATTCTTCATGGAACTAATATATCAAAACCATTCTCATTCCTAGGTGTTTTGTTGGTCCAGATTTCTCTAATTATTAATGCACCTTAAACTGGCAATCTGATCTGTACAAACCAAGACAGATCTGTGGAAAGATTTTACACAATAATTTTCATTTAATTATTCTATTTCCTTAAAAGGCAAGTTAAAAAACATTCATGGCCATGCTTCAGTGACCTTGCCTTGCCTAATTGAGTTATCACATACTCTTGCCTCTCTGCAACAAAATCACATGTTTGCCCTCTTTCAGCCAAAGCATCAGTGTTGCATCCATCTTGTCATACTGTTGTCTGCAACCTTTATGAAACTACACCTGCATATAAGTATAACAATACTGTCGTATGGAGCATGTGAACTTCCTGTTTTTTTTTTAGATCAGCTTGATTCACAAAAGTTCAGACATCAAACCTGACAAAAATATACCCAGATATATTATGACTTTTATCACTAGCTCTGAAATAAAGGTTCCAGATGGTAATAAATACAGAGGTGTGTATTGATACATATGATCATAACTATGTAGGATCTGATACAAAATGTATCTTGATATAGATCTGGAGTTTATTTTCATGTATCCTAAGCTTTGTTTTGTCATCATAATTAAGTACCACACTAGTATTTCAGTCTTCATTTTTAAACATTAAAAAAATGCAAAGTGTATATTTCATCATGAATGCTAGCACTGTTGTGACAAAATGTTGATACAAATACAGAATCAGTCAATAAATCTGATAATGCAGTCCAACTTTTAAGTACCAATATATTATAAAAACTACAAAATTATCTTCCTTAAGTTCTCGGGTTGCTTTGAATGTATTACCGATAAAGGGTGTTGGTGATACGGTACATCATAGCATCCTGAAAATATTGATATCCCCATTATATGGTAATGTATTGTTTTATCTGTATTACAAAAATTGGAAACAGCAACAGAAAACCAATTTAATTGCAAATAAGCATACCTTACATACAGGTACACGTGTAATATACCTCAGAAGCAATATAATGTAGGTTATGAATTACAATTTTGTCAATCTAACACAAAGTGGCAAGATTTTCACTTATGCATTTTAGCCCAGGGACCAGCGATAAAATTGATTCAGAAAGTAGAGACTTGGGATATGATCAGACGGGTTTGGTATGGTTTGGGTTTGATGTTTCACACCACAGTGAAACAACTAGGTTATTTAGTGTCAATTAAAAGTGCCTTATCCAGAGACAATGCTTTAGGACATGTCATAGTAGCCAGCCAGCCTTAGCTGTTCTGATGATAGTATCTAAACCAACACGTTTTGGGTTAGAGTCCAGTATGCTAATCAGTGAACCACCAGTGTCCTGCTTGAAATGCCTGTAATGCTGTGGTATATATTAAACACATTATTCATTCCATAACTTGATCAGGTTGCTTGTATTGTGTCTCTTTCGATAGACATTGGATCATGTGCAGTCTGTTGGGTCTCATGAGATCTGATGTCCTTTTGCTGTCACACTTGATGTGATATAATCATCCAGATTAACTTATTGTACTGATAACCTGAATCTATGCCACATTTGATAATATATTTATATATATTGATTTACATACATGATTGCTGGAAGTAGGTCAACAATGCATGCAGGTTAAAAGTGCAAGAGAGTTTACGAATAGGAAAGAACAGGTAAGCTTTTAAGACCGGTCATATAGGGTGAATAAGGTTTACAGTCATATCTAGTATTACTGTCATTATTATACAGACATCTTTTTAAAAAGCCACTTTTTTCATTTCTTTGAAAAAGGTCTCATTAACTCCCTGCATGCAGGCATGGAGATGTAGAACAGGCTAAATGCATGTCTACATTGCTATATGCGGTAACTAATGGAGGCAAAGAGCTTCAGTGGTTAGTGAGCATGAGTCGTGACTGATAGGGTGCAGGTTCAAAATCCAACTATCCGATCAGTTCATATCAGCTACTATGGTGCATCCCTGGGCAGGGCACTCAACTTGGATTGCCTTGGCACAACAAAATCCTACTTTCTGATCATTCCATTTCAGCTACTATTTGTCCTTGGGCAGGGCATTTGACTTGATTGCCTTGGCACTGAAAAACCTTCCCGCATTGCGGTGCTGTAAAACAGCTAACCAGACCAAATAAACCTGAATGACGAGTTTGACTACATTCAAATTTTGCATTTATGAATAGTATGTACATGTATGTTATGATTACAGTAATCATGAGCTTGGATATCATGTCCATAAAGGGTTGGGGGATGAGAGGGAAGGTGTTTTATGTCTCCATTTTACACCTATATTATTATTAATTTATTGTTAATACACCACCTTCATTTCCAAAATATTGATTAGTGATATGCTTTTGCACTTTACGTCCATAGTTACTAGCAGACTCTAAAAGTATTTGTTGTTGTTGTTGTTGATGGTGTTGTTATTATAGTTTTATTGCCTTTTTTCAACAAATGATACCGGTAGACTATACATGGTGGCCAGTATAAGTGGTGGGTAAAGAACCCAGGAAAACCCCAGGCAGAACCACTGACCCCAGGAAAGCTACTGGCAAGCTCTCTCACATATCTATCTACATTGGTGGAGTCTGAGACTTGAAACAATGTGGATAGGGGTGAGATGTCTATGAGCAGTAAAGGTAAGTGTCTCAGACCACTCAGCCACCTGGGTCCCCTCAAAAAGTATTGGTCAGCATTCCTAAAGTACAGTACTGAATGTGTGACTTGAAAAGAAAATTCAGATATTTATCTTAAAGAGAAATTTAATTATTTTATCATCTTCCATACAGAAGTAACAATGCTTGTAAAAACTGTCACAGTGCAGCCATGCTGATGGGCAGAAGTTCAGTGAGTTTTTATTGCAGTGATAAAGACTGTTGAGTACCTGTTACTAATAAAATATTTAAATCTAGGTTAGTCAGTTGTATTAAAGTTTTCTTCAGTAACTTATATACTTGCTTATAAGTCGAATCAGACTACAAACAGCAAAGATCCTAATCAGTTGTAGCATAATGCTCCTGCAGATCAGGGTCTGTATTGTTTGTTATTCTGATTACTCCTAACAAACTGCACAGACCAGATTTGCCAGTGCGTTATGCAACTGAAGATCTGAGTGTGTGCAGTTTGTAGTTACACTCAACTTATAAATGAATATATATGGTAATATCGTATAAATCACCCCATTTAACTCTTAGTTTCATTACATTAGTGTAATCGTCTCAGTGGTCAACAGCATTTATATTACTTTTTTTTCTTCTGCCCACCAGTTATGTATGATAATGACCAGTCACATGACCAGAAGATCTGATGATTTATTTTTCTCATAGATTTATCTCACAGGAGTAAATTCTGACCATAAGACTAGGTAGTGCGTTGTGTGGCTATTTCGGTTCACATCTCATACACGTCTCTTTGTGGAGATGATGGCTGGATTAAACTGTAGCTGCTAGACCTAATATGCAGACCAGGCTAATCCCCAGAGATCTGTCACAGGAAGTCTTTGAGACACTGATTGAATTTCAGTTGATGTTTTTGGTTGTGTGAATGTGGCATTTTCACATTTTTTGGACTTGTAGCAAACCATTGTTTATATAATTTACTCTTTCACAATCAATTAACATAGAAATAATTATATAAATGTTGCATTCAAAAACATGTTTTTAAGACTGAAAAATGTACACATTTGGCAATTGCTGTTTCATTGTACAGATGCAGTTGCAAACTGTTATGCATTAAGCAACTGACTTGATCAGACATGACATTATGTTGCTAAAGCCAAGTGAAGGATAAAATTAAAACGTTGCTTTACAGGTTTGAAAAATAGCTGTTGACTGTTATATGTTGAGCGCTACATTTCAGTGTGTGGATGTAATGTGCATTTTGATTTGTTGAACATCAGACTTTGTGGCAGTATAATCTACGACATCAGAATCTTTGAGAAATTTTTTATGTCATAACTCCTCCTGTGATGTAGTGCTGTAGTCAGTTTGATTTTAGTCTGATTACATCAAAAGTTTCCAAAGTATATTAGAAAAGGGATATTTTCAGATTTGGTGTGTATGTGTGTGTTAGAGGTGCACTGTATTACCATTACATCCTTTTACCCATGTAATTTTTTTCTGTTCATATGTACCGTGGTATTTTTCAGTTATTTTGGTAGGTAGTTTCTGTCTGTAGCGAAATTCCCGAGGATTTTGTTACATCTTAATAGATTGTGTTTTTATTATTCATGACAAGAAAGTTCAATAAAATAACTTTTTTTAACAAACAGAAAATTAAGAGATGAAAACAGAACAATATTATTTAAAATTTTCTTGTTAAAAAATGTCAGAAGTAATTCATAAAAATCTGTTCCACATGTTAGAGACTGAATCTTCGTTTTATTAAAAATATATGCTTAAATTGTCACCTTTAAGTTCAATGCGTCTATACTTTCTTGCAATGAAAACATAAAAATAGAGAACTGGAAAGTACTTTAAAATTATTAGTATTTTTTAAGATAAAAATGAATGTATTTAAGTACTGTTATTCTGTGAACTTTGCCCTTTTATCAGCCTGTATTTATTCCAGCAATCATTTTGAAAAGTAAATGATTGATCCAAATTTATTAATTGCTGGGAAAAATAGAATGTGATTTTCATCTGTATGCAGTATGGGCATGTATATAAATGGATACATAATAGTTACTACCTGCATTTGAATAAACGTATTTGATTTTTTAGGCAGAGGGGCGTAAATAGGAAAAGGTAATAACAAAATCAATTCAGTTAGAAAATGAAATTCTGTTGGAAAATTAAATTTTCATGATGAATTTAAAATGAAAACTGCATGCTTACTTGTCAGGATTTTATGCAGTTAAGATCAAAGTATGTAGTAATTGCACATTATTGCATGATTGCACGATTTAGTGAACATTAAATTCTCATAGGATTTGATTCAATTTATATAAATTTGCATTTTACCATTCGAATCAAAACCGTATCCATTGACATTTTTTTCTCAGTCACATTATGTCAGTGTCAAATTGTGAGACCAGACTAAAATGAATTTTGCCTTTGTGTTACATTTCCAGACAATAACTTAAATCCTAGGAAACAGATATAAAACAAATTTGTATCTTTTATTTCTCTGAACCAGTTAAGCCTATATAATGGGATGGTTGGTGTGTGTCAATTAGCTTTAAGGTCAGTGTCATTTTTAACAAGAATATAGATTTTACCTTTTCATTGCATTTCTCCACAATAACTGCCATCTGATGGACAGATTTCAACCCTTGTGTCACTATTATTATTAATAGTAGTAGTATTATATTATTATTCCAGTGTTCCTGTACATATCGCAAATTATTGAGAAATACGGCATACCGTGGTACAACATTTTTGGCAGTACCCAGCTCTGATTATGTTTATTTTGGAAGGGTTTATCTTCGTCATAGATGATAAAAACATTTTTTTCGTTTTTTATTTTACCTCGAAAAATGCATTTTTTTACATTTTTTTGCGTTTTTTTTTATGACTTCATTTACACGAAAAAGCGAAACCGTATGCAGTGAAAGAGAGTGCGAGATGTAGTGTTTGTGCATGCAAATCTTCGCCCAAAGGAAAAGCTGGACAATATAAATTATATGGAGGAAACCATAGAGTGGTCAGATCAGTCAGATGGTGATAACGATATTGAGTGAAAAAAATTTCAATGTTATCTGGACTACGGTTTAAAACTTTTGACATTTTTTCATATTTGTATCACTGAAACTTTAAAACTGGTATGTAGCAAGTAAATAAGTAAAATATTGATTTTTGTGTTGCCTAAAAACTACTGGAACGTTTTTTTTTATTTTTTATTTATTGAGAAAAAAATGAGTTTTTTTACATTTTTTATTTTAATTTTAACGTTTTTAACATCTATGATCTTCGTGAAGTGTTTTGTGTATTTCTTTATATTTACAGAACTTTACTCATAATCAGTATCATAAAGCCATCATTGTGCTGATGTGCTATTAAGCCATACCAGCAAGTAATATAGTCAGTGAATGTGCTAGAACCCAGGAAGCAAGAAAGGGTATGATGTAACCTGAAAGCCCAGAAATGGTATAAGGTAACCTGAAAGCACAGCAATGGTATAATGTAGCCTCAGGACCCAGAAATGGTATAATGTAACCTGAGAGTCCAGTAATGGTACAATATAACCAAAGAGCTCAGAAAGGGTATAATATAACCAAAGAGCTCAGAAAGGATAATGCAATTCAAGAACCCAGAAAGGGTATAATATCACACAGCTTGCATGGTGATAAATACCAGAATCTGTTTACAATTTATTTTTTGTGTGGGTCTTGAGAAATTAAAGAATGAAAGAGATTACATGGTTTATTTTTCACCTTCAAGAACAGAGATAAGATTTTTTTAATGGTTGATCCAGAAATTAGGACAGTTATTCTTTTTGACATTATTCAGGCTTGTATTAAATAAATCTACAGTTCATGGAAGAGTTAATGCTGATGTTTTGGCTTTCATGATGCAGATAGCGTACCCTACTGGATTCTTATTTTTCTCAAAAGTCTCTTGTCAGTAATGGGAATAACTGACTTAAATGCTGTATAAATCGGTATGTTTGATATACTTGGCAAAATATCTTGAACGAAATTCCACAAACTGCAGATAATCAAACACATTATTGGAAAGCAGCATCCCTCGTTTAGAACAAATCACAGAGATGAGGTGGTGTTGTGCCAGTTGCATACTAGACACATACCCGACTTGTGCATACCTGACCCCCAAGGTGAATCTTGACCAGAGCATATACCATGACAGGTCTTGTAGCAGAAACTGTGTTATAATTAAGGGCCTTATAACAGAAACTGTGTTATAATTAAGGGCCTTATAACAGAAACTGTGTATAATTAAGGGTCTCATAACAAGGACTGTGGTATAATGAAGAACCTTATAACAGAAACTGTGTTATAATTAAAGATCTCACAGCAAGAAATCTGGTATAATTAAGGGCCTTATAACAAGAACTGTGATAACATGATAGGCCTTATAACAGAAACTGTTATAATTAAGGGCCTTATAACAAGAACTTTGATATAATGAAGAGCCATACAACAGAAACTGTTATAATTAAGGGCCTTATAACAAGAACTGTGGTAAAATGATAGGCCTTACAACAGAACACTTATGATCAAGGGTCTTATGGTGTGGGGTGCTGTACTGGGTGTTTGTTTTTATAAGAATCTTTGAATGATAAAATGGGATCCATTTGTACACAGATGAAAATTATCTGTAATACGTATTTATAAGTCAAAAGAGTCCAACTTAAGACAACATATGCCTTTATCTGCCATTGCATAACGCACCAGCAGATCAGGGTCTCTGTTTATTCTACTGATTACCCCTAACAAATGGCAGGGACCCAAATCTGCCAGTCTATTATGCAACAGCAGATCTGGGTCTGTGTAGTTGGAGTTGGACTGAACTTATAAGCATGTGTAGGTGGTACTTGTAAATAGATGTGGCAATATTTGTTTCCAACATTTCCTTATCTTTGGTAATATAACATTTTGTGATTTTTATATGGTATCTTGAAAGGATGAGAATCGAATCAAGTAAAGCAGACATTTTTACCAGCCATTATAAGGCAAGACTTTTAATTCATATGTTTAGATTAATGGATAAATTAATTTTGATATTGATCAGTTTTTCTGTATAACTTGTCTTCATCCATGAATAGACTATTGACCATAATAGTCAGAAATAGAAGTTGTTTATTTTGAGTGTTTGGAATGATGGATTTTGTGTGAGCAATTTTGATCATGGTTGCCAAACAGGATTTATCAGTCAGGCATGACAATTTTTGATTGATAGGAGAAACCTGAATAAATGGAAAAAAAGCATGAGTTCTTTGAGATGGACCGTTCTAGAAATATATAGAGGACAGGAAATTGTGAGGTGGGCCCTGTCTAGAAACACACAGTGGACAGAAAATGCATGAGTACTGTGGGGTGGGCTCTTTCTAGAAACACATTGTGGACAGAAAACATTTCATTAACGTAATTGGCATCAAACACTCATTATAATTGACTGTAGAGATGTAATTCGTTGACAGTACGAGAGAGAGAGAGAGAGAGTTGGTTTGTAATATAGTGTTAAGAGCGATGGCACAGTGGAAGTGTATCAGACACAGAGAAATTCAGACAAGACAGTGTCCCATAGACCTGTAGATATTCACACAATACAGTGTCCCATTTTAAAAGACCTATAGAAATTCAGACAAGACAGTGTCCCATAGACTTGTAGAAATTCACACAATACAGTGTCCCATAGACCTGTAGATATTCACACAATACAGTGTCCCATTATAAAAGACCTATTGAAATTCAGACAAGACAGTGTCCCATAGACCTGTAGAAATTCACACAATACACTGCCCCATAGACCTGTAGATGTTCACACAATACAGTGTCCCATTATAAAAGACCTATAGAAATTCACACAAGACAGTGTCCCATAGACCTATAAATATTCACACAATGCAATGTTCCATTATAAAAGACCTGTATAAATTCACACAAGACATAGTGTCCCATAGACCTATAGATATTCACACAATACAATGTCCCATTATAAAAGTCCTGTATAAATTCACACAAGACATAGTGTCCTATAGACCTATAAATATTCACACAATACAGTGTCCCATTATAAAAGACCTATAGAAATTCACACAAGACTGTCCCATAGACCTATAAATATTCACACAATACAGTGTCCCATTATAAAAGACCTATAGAAACTCGCACAAGACAGTGTCCCATAGAACTATAGAAATTCAGTGCTCCTTCACCTTGAAGTACTTCATTAGAACATACAGTATATACTCACCATATAAGTTAACTCATACTGCAAAAACAAATATCCTGATCCACCATAGCATAATGCGCCTGCAAATTAGGGTCTGTGTTGTTTGTTCTGCTGATTGCTTCAAACAAACTGCACAGGCCCACATCTTCGGACACATGCGCTGGCAATCAGACTGCAGTTTGCCAATGACTCATTCTATAAGCAGGTATATATGGTAAATTTCATCCAGTAGACAAAATTAGCACCTGAGGAAGTCCCCCTAAAGACCATATTTTGTTTGTATGCCATCAGCCAAGAAAATCTGCTGCATCAACACTTGGCATAGTTTTTAGTATGTTAACCTTGGTATGGTTTCTTGTGTGACCTTCTTTCATAAAGGTAGCTCATGTGGAACAAGTTTGTTATCTGGAAAGAGCTTTGCAGTGACCTTGAGTGACCTGGAGGTCATAAATTGATGAAAGGAAACTTCATTCAGCTGTCAAGCTGATAGGTGCTATTTTGAAAACAAAGCTGTTTTGTCTTAGGGAGCAGATATGATGGTGATGTATACTTCCCTAGTTCTGTCCATGCCAGTTTTAAGCCCCTAGTTCTGTTTTAAATTTGAAAATCAGATGCTAGCCTAGGACAGTAACCTAGTGTTTGCCCACTGGTCTATCATGAAAACATGGTAGTCAAGTATAAATTTAGTACATGTACCTCAAAAAAATGGCAAATTAAGAAGGCATTTGAATTTCACATTTTAGTTTCAAGACTAGGGTTATTTTTTATCCGTTAATAACAAATATTATTCTTTGTGAAGTGTTTTGATGTATGTTTTAAAAAACTAATATAAAAACATTTATGAGATGACATATGCACGAATTTGGCTGTCTTAGTAAACATGCGGTTGCCAAGATATATCAAAGTAGCCCCTAGTCTGGGGACACGATTTGATGGACCCTTACAGATTGCACAAAATCAAATGGGATTCTCTCCCCCCCCCCACCAAAAAAAAAGAAAATCATTCAGCAATTTATTTTACAGCAGAAATGTATAAATTGTTGCATAATGAATTTTAGTATTTTCAATATATTCTAGAGGTTTTATTTAAGTATGAAGTAACAGCGATGACAAATAACCATGAAGTTGTAAGGGGGATGAGACGTGTTGAGGAGTACAAAAGAGTTGCTGCTTTGGAAATAAGTTAAGACCCAGCAGTGGACATGAGCCGAGTGGTTTAAGACACTGACCTTTATGGATCACTCACAGACCTCACTAATGTCCATGTCAGTTCAAATTTCAGCTCAACCATCATGGGTATGTGATAAAGCTATTCCAGTAGTTTCCTGTGGGTTGGTGGTAAATCCTGGGTTTTCTTAGGAGGTTCCTCTACCAAATACAGTTGTTTACTATGTGTTTTCTATCATGTGCTGAAAAATGGTGTTGAACCTCACAAGATTAAGACCTGACAAAAAAGATTTCCATGAAATGTCTCCCAAATGCTCACTTGTGTCACTTACTCAGAGCGTATAGTTATGTTCTCTGTAATTATATATAATGTTAATATTTCTTCAGGAAAAACACTTCCTTAATTTGTGTCTTTTAGATTGTCTGTTCAAATCTGAAAAGACCTTTGTTTTCCTCGCTGTACAAAAATTACATTTTAGTATCAGAGAGAAGTTTTTAATATATATCTAATAAAGCGTTGGGTACAAAGTACTGTTTTTACTTGTTGTCAAAGGGAGAGGATAAAGCGCAAGTTTTGGTTTTTTGTTTGGCATATTACAATTTAGCAACACAAATAGGCACTTGGAGTAAATTGCCTTGCCCAAGGACATGCCTTTGTAGCCAACAAAGGCAAATCCAATTGTAGGATTTGATACTTAACCTGTTTGATTACTGTATGTACTTGCTTATAAGTCAAGTCAAACTACAGGCAACATAGATCCTGATCTGCAATTGCATAATGCACCCACAGATAAGGGTCTGTGTTATTTTGTTCTACTAATTACCACTAATAAACTGTTTAAACCCTGATCTGCCAGCACATTATGAAATGGCTGATCTGGGTCTGTGCAATATGCAGTTGGACTTGTTTAATAAGCAAGTATATGTATGGAATGCAACATGTTAAACACTGTACCACCAAAGCACCTTTTCCCGTAAGGCACATTGGGCCTGTTCTACATCATTAAGCTTACGGGGGATAGGGGATCTGGAAACAAGAGGTTCTCAGTGACATGGAAGGACCAGAAGGTAATAAATTCATGAAAACAAACTTAATTTAGCTGTCTAAGTAATTGGCAGGTGCTAGTATTTCAAACTGAAAACAAGAGATTATTAGGCTGTGTATATTCTGAGGGCATCTTAAAGTTAGGTATGTGCTATTTGTTCAAAATTCTTTCCAAGAAATTGTATTACTGGTTAGACCAATAAAACTTAAATGTACAGTAGATCTTTTTATATACCAATCTACAAAGACATATATTATGACTTTGTGGTCTTTTAAATAAGTAATAGAAAAGAGTGAAAAGCAACAAACTTTCTAAAATTCAACAAATAATTTATTTCCCCAGAATACAAAGTGACAAAAGCAAAAAAGAACTTATGGTATTGTGAATTAAATCCCAAATAATCCTGGAATTATTTATACAAGTCCTAAAGATTTTAAAGTTCTGAATAAACTTTAAAGTTTATCAAAAATAAATTCATTGTTGGAAGTGTTGATGTGCCTGTGTCATGATGTGCCAACACCATTTTGTTGAATCACAATAATACAGTCCAAGAATATATCCTTATTTCAATTTCACAATAAGTCAAGTCTCTATTTCCAAGAATGTTATTTTAGATGATGAGCACTTTGTATTTCCAGTGAATCAATAATTTGAATAAATAAATTCTAGCCCAAATGAATTACTGGACAACAACAATTCCACCTCAAGATCTTATAGCATGAATGAATAATTTCTGCAAAGAAACACAATTATATAGTCCTCTACTTGACCTCGTTTCACAAATAACATTTTCTAAAAAGAAACTTTTACCTAATGGAAAATTTCATTGTAGAAGGTTCAACTAGTTTACAAGATAGAATCTTAGTTATAATTAGAAATAATGTTACTAAAGTTATAATACAGAATGTGGAATACATCAGGTGGGCCATGTAAATTTATAAGGAAATTCCAATAACCTATACCCAGACCCAAATAAATGTATTCAATTCTATTGATAATAATCCTAATATTAAACCCATACTAACGGAGAAACTATTGGCTATGTTCTAGTTGTTTACAGAATTAAAAAAATCAATGATTTCAGGTCAGGTAGAAAATGAACTTGATTTTGGACAAGGTTAAGCCCAAAATACAATTATCCAAAGTATATATTAAAATTTAAATAAAATAAAATAAATAGCAGACATTGCAAGTTGAATATACATAACAGATACTAATGAAAACTTGTTAGAAATACTAGCTACTGAATTTACATAGCAAGTTATAACATCATCGTTTTTCAACCTTTTTTTGTTGAAATTTTCAATATACGCCATTTAATACTCATAAGTATAGTCAGACAACAAGCAACTTTAACCCTGATTATAATTACCAGCAGATCACAGTCTATGTTGCTTATTCTGCCAATTAGTCCTGACAAACTGCATCAGCCAGTGCTTTATGTGAGAGCAAATCTGTGGTATGTTCTTGGACTTGGCTTCTAAATGAGTAGAGACAGTCCTCAATAATAATTAGGGGGTAATTTTTCAAATAAAAACTTTGATTTTGTATGGCATGATTGGCTAATGAGAAGAGTTGGTTATTTCTGCTGTGGTGATTGGCCATTTACAGACATTGCTTAGGAAAAACTCTCACTGAAAAGGATCAGGTTTGAATCCCAACAGTGGATTAACTTGGGTCTGCTACCTTGGTGTGCCCATGGGCAAGGCACTTTATTCCAATTGCCTGGACACTAAAAAAAATAACCTACTTGTGTTGCTGTGCTGTAAAACACCACACCAGACTTTAATATGTTTTGGTAGTTTGTGTGGCAGTTGTAAAAGACATCATGTTATCAGTAAATATGGTCTGTAACTGGAACCTTATGTTCTTCAGAGGGAATAAGTGGAACCAATCTGACAAGTGTGACAGCAGTCATTTCACACCATCTGATCTGTATTCAAGAAACAAATTACTGCAGCTTTTACTTCACCAATCTTTTATCACTGATTTTGCCAAAACATACCAGTCTTTCCTGGGAGTGTTTGCTCTACAAATACTTGAGGGTCTGGATGTGTTTGCTGCACAAATCTGATAGGACTTTTTATGATGTTATTAAATTACCAAGTGCAAAAAAGTTCAAGATAAATATATCAGTGGAATGGCTGCATATTTTCTCTCAAACAGATAAGCTACATTGCATTAAGCAAAAAAGTTCACATTTTTTGGATATATTTTGTGTATGCAAATATCTTTATTTGCATCAAAGTCAGTCCTGTTAGATATTTTCTATATTTAGTCAACAATGTGCAGTAAAACATTGGCAACTCAGACAACAGTAACTAGAGCCTTTGCATCACTGCATGAATATTTCACTCCTGGCATTATGCCGTCTCTTTGCATGCAAAATTATAGTTTAAATAATTGAAAACTTGAAGAAAATGTTGGTACTCTCAACACCTATAGTCTTCAGAATTGCTATTCTCTTTCATTTAAAAATATACCATCTGTACTCCCTCTTAAGTCAAGGCAAACTGCAAACAACATTTTGGGACACTATATTCTGTTGAATAAATAAAACGACTGAAAATCACTGAACAGACTAATGAGGCTGTCCATTATCCAGCTAATTGATTTGATTTGCACATGGTGCCAGCTGCATTTAGGAGTCAAGATTGTATATATTTACTTATATGCCAGGAAGAAAGGAAAGAATCACTATATTAATACAAACATACTTCTTAGAACATAAAAGCTAGTATTTACATTTGTATGAATATATTTTCAACGTTATAAAAGTGCTATGTGATTGATGAATATTTTTAATGTAATTAGATATGCATAGTTCTTAAATTATACTATATATTGTGTAATTGGATATGCATAGTTAATAAATTAGGGTATATATTAAGTAATTAGATTTGATAGTTAAGAAATTATGCTATATATTATGTAATTAAACATGCATAATTATTAAATTACACTGTGTATTGTATAATGAGACATACATAGTTATTAAATTACACTATGTATTGTAGAAATAAATATGCATAATTATTAAATTACACTATTTATTGCCTAATTAGACATGCATAGTTATTGAATTACACTATGTATTGTAGAAATAAATATGCATAAATTATTAAATTACACTGTTTATTGTATAATGAGACATGCATAGTTATTAAGTTACACTATGTATTGCAGAAATAAATATGCATAGCTATTAAATCACACTATATGTTGTATAAGTAGATGTACATAGTTATTAAATTACACTATGTATTGTATAATTAGACATACATAGCTATTAAATTACACTATGTATTGTATAATTAGACATACATAGCTATTAAATTACACTATGTATTGTATAATTAGACATACATAGCTATTAAATTACACTATGTATTATATAATTAGACATACACAGTTATTAAATTACACTATGTATTGTATAATTAGACATACATAGCTATTAAATTACACTATGTATTGTATAATTAGACATACATAGCTATTAAATTACACTATGTATTATATAATTAGACATACACAGTTATTAAATTACACTATGTATTGTATAATTAGACATACATAGCTATTAAATTACACTATGTATTGTATAATTAGACATACACAGTTATTAAATTACACTATGTATTGTATAATTAGACATACACAGTTATTAAATTACACTATGTATTGTATAATTAGACATACATAGCTATTAAATTACACTATGTATTGTATAATTAGACATACATAGCTATTAAATTACACTATGTATTGTATAATTAGACATACACAGTTATTAAATTACACTATGTATTGTATAATTAGACATACATAGCTATTAAATTACACTATGTATTGTATAATTAGACATACATAGCTATTAAATTACACTATGTATTGTATAATTAGACATACATAGCTATTAAATTACACTATGTATTGTATAATTAGACATACATAGCTATTAAATTACACTATGTATTGTATAATTAGACATACACAGTTATTAAATTACACTATGTATTGTATAATTAGACATACATAGTTATTAAATTACACTATGTATTGTATAATTAGACATACACAGTTATTAAATTACACTATGTATTGTATAATTAGACATACATAGTTATTAAATAATACTGTGTTTTGCACATGGTTGACATATCAATATAGATGTAATGGTAATGTGAGGGAATTTGAGTCTAGGCTTTAATTGATGATGATTACAAAAACCAAATTGGGTTGGGGTTGGGAAGTGCTTGTTGACTTGTTTTGTTCTCTTATTCTGTACATGCAAAGAAAGAAATGAATGGACATAAACTGGTCAATACATAATCTTTTATTTAAACAATTTTTATGGTTTTATTCTACATTGGGAGTAATTTTGTGACTAATCCCTCTCTCTCTCTCTCTTTCTCTCTCTCTCTCTCTCTCTCTCTCTCTCTCTCTCTCTCTGTTGTTGTCATGATGGTGGGGCTTCTTTTTTCCATGTCCTGGTAGAATATCAGACACAGCATCCCTTCTTCAACTTCGCTCTTCCATTAGGATATTCAAGTCAGGTTATCATCCAGTCCTAAAGTTCCTAGGCAATCAGAACTACTAGGCACAGACTTGAAGTCACTTTTATGACAGTAGCAAATCTAAACTTATTCTTCTACCTTCATCCTTTGGACACTAAAACGTGTATCTCATGGTCTTGTCAGCAGTTGCTTTAGCACTCAAAGGCAACACAGTATGGCATTATATCGACCTTGTTGATAAATTTTTCATGCTGATTACTATAATCCTTATGCAGCTAGTTCTGGCCATGACATCATTAGCAGAAATTGCTGACTGATCACAAATGATTTTTGCATAATTTTGGCACAGGCTTCTGAATATTGGCAAAATGCAGCATTTTTAAAATCAGTTTTGCATGTCATATGTTGGAATTGTATTGAAGAGTAATCAGCAAGATAGGATTTGTCAAACTATGAGAAGTTTTATTTTCTCACCTAAATGCTCTTTAAGTACAGCCACTGTTCCAGACCATTTGGATCAATACAAGTCCGAAGACTCAGAAAATCCCACTTTTCAGCACAGCATCAATCTAAGTGTCATGTCTTGCCCTCAGCTATAATCTGTCTGTTGTTTGGATTATTATGAAATGATGATGACACTTGCAAGCCTGTGGCTTAATTGAAGATCTACTACCATATATAGTTGCTTATAAGTAAAGTCAAAATGCCAACATTTAAAGATTGGATCTACCATAGCATAATGCGCCTTTGTTGTTCTACTGATTACTCAAGACAAAATACACAGACCCAGATCTACCAGAACATTATGCAAAAGCAAACCAGGGTCCGTACTGTTTGCAGTACTACTTGACATAAAACGAGTACATAAGGCAGTACCATTTCTGGCAGTAAGCTGATGATCGGATTGCATATTTATTTGCATTACCCCTGGTCATATAGAAAATTTTGAATATTGGTTTGCTTGTGCACAGAATTTATCATTTGAATAGATTTGACTTTAGTCCTATCTTTTCTGAAGCGATGGTTGAAAATATCAGACTAGTTTAAGAAGCTTGTTTTTTCGCTATTAATACAGATTCAATGACCGTTATTCAAAAGAGAGCAACAGTTTATTCCAAAGATAAGAAGATTGAATATTGAAGTGCTGCCTGACCTTTATAAGATTGATTGCCGCTGATTGGCATAAGATTTTGAAGTGATTTTCAAAACATTTTAAACCAGAATTGATTTTCTTTGGACTTAGCAATGTCTGAATGTTCAAATCAATACTTGTATTTTGTTGTGTTTGCTTTTACACACAAATTTTATAGAAAAAACAGGACTTATTTTCATGTCACAAGTTAGCCACTGCTTTTTAAAGAAATTAAAGAAGGAAAAATTAGTTTTTCATCAGAGACAACTCCATAAAATCTTTTTATTGTTGTAAGTAGAAATTTAAAATGTTATACAGAGTAGAATCTGGCATGCCCATTTCATACTGGTTTTTTTGCAAGTGAACATTCTGCTTTTTAAATCCTCTAATTTTGTTTCAATACTGCTTTCCAATTGTATGCATAATTTCTATATCGAATACAAACATGTTTATTATTTTTGTATTTCCTCTATGATTTGCAAATTTTACTTTAGATTTATGGCTAGCATTAGCTGGTAATACATTTATAAGAAATTAGGGTCTTTCTCTTGTGTGTCCATCCATAAATACAATAAAGGTCATTTTCAGGCCTCTTAATTTGTTTTTCTTGGGGCATTATGAGATGTTTATGTTTATCATCATTTTCATTTACCAGGTATACTGAAATTTAAAAAATTTATATATATATATATATATATATATATATATATATGTGTGTGTGTGTGTGTGTGTGTGTGTGTGTGTGTGTATTGTGTTATTTATCTTTATGATAATCTTAATGTTTTTGTCATTTTTTCCAACTGATTATCATTCTTATATCTTTTTGACTCCCAGAGTGGAAATAATAACTTGTCAATTGGCAGACTTCTATTGTGCCACACACAGCAATATTATCCCGATAATTAAATTGTCAATATTGTCAAGTGTTATCTGATAAAAAGACACAAAATTCATTGCGGCCTTAAAGGAGAGTTGCTATTCTTGACAAACAGATATTTTAAGCATTGGTAAATGAGTAGGCTGTAATTATATGTTGAATATTTGATGACCAGACTACATGCATATTGCTGGGCTGGCGCTACCATATAGGCAAACTAGGCAGCCGCCTAGGGCGCTGATTTCAGGGGGCGCACTTTTTAATTTTTTTTTATTGTTTATAAATTTTGAAATTGATATTTTCGGGGGGGGGGGGGGCACCAGAATCTAACCTTGCCTAGGGTGCCAGATAGTCTGGCTGGGTCTGGCGCCAGCCCTGATAATACAGTATACTTTAGAATCTTTCTGAGCATCATTTTTTTTATTTTGAGATATTTAATACCAGGGATGTTAGTTTCATTGCTTATGTCAGCTCTAAAATTATTTCATTAAATTAGTCTAGCGATATTCCATACTTGATTTAAATAATATCTGTTACAGTTGATTGTAAGCCATAGTGGTCATACATTTGCCACTCTAAAGTACATGTCCGCAGCTGGTGATATGACCATTGATGACATCATTCTTATAAGGGTTTATTATTGCTATCTTTTGTGCATGGATTTCTAACTGCAGGCACAAAATGTGGTCTATGAAAACCAGGAGTGATTGTTTATCTGATTCTTGGAAATAAATTTTTGTAAATAAGACATGAGGAAAATTATAAAATAAATTCTGCTATGTGAGCTTGAAGGACTCACAGTAGTAATGATATGAAAGAATGCAATCCCGTCTCGAAATGGATGAAGATAAAATAGAGTATATATTGGTTTGGCTGTCTGGCAGTGATTGGGTGATAATGAAAAATAAGTTTTAGTAAAAAGAATCTTTTGAGAGCTTATCAAATTTATAACTGACAGATATTAGATACATTGTTTTGTTGAAATTAGCACCTGATTTTTGGGTGGGAATTTGGAAGACCTGTTTCAAACATGTAGATCAAGAAAAATCAAATCACATATGGTTTTCTCCACACCGAAGCTGGCCTCAAGTATGGGTCTGTACTAAGAAATAAGGACTTTCTCCAAACAGAAGCCATCATCAAAGATGGGTCTGGACTAAGAAATACGGGTTTTCTCCACATAGAAGCTGGCAACAAGGGTGGGTCTGTACTAAGAAATACAGACTTTTTCCACACACAAGCTCAGCATCAAGGATGGATCTGGACTAAGAAATAGAGGCTTTCTCAACACAGAAGCTGGCATCAAGGATGGGTCTGTACTTAGGTATTCACCACACAGAAACTGGCATCAAGGATGGGTCTATACTAAAAAATAAGGCTTTCACCAGACAGCAGCTGGCGTCATGGATGGGTCTATACTTAGAAATATAGGCTTTCTCCACACAGTTTGCATCAAGGATGGGTCTGTTGTTTTAAATATATTCTTTCTCCACACAGAAGCCAGCATTAATTATGGGTCTATACTTTGAAATATATTCTTTCTCCACACAGAAGCCAGCATTAAGGATGGGTCTGTACTTTGAAATATATTCTTTCTCCACACAGAAGCAAGCATCATGCATGTGTTGATGCTAATAAATATTTGGTTTGAATATGAACTTTCAGAGATGTAAAGTTATTGAATTTTTAATGTGATGGTATTTCCATAGGTTGACTGGGGGATTAAATCAGTAGCAAAGTCCTAAAATGATGACTGCTATATTCAGTAATGTTCCTTCTAGATCAAGTCTCTACCCCCATTATCCAACTGGCATTTACACCTAGGAACACGTAGTATTATTTACTGTAATCGCTGCAAATGGGCACTGAATCAGCTCATTTTTATAAAACTCTTTGCATTAGGAAAATTAGACAAAACTTTCTTTTTGTGAATTCAAGGAGGAACCTGAATTTGAGAATATTTTGCAAATACAAATTTTCATTTTTCGTAGTCATTAATTTATGACCTTTTTATGTTACAAGTAACTGAATATATGCAGCTTTTACCACATTTGCAAAATATGATGATGGTGAAATGTTCTGTTTGATGGTATATGGCAATAATACACAACAGTTTTATATGCTTTGGTTAGTGAAAGTCTATCAGTTTGAGATAATTACCTTTGGAGGGGGTGTGTGTGGGGGGATTCAGAACTTCCATGTTTGTATGTGTACAGTGCACATCCGGTGGTAAACTATGTATATGGGACCAGATTTACTGTCATGGTCATAGCCTGCACTGTTTTGTGTGTACAATTTCAAGGTGGCTAGCACAGATCGTGATCTGCTTGCACATTAAGCAATGGCAGATCTGTTTTTACACTGTCACACCTGGTTGAGCAGTTTACACAGGTAGATATGGTTGGTTGATTACAAAAGCATCCTCATTAGCCGTCTTTACTGAATATCTAGCATAATGTGTATGCATTATTTATGAAAGTAATTTTGCCCATCAATCTATCTATTGATTCTCAAGCCGTGTTAATTGAATAGTGTAGTACTAGCATAGTGAGAGAAGGTAATTTATATGTAATTGGTTAATGAAAAAGAAAGCACTGTTATTGATTTGCACTTGTAGCATGGAACCATGGTTTGGTAATAATGTTTTGAACTGATGATGCAGAGCACGGAAGTGCAATATTGGACCTGCCCTTTATTTTAAAGAAAACTATCAGATCCACGATTATCAGCACGCACTTGCTTCCATTTTATGTACTAAGTAGTGAGTTGTATATAAGGTAATATAGATTTAGCAAGGTTTTAAAAGCAGATTTTAAACTGGAAATAAATAGCTACTTAAGCGTTTAGCAAGATAGTTTTAAAGTTAGATGTGCTGTGAACTGTGTCCTTTTTGGGATGAAAAGTCTTGTATGATGTAAACTGTGTACTGTTTCGGATGGAAAAGTCTTGTGTCATCTAACATGAACTGTGCCCTGTTTGGGATATATATAAAAAAGTCTTGTATGATCTGCCAGTAATGAGAATTGTGGTCTTTTTTGGGATGAAAAGTTCCATAGGATCTAATGTGATCTGTGTCCTGTTTGGGATGGAAAAGTCTTGTGTCATCTAACACGAATTGTGTCCTGTTTGGGATGAAAAAGTCTTAAAGTTGCTGGATCTTTTAACATCCTGAAATCGCTTGAGCTATATTTAGGAGATGAAAGTTTGCAATGCTCATTACAGATAATCCAGTTTCTTATCTGACACTTCTGTGTGAGGAAGATTTTTGATCACTAATCCAGTCTAATCCACAGACGCCATTGTACATTTGAAACCCAGCTATGTAGAGCAAGAATGCCTGTCACTGAAGTAATTAATATAAAGCAGGGTTTTAATTACACAAATTCCTATACAGTTTTTATTATTTGAGATAGAAATATATTGTTTTCTTCAATTCCAGAAGCCCACATGGATTCTGTGATGATGACACTTCTCAAAGTCTTACTTTGCATTACATTTGGAAGAATACCTTGATTCACCTTTAAATGCAGAAAATCTATTCTAGTCACAAGAAATGGAGAATTAGTATAAAAATAACTTAAATAAACTCCTAAACTTATAGCAAAGTTCCATAAAAAATAAGGACTTTAAATGATAGATCATTCTGTTATCACTAAATCTGTCTTTTGAGAACAGAAAAACTGTTGTTTTTAAATTTTTTATTTAATGTAATCTTCAGAATGCCAGGGTTGTCTAAAATTCTGTTCATACTTAATATTATCCTTTGTCATGGATTTCCTGAAAATTGACAGAATGAAAAGTTTTACCAGGGTATCCTTTGTCATGGATTCCTGAAAATTGACAGAATAACAAGTTTTACTAGAGTATCCCTTGTCATGGATTTCCTAAAAATTGACAGAATGATGAGTTTTACCAGAGTATCCTTTGTCATGGTTTTCCTGAAAATTGACAAGTTTTAACTAATAATCCTTATTGATAATAACAATTCACTTTCAAACCTTAGGCAATCATCAACCATTTCTAGTTACACTAAATTGTGCATTTTGTCATCGTTTAACTCACTATTCTACAAAATTAAACTTACACTGTTGAATCCCATCTCCAATTATTATTTCTTTCAGATGTTTTTTTTAACCCATGCACATTCAGTATTCCAGTTGAGAAGTTTTCGTTAGACTTGTTTTTTCAGCAGAGTTTATGTTAACATGTCAGGTTATTTATTATGCAGTATTAAACATAATGTTATACTAGTACATTTAAACAAACTGTTATACTTGTAAATCTAAATGTTCTGTTATACTTGTACATCTAAACATTTTGTTAACACTTGTACATCTAAACATTCTGTTAACACTTGTACATCTAAACATTCTGTTATACTTGTACATCTAAACAGTCTGTTATACTGGTAAATCTAAACATAATGTTACAGTAGTACATCTAAACATACTGTTATGCTAGTACTTCTAAACATATTGTTATACTAGTACATCCAAACATACTGTTATACTAGTACATATAAAAACATACTGTTATACTAGTATATCTAAACGTTCTGTTACACTTGTACATCTAAACATTCTGTTACACTAATGCATCTAAACAGCCTGTTATACTGGTACATCTAAACATACTGTTATACTAGTATTTCTAAACATATTGTTATACTGGTGCATCTAAACATACTGTTATACTAGTACATCTAAACATACTGTTATACTAATACAGTCTAAAGATAATGTTATACTAGTACATCTAAACTAAAAGAAATGGCATTCATTTCCTATTTTTATGGAATTAAAGTTACTGAATATTCTCAAATCCATTATTGGGGCATGTTGATGCAGTAATTTGTGAATGTTAGGAAAAGAGGTGCTTACAAAGATAATAAATCCACTTTCCTTATTCTTGTCTGGTGTAATTGATGGGTTTTTCAGTAATTGGCAGCTGAGGTATGTTTTGACAAAGTATCTTTGGCAAATTCTAGGAAGTTTTGTCAGATGTACTCATTCTTTAGCTAGCCATAACCTGCATCTGGAACAGCTTTTGGGAAGATTCTTTTAATTTCCAGGAGGTTTCCTAGAAAAAAAGTAAATAAATTAGGAAGTTCTTGATTAATAGCAATTTCAGAGTGATATCCAGTTTTTCTTTCAACAGTATGTTCAATTTAGAGTTGTTATCAGTGATCCTTCCTGGCGATGATGGAGGCACTACCAGTATTACCAGTGTTTAGCAGGCATGTGCAACTTAAGGCACATGCATTTGATCTGGTCTTGGATGTGTCCGCTTATTTACATCATAGGGGTGTGGCTTTAAAAAGCTCTTATCCGGTAGTGCTTTGGAGGACATTGCACATGCCTTATACAGTGTATATAGGATTCTCCAGTGATTCATTGTTATAAGTCAGATTTTGTATTTTTCAAATGGGGGTGGGATTAACACTTCATTATGTGACTGTATACTACCCCTGTTGTGATGGTGTTACTTTTGCAGCATGCTGTTGGACTGTATATAGGAATGAACATTTCATAGTGTATCCTTTTGTTTTATTTTTAAAAAACATCTTTTAGACTGTGCATGGGAATGAATATTTTCTAGAATGAGTATAAACTGAATGTTTGTTGTTGGAGTATTTATTTGGTTTATTGGTGTGGTCCCTCTCAGACTTGCATCACAGAAGGGACCTCCTAGTGCCAGACTGTTTTCACTTGTTTCACTCTGCAGCATTTGCATACAGATTTGAAAGCTTAGGAATTTAAGATTCAAAATTTCAGATAACATTGGTTGTTACAAGGTTTAAAAAATAAAGTAACAGCTTCCAAAACAAAATTGGAAAATATATTGCTTGCAGCTTGCAGGTCATTTCAGCACTGTATTTTGGTTGTTTAGTTGTTGTTTGTTTGTTTTGTTGTGTGTGTTTTTTGTCCTGCTATTGTTAGCTGCCCTATTCACAGTCTGCCTTTATTGTGTACACAACTTCCCTTTCTGGCAAGGATTGCCTTCCCATGGTAGTTATATTGCTGAATAATTACTTTTATGCATTTAAACTGATCACAGAAATATACCACTCTGGTAGCCTAAGTGGTTAGAGTATCTGCCTCAATTGCGGGGGAACCCTTGCCGAGTCACACCAGAGACATATAAAAATGATAATAACAGCTGCCTCGCTTGGTGCTCAGCATTAAGAGGTTAGCATTAGGACTGGTTGGCCTGGTGTAAGGATAATGTGATTGGGTGGGACATGGTGCTACATGTCTGCAGCATAATGCCCCAGTGCTAGACATCACTATAAACTGTCTGTCACACTGCAGACATCGTAGTGATATGACACAAATTGTTAAAGCTAGGTTAAAAATCCAAAAATACGCAGAAAGAGTTTTCAGTGAATTGATATAAAATTAAATATTTATATAAAATATAACTATGTAAAGAAATAGTTCTTAATGATTTGAGATAAAATTGTGTATCAATATAAAATAGAATCAGTGGGTTTTTTATAAATTGTAATCACAGCCATTGTCAGCAGAAAGTTAATAAAGCATTAATATACTTTCTCATTGCATTTCTATCAAAATACCTACAGTGGGAAGGTAACACCATAATAGAGAAGGAAGCAAACTAAAAGAGTCAATTGCCATGTAACCTGAATTCTCTCATCATTAAAATACAGGTCTAACTATAAGGCCCTTCATTATTACTGTATGTACTCACTTATAAGCCAATTCCAACTGCAAACTGCTCAGACCCTGATCTGCCATTGCATAATATGCCAGCAGAACTTTATTGTTAGGAGTAATCAGGACAAACAGCATATACCCTGATCTGCAATTGCATTATACTATGGCAGATCAAGATCTTTGTCGTTTGCAGTTTGACTTGACATATAAGCGAGTATTTATGGTAAATATGGTCCTGGATCCAATTTCATTATGTGCCAGTATAATTTTATGTGTTGTGTAAAAGGTGGTCTCACTCTATAACATGGTATACTCTTCAGTGTTGCAACGAGTACGGTATAATTTAGCAGGTTATCTTATTGTTTTGTATATTCAGATCATTAGTGTAATGTTTTTTTTCTAATGGCATATGCATGTTGATATTGATCCAGTGTATAAAGGTAGATGTGGTGCAAAAGTTTGCAAAATATAAGTATTGAGCTACATAATGTCACAGTTCCAAACAAATTTGATTTTACTAAATAAAATGAGCATACCCTAAAATTAAAGTATGTTGAAGCGAGAACAAATACTATATATTTACTATGATGTACAGATATTTGATGGATATCATAGTTGCTCAAATTTAAAGGATTAACAAACACTGATTATTGTTATGTTTTTAGGCTCTTACAAAAAGTAACAAGAAAAGAGTGAAAACAACAAGCTTTGTAAAATTTAACAAATAATTTATTTCCCTGACAAAACAAGGTAAAAATGAGAAAAAGAACTTTTGGTTTTACAAATCAAATCCAAAATTAATCCAAGAATTAAAAAATAAAAGTCCTGTTATTAAGAAGCCCTAAATGAATCTGAGTTTGAGTCCCAATGATATCCAAAATGGAAGATGATGATGTCAGTTGTAACCTGTGAAGTGCTGCAGTGTCAAAAGTCTGTTGAATCACAGAAAATATTATTCCAGTTTTTGAATTCTGTATAAATTTCGATAAATGTCCTTGTCCAAGAATTCATTTAGAGCGCTAGTATTTCCAGGGAAAAGAATCACATTTCTTAAAAAATAATTTGAAGAAAATAAAATAATTAGCCCAAAACTGGTCACAACATAAAACACCTGCACATCACAAGTGTTAAGGCACTAATGACAATTCTTTCGCAAAACATTAGTAACAAATATAACTACAACCCAAACAGATTACCAAATGGAGGTCAAGGAATCGTCCTTCTGGGAAAACCAAAAGTTTGTAACAATAAACACATGTTATTTGTCACGTACTCCAGATATGGCCTTGATTCCGCTTTATGAATCTTACTCTAAGAATAAAATTTTTAAAAAACATAAAAAAAGTTCTTTACTAAAACACTTGTTCTGAATCAAGGTCAGGAACTATGTCAGCCTTAGATACAAAGTTTCTGTTATTAGTTGTTTTAAAAAATATTAAAAAAGATCAGTCAGAACTGAACTCTATTCCAGTAAATAAAGTTACATTAAAATAGCATGTAACAGAATACAAAAAATTAAAACTAACAAACAAACAATTAAATTAAATCAAATATAAATTAAATCAAATATACATAACATTATTCTGTTCAAGCAGTAGAATATGTTCCCAATCCACAAAATTAGTGATGTTATATCATTACAAGCCAAACGGTGGAAATTTACTTTCAGAAATTCACATTAAAGTTTTCTATTTCTTTTGGCCTAATTTATTGTATGACATTAATTAACAAACATACCATTGCCCTTCAACTGTTAAAAAGGAAACAAGTTGGCAGTATGCTGTTAGTATATTAAACATACTGTATATAGTTGTCACAGTGATTTGTAAAGATTTGTTTTTCATTTGCACAGAACAGCTGATCTGGGAGGTAAATCTTGAGAACAATTTTAGCATCTTCCATTCTTTTATTTATCTCTAGAGATTTGTACATCAGATGCATGCAAGAACATCTGTAAATATTCTTGATAAAAATTTAAGTATTCTGTCACAAATAAATACTAACTGATTAAAAAAAATACCAAGTGAAAACAGACAAGATTTGTGTGCATAAGGCAATGATGTCAAGTTTCTTGAAAACCAGGAAGATTAGCAGCATGTGTTTGACACATTATACAAGAAATTTTGACTGGATGTAGTGATGAGACAAACAAAACCTTTTAAATACTCTACAAAATACTGCAAGTGCTGCACACTTCATTAACAAATACCACTGTAGTGAGGCCATAGTATTGTATGAGCTATGCTTGTGGAAGTCCTCTTGAAAAGCCAGCCACACCATTGGTTTAGACCAGACCAAGATGTTTATGGCACAAGAAAGAGATGTGATCTGGGAAAGCCAAGAGAGTGGTAGTGAGTTGATTGGAGATGATTATCACTTGGATCTAAATAGTGCTGTTAAAATCACATAGTGAGGCTTTGCCAAAGAGTGGATAGATATTGACAAAGGACATGCTGTCTGCAGTGATATAGTTTGTGTTATCAGTTGCAATAGGAGTCTGTTATTATTCACAAGCTGGGTGTTACTTAGAAGTGAAATACATATAATTTCTAGCATAGTATAAATATGGGGTCTCAAGTGGCAGCATTTATTCTGATTCTTTAAGGTAGCAGCTCTTGATGGATTTAAAGAAACCTGTATTTCATAAAGTTGCTACATTATGATATGATTTTTAATGGAACTTTAGGTTAATCCAAATAATAATTCATGTGATTTATATCAGAACCATAAGGTAGCAGTATTAGTTGATGAAGTTGAAGTTAATTGTTCCAGAGCTGTGGTGCTCATAATGTGTCAGCATGAAGTCTGTGTTGTATTCACTATTCTAATGTGATCTAAACTGGAGCTTTAAGGTAGCAGTATTAATTCATCAAGTTGAAGAAAATCATTCCAAGGCTGTGGTATTTGTAAAGTGTTGGCATGAATTCATTATGAATCAAACTGTCATATAGATTCATTTGATGGATCTAGAGAAAAGTCAGCGTTTACAAGGCAAGAATGGAATTCATGTTAATCGTCCCAGCAATTTAAAATTAGAACTTGCCACAAAGCAGAGAATTGCATCCAGTTTTCAGTTAGACAGGTGCTGGTTTTGTGGCAGACCCATGAATAATCTGAGGTAAGAATAAACCTGCTTCATATCATTGTTACTTAAAAATTAAACATGGGTATCACATTCCAGCAGTGGTAGTGTCAACAATTTTTAAAGTTTGTATATGCTTTGATATGCAGAGTATATGTAATGATGCTGCCTATCCTTTTGTTATTACCAGTTTCATTTTTGCACTTTAACCAGAGTTCTCCACCATCTAAAGTTAATATACTTTGTGGACAACTTTGATAATGGATAACAAAGAAACCTTTTTGATTTGAGAGTAGAAAGGTCAAAGGCCACAGTGAGTAATAAAAGAGAAAAATGGTTTGTGAGTAATCAGTTTAGCAGTATACACACTTATAAGGCTAGGTAACCTGCAGATAACAAAGATCCTGATCTGCCAGAGCTTAATGCACCAGCAGATCAGGGTATATGTTTATTTGTTCTACTGATTACTCTTAACAAACTGCACAGACCCATATCTGCCAGCGCATAATGCTTTGACAGAACTGGGTCTATGCAATTTGCAGTTGGACTTACCTTAAAAGTGAATATATACAGATAACCATATGGTAAACAACATTACTGATTTCATTTCTGCACTTTAACTAGAGTTCTCCACCGTCTAAAGTTAACATACTTTGTGGATGGCTTTGATAATGGGCAGGAAATAAATTTGTTTGATTTGGGAGTAGGAAGGTCAAAGGCCACTATGACTAAAGAAGAAAAATCGCTTCTGCATAATAAGTTGTAGGCATAAACCTCGACAAAATTTTGTGGAAAGCTTCCACTTATGGTATGAAAGAGGTCCTATTGATTTGGGTATCAGTAGTTCAAAGACAGGGTCATTAGTATGACTCCAAGAAAAGTGGATTTTGCAGAATAAATTTTGTTAAAAATCAAACTTCTTCACCAAACTTGGGATTGCTTGCACAGAGGGCAATAAAGAAACATAGATTCTGTTGTCTGAAGTTCAGAGGTAATTTTAAGACAATAAAAATGGTTTCTGCAAAGATCACACATTTTGACCTTAAGTCCAGGTTATCAAAAGTCATTGGTGAGTTTTCAACCATGCTCTCTTCTAGTGTTTGCAAAGAAGACAATTAAACACAGGGCAGGCATGAATAGTGCTATGCATGATATTCTTGTTGGCTCACTTGTCCAAAGATCAAGTGTGCTTATGGTATGAAAATACATCCATTGTCTAGTATAATTGTCCATTGTCATCCATCTATCAGCACTTACTTGAGAACACTCCAGAGACTTCATTTTCTGATTATATCATCATGGTCTCAAATGAGTATGATAGTGACTGACATACAGACACATCAATGAATTAATCATGCATCTGAGTGGTGCAGTTGGTACCATGCTAGAAATCATGCTTCTGGTCAGATTTTGATCCAGTTTAGTTTTTAAGCATATATCAGCAAGATCATGGATGAGTGTACTCATGACATTCATACGTAATATTGACATGACCTTGCATCAGTTTAGCTGAACTTTCTACCACTCTAGAGAGGTCATATTTCTGATCAGACTTAAGTTGGTATGTAGGTCATATCATAAACATCTTAAAAACTTTACATGCATGCATTGAATGGAGTGATTTTTCATTTGTTTCGGCCGAGCTTGTTAACACCCTAGTTGCCAAATTTCTTATCAGATTTTGATCAGTCTTGATTTGTAAGCTTACAGTATATCATTAAGATCTCAAAAAAGTCAGTAGTATGCAACATCCATGCCTATTGTGGTGATCTTGTTTCTGATTGGCTAAGCCTGTTCTCTCACTCTAGAGGCCATATATCTCATCAGAGTTTGATGAAAGCTGATAGTAACCTTATATCATTAAAGTCTCAGACAGAGTTGGAATATTAGTGTGTGTGTGTGTGTGTGTGTGTGTGTGTGTGTGATTATGATTTTTAATGTAGCTTTAACAATTTTTCAGTCGTATCACTATGATGTCTGCAGTGTGGCAGTTTATAGTGATGTCTAGCGCTGGGGTATCATGCCACAGACATGTAGCATGATGTCCCACCCAGTCACATTATCCTGACACCAAGCTGACCAGTCCTAACACTAACCTCTTAATGCTGAGTGCCTAGCGAGGCAGCTGTTAGTACCATTTTTGTAAGTCTTTGATATGACTCCGCCAGCGTTTGAACCCATGACCTCCTGCTTCCGAGGCAGACACTCTAACCACTAGGCCACTGGAGCGGTCGAATATTAGTGAAATCAATGCATATTAAAGAGGTAGTCTAACAGTTTGTGCCCACTGTAGATTCATAATTCAGTAAGGATTTTGACAACACTTTGTATAAAAATATAGGCCATCAAGATCTTGTACAGCACTATTTTTAAACACAATTTGATCAAACTTATTATATGGGCTTGTATCAAATGAATGGTTGAGCAAGGTCTAACTGTAGAGGTCATAATCCTGATTTCTGGTCATGTTTTTAGCTCAACTGGTCATACACCAAAAGAGCTGGTGGGATGATCTGTTGTCTGTTCTCTGTCTATTAGCACTAGACTGTTAACGCCACTCATAAATAAACTTGGAGGAGTTTCATGAAACTTTACACACATATATTCATCCCAGTGTTTAGTTGGTTCTAAAAGAAAATAGTGCCATTTGGAAATCTTGAAAATCTTGTTATTGCTACATCTCTGGAACAGAAAGATATATTGACATGGTGTTTTCATCAGAAGACTTTTTATGATATAATGTTAGTTGTTGCTAAATGATATTAGTGCCAGTCTGATGTGCAGTATGACCACTAAAGCAACCATCTTGAAATTATTTTCATTTCTACTCCATCCGAAAGGTTTTAGCTGAAATACATTTTATGCTGTCAAGTTGGTGGTGCCAATCTTTTGGCCAATATGGCTGCCACAATGGTCATCTTGAAAATGTTGGTATTGCTACTTCTCCTGACTGAAAAGTGATATTTCTATGGGATATCACCAACACTACTGATGATGTCTTCTTGGTCCTTAATAAAATGGTGCCAAGTGATGATTAATATGACTACCATAGCAGCCATGATGAAAAAAATGTCACTGCTCTCCTGAATTGATGGTGATACTGTATGAACATGGGGATTTTACTAAACAGTGTCTAGTAGATCCTGATTGAAATAGTACAGTTCATACATTCACTTTTCCTGCAAGTGGCCATTTTGAAAATGTTATCACTCCTCCTGAATGAATGATCTTATTATCATGGGTTTTTCACTGGAAGACTGATAATGATGTCTATGCCACTCAGACATCCAATATGGCCACCACAACAGCCATCTTGAAAATATTTTGCCATTGCTTCATAATGAATGACAGTATCAGCATGTGGTTTTCACTGAAAGACTTATTATGATGACTAATTATTGTAAATGAGAATGGTGCCAATCCATCTTCTAATATAGCTGTTACAATGGCCATCTTTAAAATTTTGTT
The DNA here is from genome assembly GCA_028554795.2 of Sinohyriopsis cumingii. Classification (NCBI taxonomy): domain Eukaryota; kingdom Metazoa; phylum Mollusca; class Bivalvia; order Unionida; family Unionidae; genus Sinohyriopsis; species Sinohyriopsis cumingii. The sequence continues at coordinate 109,981,534 of CM068831.1, read as the reverse complement.
ATCATTAATTTTACATATGGCTGACCATATCACCATTGTGCTTTCACCAAAAGGCTTCTTATTATGTCTAGGTGGTCCTAACAGCAAATTGGCACCAAACTGGTAATCCAATATAGCCATCATGTCACTCACCTTGAAAATCTTCTCCTTGCACCTCCAAAGTTAAAGGTCACATCAGTATGGGTTTTGCATGAGAAGACTTGTTACAATGTCTTGTTGGTTCTACATACAAATAGTGCCAATCTGATGCAAAATCAGTCCAACATAGCAGCTAATTTGAAAATCTTGTTGTTGCTATAACATATCAGTGATAGCACTCAGCAGTTAAAAGGAAGTAGTCTTATCTTGAATTCCTGAAAATTCTTTCAGCCAGTAAGACATCAGTTGGAGGGACTCCTGTTTTATAAAGTTTGCATACAAGCATACAAGAGTTGTGACTATTTTCATTATCTTTGCAAAAACTAAGCATATTAATGAAGCATTCTGATATCTGATGAGTTTGTTCCCAACCTGAGGCAGCATCTCTGACTAGATTTTGATCTGCCTTGGTTATATGCTTATATCAAGATTTTAGATTAAATTTTTGTAAGAAGCATTGCCCATATTGATGAGGCATTTTGTCATCTTATTGGCTGTCCGTATTGATGAGGCATTTTGCCATCCTATTGGATTTATATATTGATGAGGCATTTTTTTATCCTATTGGCTGCACATGTTAATGAGGCATTTTGTCATCCTGTTGGTTGTCCATATAAGGCATTTTTTTATCCTATTGGCTGTCGATATTGATGAGGCATTTTGTCATCCTATTGGCTGCACATGTTAATGAGGCATTTTGTCATCCTGTTGGTTGTCCATATAAGGCATTTTGTCATCCTATTGGCTGTATATATTGATGAGCAATTTTGTCATCCTATTGGCTGTCCATATTGATGAGGCATTATGTCATCCTATATACTAATGAGGCATTTTGTCATCCTGTTGGTTGTCTATATTGATAAGGCATTTTGTCATCCTATTGGCTGTCCATATTGATGAGGCATTTTGCCATCATATTAACTGTCCATATTGATGAGGCATTTTGCCATCCTATTGGCTGTCCATATTGATGAGGCATTTTGTTATCCTATTGGCTGTCCATGGTAATGAAGCATTTTGTCATCCGATTGGCTGCCTGTACTGATGAGGCATTTTGCTATCCTGTTGGCTGCCTGTATTGATTAGGCATTTTGTCATCCTATTGGTTGTCTATATTCATAAAGGCATTTTGTCATCATATTGGTTGTCTGTATTGATGAGGCATCATGTCATTCTATATATTGATGAGGCATTTTGTCATCCTATTGGCTGTCCATATTGATGAGGCATTTTGCCATCCTATTGGCTGTCCATTTTGATGAGGCATTTTGTAATCCTATTGGCTGTCCATGTTAATGAGGCATTTTGTCATCCTATTGGGAGCCCATATTAATAAGGCATTTTGCCATCTGATTCACTGCCCTGTATTGATGATGCATTTTGTAATCCTATTGGATGTCCATGTTAATGAGGCATTTTGTCATCCAATTGGCTGCCCGTTTTGATGAGGCATTTTGCCATCCTATTGGTTGTCTGTATTGATGAGGCATTTTATCATCCTATTGGCTGTTCATATTAATAAGGCATTTAGTCATCCTGTTGGTTGTCTATATTGATGAGGCATTTTGTCATCCTTTTGGCTGTCCTTATTAATGAGGCATTTTGTCATCCTATTGGCTGTCCATATTGATGAGCATTTTGTCATCCTATTGGCTGTCCATGTTGATGAAGCATTTTGTCATCCTATTGGCTGCCCATATTAAAAGCATTTTGTCATCCTATTGGTTGTCTATATTGATGATGCATTGCCATCCTATTGACTGTCCATATTGATGATGCATTTTGCCATCCTATTGGCTGTCCATATTGATGATGCATTTTTTCATCCTGTTGACTGTGCATATTGATGATGCATTTTGTCATCCTATTGGTTGTCTATATTGGTGAGGCATTTTGTCACCCTATTGGTTGTCCATATTGATGAGGCATTTTGTCATCCTCTTGGATGAGCTTGTTAGCTACTCTTGAGACTAATTTCTGATATTTTGATCAAACTTGTTATGTGCATCAAAATCTTGCTTGAATTTAATTATGAGTGACATCTACACAAATTAGTCCTTTTTATGAGAGCAAGGTGAGTGATCTCAGGCCTATTTGGGCCTCATGTAGAGTGTCTCATGTTTTTATTTATTTGTGGTAGAATACTACTATTTGTCCAAAGTTTGTACTTTGATAAGATAGAAACATTTTGTCTTGCCAGCATAATCAGAGTTATATCCCTTTATTAGTCAGAGTTATATCCCTTTATTAATCAGAGTTATATCCCTTTATTTTAGCCCCAGTGTCTCTCAGATCTTGTGGCCAAATAGCCATTGATAAAACATGCAGATGTGTGATGTAGGGTGTGTTTCAGATGCATTGGAACTGTAAAAGTATCCTGTCTGCCATATTCAACCTATTACCAGCACTGTGTATTAAGAACAAAAAATTATTTTGGTTGATTTTGTTTTTGTTGTTGTTGTTGTGGGGTTTAACGCCATTTTTCAGCACACGATAGGCTATATATGGCGGCCAGTATTAATGGTGGAGGAAGAACCCGGGAAAACCCCGGAAAGAACCACCGACCCACGAGAAGTTACTGGCAAGCTTTCTCACATACCCACATTGGCTGAATCTTAGACTCGAACCGACGCAGGCAGAGGTGAGATGGCAGTGATCCGTAACGATGGTTGATTTTGCAAGATCAGTGTTCATCCTAATACCTGCAATCAACAAATTAAGTCTCTCTATCACTTGTACATACATGCAAAAGGGTTAGCTCCTATTATGTAGGCTAGGAGTACTCAGCTAAGAAGGTTGATTGTCACTATGAATCTGGTCATGTGAAATACCATGCTCTTCACTGCCAATATTCTCTCCGAATATATTGCCGCCAGATGGTTGTTTTAACCAATATAAATCTTACAGTATCATCTTTGCACATTAATAAAAGAATTTCTTTGACTGGCCTCTACGTTAGTCTGTTATCACAAATTGAAATCCAATCAGATGTATAACATAAACAACCAGACTATGTAAAGTGGTTCAATTGTGTTACATTGTGATGTTATCGGTATGTATGTAAGTATACTTCACTGTAATGATGTTAATGAGAACACTTAAATATACAGTCAACTCCACTTATATGCATAGCCTCGGGACCGGACCCAAGCTATGCATACAAACAGAGTATGCATTTAAGTGGAATTCATGTATATTTACAATATAAAATGGGACCATACTTTCGCTATGCACTTAAGCGATCTATGCAATTAAGCGATATGCATTTAAGTGGAGCCGACTGTACTTCACTATAATGCTGTTCTTAATTGAGAACATTTAGAATATACTTCACTGTAATGATGTTAATGAGAACATTTAGAATTTACCTAACAGTAATGATGTTGGAGAACATTTAAAGCATTTAAAGTATACTTCACTGTAATGATATTAATGAGAACATTTAAAGTATACTTCACTGTAATGATATTAATGAGAACATTTAAAGTATACTTCCCTGTAATGATATTAATGAGAACATTTAAAGTATCCTTCACTGTAATGATATTAATGAGAACATTTAAAGTATACTTCCCTGTAATGATATTAATGAGAACATTTAAAGTATACTTCACTGTAATGATATTAATGAGAACATTTAAAGTATACTTCACTGTAATGATATTAATGACAACATTTAAAGTATACTTCACTGTAATGATATTAATGACAACATTTAAAGTATACTTCCCTGTAATGATATTAATGAGAACATTTAAAGTATACTTCAGTGTAATGGTAGTAATGAGAACATTTAAAGTATACTTCAGTGTAATGATATTAATGAGAACATTGAAAGTATACTTCAGTGTAATGATATTAATGAGAACATTTAAAGTATACTTCCCTGTAATGATATTAATGAGAACATTTAAAGTATACTTCACTGTAATGATATTAATGAGAACATTTAAAGTATACTTCACTGTAATGATATTAATGACAACATTTAAAGTATACTTCACTGTAATGATATTAATGACAACATTTAAAGTATACTTCCCTGTAATGATATTAATGAGAACATTTAAAGTATACTTCACTGTAATGGTATTAATGAGAACATTTAAAGTATACTTCAGTGTAATGATATTAATGAGAACATTGAAAGTATACTTCAGTGTAATGATATTAATGAGAACATTTAAAGTATACTTCCCTGTAATGATATTAATGAGAACATTTAAAGTATACTTCACTGTAATGATATTAATGAGAACATTTAAAGTATACTTCACTGTAATGATATTAATGACAACATTTAAAGTATACTTCCCTGTAATGATATTAATGACAACATTTAAAGTATACTTCATTGTAATGGTATTAATGAGAACATTTAAAGTATACTTCCCTGTAATGATATTAATGAGAACATTTAAAGTATACTTCACTGTAATGATATTAATGAGAACATTTAAAGTATACTTCCCTGTAATGATATTAATGAGAACATTTAAAGTATACTTCCCTGTAATGATATTAATGACAACATTTAAAGTATACTTCAGTGTAAATGGTATTAATGAGAACATTTAAAGTATACTTCCCTGTAATGATATTAATGACAACATTTAAAGTATACTTCAGTGTAATGGTATTAATGAGAACATTTAAAGTATACTTCAGTGTAATGATATTAATGACAACATTTAAAGTATACTTCACTGTAATGATATTAATGAGAACATTGAAAGTATACTTCACTGTAATGATATTAATGAGAACATTTAAAGTATACCTTCCTGTAATGATATTAATGAGAACATTGAAAGTGTACCTTCCTGTAATGATATTAATGAGAACATTTAAAGTATACTTCAGTGTAATGATATTAATAAGAACATTTAAAGTATACTTCACTGTAATGATATTAATGAGAACATTTAAAGTATACTTCACTGTAATGATATTAATGAGAACATTTAAAGTATACCTTCCTGTAATGATATTAATGAGAACATTGAAAGTATACTTCAGTGTAATGATATTAATGAGAACATTGAAAGTATACTTCACTGTAATGATATTAATGAGAACATTGAAAGTATACTTCACTGTAATGATATTAATGAGAACATTGAAAGTATACTTCACGGTAATGATACTGAGAACATTTAAAGTGTACCTCACTGTGATGCTGTTGTTGAGAACATTTAAAGTATACTTCACTGTAAAGATGTTAATGAGAACATTTAAAGTGTACCTCACTGTGATGCTGGTGTTGAGGACATTTAAAGTATATCTCACTTTAGTGTAATGATGTTATTGATAACATTTAAGGTATATCTCATGTAATGGTGATCTGGAGAACATTAAAAGTATACCTCACTGTAATGCTATTAATGAAAGCCATTGAAATTTACCTCACTGTAATGATGTTTATGATAACATTTAAGGTATACCTTAATGTAATGCTGTTAATGAAAGCCATTGACTTTTACCTCACTGTAATGATATTAATGAGAACTGTTAATTTGTACCTCACTATGATGCTTAGAGGGATAGCCACTGTATACATCATTGTGTTCACTTTATTGAGAAACATTAAATGGTACCTGACTGTAATGTTGACGAGAGAATTTAAAGTTTATCTCATAATAATGATTTAAGGACAACCATTAAACTTGTAATTGAGGTGACCATTACTGAGGTAGTTTAATGTACATATCAGTGCTGTAACAAGAAGAGCACTATATTGAGACACGGTACAGTGAGTGACTGCTATGCAAGTCTTTTCATCTGTTGATAACAAAATTATGTTTTCACAAAGTTCTTCTAATATTGTAGTCTCCCCTGTCATGTACATGATGTCAAGGTTAGACAAATTGGACTTGCTGAATATACTAGCTTGTAAGTCAAGTCCAACTGCAAACTGCACAGACTCATATCTGCAATCACATAATGCTCCGGCAGATCTGGGTCTATGCAGTTTGTTAGGAGAAATCAGTTGAACAAAAAACATAGACCCTGATCTGCAGGCGTATTATGCTACAGCAGATCATGATCTTTAGTTGGTTGCAGTTTGACTCAACATATAAGTGAGTATATACTGTACATTGTGTCATGGTTAGGCAAATTGTAAATAATTAACTTCCCTGTTTCTCAGATATAGCTTTAAATTGTGTTGTTTCTATGATCCTTATGTTACCAGTGTATATATATATATAGAATGATTGACTATCCTTACTTACTTCGTTAGTACAGTAGGCTGTCTGATCAATAATAATAATGGAAGACCATGCTAACTGACGTACTGTCTCTTATGAATTTTTCCATTTTTTCAAGTTAATTGTCTGATGTAGTAACATGCACATTAAAGAAAATTACTGTCAGTACGTCGTATTTCACACTGTATTTACAGTAATATTAACACATGCCTTAATAAAGACACACCTATCTTTGTGATCAGTTTTAACTTGTGAAATTTCTTGGCATGATAAACATGGGAGGGAAGAAGATGAAACGTTTTTAAATAATACTTTCTTAAGCAGGAAGTGCAGGATTTCACATTAAATACAATAGATATACCAAGATTCAGGATGCATAGTATACATAAAAAGACCCACCCACTTCTGTTTCCAATTGCTTCTTTAATTATTGTTAGATTTTATCCAAATTTGGTTTGCTGCTTGATATTGACAAGTCCTTGCAGAACTCAGTTATCAGCCTTTAGAGTAACTGATTAATGGAGTTGCAGCCCTTGGTAAAATCCACCCACTTTCTTTTATGCATGATATATCTTGTGATTGTTATTGGATTTCAACCAACTTTGGCATCCTTCTTGATATTGACGTCAGGCCATGTCAAGTTCAGTTGTCACGTTGTTTATCTTAGTGTGGCAGAGTTAGAGCCTTTGATTGAGTTGTGAATATTTTTGCACAAAACTTTCGTAATCATTGTTGCATTTCAACCAGAATGTGTTATGCAGCATGGAATTGATACGATCTTAACTGAATTCTATTGTCAGATTTCTATAACAACATTTAGCAGTGTTATTTAGCTCTGATTTTCAGGCCCACCCACTTTATTTCCTGCTCAATAAATCCCTTGATTATTAATCGATCCCAACCAAATTTTTTGTTTTGCTTGATATGAAACCCTGGTTGAGTTTGATTATTTGCATTATGTGTATTCATTTGACAGAGTCATGGCCCCTGATTATAACATACATACTCTTTCAATTTGCCACAATACTTCCCTTAATTGTTTTGGAGAGGGATCCCAATCAAAGTGTGAGGATTGATTTTCATGAGAACTTGGATTAGTTAAACTTGGTCATTAATTTGCAGAGTTGAATCTCCTGTTTGCTGGACCCAGTCTCATTTCTGCACATTAGCACATTTAATCTGGATTTTGATTTTGATCAGATTTGGTATGCTTGATATTAAAGAGGTATTGACTTTGGTTTTTTGTTAGATTCTACATCATTCAACAGAGTTGCAGCCCCTGATAGATAAAGCCACTTGCATATCTGCATGTGATTCTGCACATTGCAAACAAATTTAATGGGTAGCTTGATATTAGTTTGATCTCTGCTGAGTTTGATTGACAGCATTGCTAATGTATATTTTCAGCATGCAACAGCAGTATTATGATCCCATAATGCCTCTCTTTCTGTGCATTAACTTGCTTGGTATGCAACCTTGTGTGATGACACATTGCCTTAGTTTGAGTTTTCAGTCTTCAGTATGCATTATAATTTAGCAGTTGCCCCAGATGTTTAACTCAGTTGCCCCAGATGCTTAAATCAGTTGACCCAGATGCCTGAATCAGTTGTCCCAGATCCTTAAATCCACCTACTTTTTCACATAATAATTCCTGTAATTATTATTATGGATTTCATAAAAATGTCATTTGTAGCACTACATGTATATTGATATAACTTTAGTAGAATTTGAATATGGGCTTTCTTTATTGTCATTTTGCGGACTTGTGACCACTGAATATTGAACCCACATTTTTGTATGGAGCTTTATATTGACAAGATGTCACTTTGATTCCATTGACAGTGTTCTGTGTCAACATTTGTATTCCTTTAAGAATATACCTTAAGACATTTACTGTATCACCATTTATTACATAGCCTGTTACAGAATTATACACTCTCTTGCTTCCAGTAAAAAAACATGGCAGATATCAGTTCCTGGGTTTTTATTGCCTCTTTATCATGCTATAACTACTACTCTTCACTAGATAGTCATACTCAGATGGATTTCATATAAAATACGTCAAATGATGGCTAGTTCTTTTTAAAGTAGATACTTTCCGTTACAGATACTGTTGATGCTTTTAGACTTGCAACCATTGATAAACTACTATTTATTTATACTTCTAAGTCATCAAAAAAATACACTTTATTTGGATTATCTTGCTTCTGTTGGTTAATTGTTCAATTAGTTGATTGAGTAATAGATTTTAATTGATATAGTTATTTCTTGGCTGAATATATGCTCATTTTTGGCTTAGAGGGATTTATGCCATTCATGTCCATGGCATGCAGTCTGCATAATTACTAAGAATGGTGAGTTTCAAATCGTTGTAGCTTTTTAGTAAATATTTGTGTTGGCCATTTGTCCTTGAAAACATGAATATGCCGGTGGCTGTGACACATAACTCATTTTCACTTCTACGAGGAAACGATTATTCTTAGAGTTGTTACCTCCCTTAATATTGTTTGACAATACTATGTGGAATCATTGCAATTCAGATTACATGTAAAAGGCAATTGTTTAAATATTTTCTCTCAAATTCACCTCTTCATACTGAATTTGCTCAGATATGACATTTTAATCTCCCAAACCAAGATCATAACATCTTTGAATAATTCTTTGATTCCAAAAGTGAATCTTGTCTCAATTTCTGAATTTGTGCATACATAATTAAGGACATGACGAATAGGTAGTGACTGGTACAATAAAATATGTAGACTGATTTATACCAGTGTTGTGCAGCTTAATGAAGGGAAAGACATGGATTATCCAGTGTAAATCTACTGATATTTGTCAGCTTTATTTATAGCCACTGTAACAGTTTTATGAACATTGAGATGAAGAGTGCATTGAACTAAATCCACTTGGTGTTTGAATCATTTGAACACTGAGATGAAGAGTGCATTGAACTAAATCCACTTGGTGTTTGAATCATTTGAACATTGAGATGAAGAGTGCATTGAACTAAATCCACTTGGTGTTTGAATCATTTGTTGACTACTTTCTTGTCAGTGCAATACTTTCTGCTGGCAAATTGATGCTTTGCATCATTGTTTTCTTGGTTAGTTGTTTGGTTTTAACAGCAATTCAACATATTGTTGGCTACATCATGGCAAGGAAATGGGAGCTGAGTGCCTTTCCCCAAGGCAGCCAACCCAAGCTGGTCTGCTCAGGTATTGAACTTGTGACCTTTGGATTATGATTCTAACACTCTACCAGTTGAACTTCCATGGTATCCAGTTTTCCTTGTGTTCATAGGTGTTGGTTCAGTATGTGGGCTAACTTTAGTGAGCAGCCTTAGGTGGCAGAGTGGTCTAAGACATTAACATTTACGGGTCACTGACATGTCACCTCTGTCCATGTGGATTGGTGTTGCAGGCTTTGCCAACATTGATGTGTGAGAAAGTTTGCCAGTGGTTTCACAAGGGTTGGTGGTTCTTGCCTATTGTTTTCCCAGATTTTTCCTCCAACAAATATACTGGCTGTCATGTATATCCTGTCATGTGCTGAAAAATGGTGTTAAACCCATGTAACAACAGCAACTTTAGGGAAGGGAACTTGATCTAATTGGAGATTATGAGGAAACATTAGGGCAACATAAAGAACAATCTGGAAGGCGGCAGCTTAGATTGTGTCATACCAATTTAGTTAATATATATAACATATATATAATATGGTTTGAAATCAAATTTCCATCTTTTTAAGCGAATTAGAATACAAATAAGGATTGAAAATATAAATTAATTGATCAAGCCAGTCATTATTTTAATTAAGAGCTTACTAATATTTACCATAGAAACTTAAACTGTTCATTAACTCATTAAGAATTTTGGTATGTGACTAAATCTGAGAACATAATAGTACAGGAAAAATAGAACAGTTTTACTTCTGCATTTTGATGATTCCTTTTTTTGTTGTTAAAATTTATTTATGAATCTCCTTGCCACATGGTGTTCGAGATGAATTACATATTCAGGGGAGCTTTGTTAGATTAAGTGCCAAGGGTGTAACTGTGTTACATTAAGTGCCAAGGGTGTGATCCTTGCTGATCATCACATGAATACAGACATTGAGTCATTTTGAGATAATAAGAAGTTAAAGTAACCCACTTCATTTTCACATTCCTGCTAGCTGGTTTTGACAGTATCTATAATGAATAAAATGTTCTTCTTTACCATACGTATACAACCACTTCAAGACATTGTGTAAAATAATGCAAAATTTATATGCTTTTGTATGACTATTCACAGTTGAAGTTTTCAATGCAGGATGATATTTTATATTTTACATATGTTTATGCGTTCAAAGATGCCTGTGTGCATGTGTTCCAGGCTTGATACATTGATTTTTTTAAATCACTTAATTATTTAGTGTCAAGCCAGATTCTTCACATCATGTTGTATATACTGTATATATTGTACATAACAGATAGAAGGCCTCAAGGTAGATTAGTTCTGTAACTAATTGAGTTACCTTCTCTAAATAAAGTCTTTATTATTATTATTATTATTATTTTTAATATTATTATTATTATTACTGCTACTGCTGCTACAACTACTACTACTACTACTACTAATGTGGGGGCCCCGAGTGGCCGAGTGGTCTAAAGTGCTCTCCGTTATGGATCACTGCCATCTAACCTCTGTCTGCGTGGGTTCGAGTCTTGGATTCAGCCAATATGGGTATGTGAGAAAGCTTGCCAGTAGCTTCTCAAGGGTCGGTGGTTCTTTCTGGGGATTTTCCTGGTTCTTCCTCCATTATTAATACTGGTCGCCATGTATAGCCTATCGTGTGCTGAAAAATGGCGTTAAACCCTACAACAACAGCAACAACTAATGTGTTCAACATTAATTATTATTTCTTTTGAAAAGGCATGCATATTTGCAGTGAATATTTTAGCTAAGTGGTTAATTATTTTAAATTTTTTTTATACAGTTTTATTTTTATTTTCTGGTTGCTACAAAGACTTTGGATCCAACATAGAATCATTGATCTTGGGAAACTACATGTACTGCTCCTTTCTCAGTCCACGAATTAAGTACCAACAGAAATGTCACTTTAACAGGTTTTATGCTTAAATGCCTGTTACCTTAGCAATTTGTATTGTTTGCAGGATACTTTGAATGACAAAATACAAATTTAATGAATTCTGTCAGTGGTAGATTGTTTATTTTAACAAGCTAAAAACAAACTGCCTATGTAAATAACACACCTGTGTCTGCATCAGTCAAGGTCTTTTATTACTGAACCTCCAGATTTCATTACCTTGTAAAACTGTCCATGCAATGGTAACCCAGTTGAATGCTGTATTGAAGTATGGCACATACATGTGTGTACCTTTATTCCAATATTAGAGATGGATCCAGATCTTTTTGTCAGAGTTTCATTTTGAGAAGGAGAGTATTCGCTTTGCTTGAAATGGCTGTTTTGTCTACTTTTCGCCAGAACATGTTCTGTGGAAAAAGCTGGTCTGACAACAATCTATCTTCCTCTCAATCCTTCGCTGTAACTTTTGGGGGGACAAGTAATTGATTGGTATAACGGGGAGTTCTAATTTACAGGCATGGTTTACACATTACTGTATAGAGGGAGTCCTGATTTATGAGCTTGGTTTACGCATTACTATAAAGAGGGAGTCCTGATTTATGAACTTGGTTTACACATTACTGTATAGAGGGAGTCCTGAATTATGAACTTGGTTTACACATTCCTGTATAGAGGGAGTCCTGATTTATGAGCCTGGTTTACACATTACTGTATAGAGGGAGTCATGATTTATGAGCTTGGTTTACACATTACTCTATAGAGGGAGTCCTGATTTATGAGCTTGGTTTACACATTACTGTATAGAGGGAGTCCTGATTTATGAGCTTGGTTTACACACTACTGTATAGAGGGAGTCCTGATTTATGAGCTTGGTTTACACATTACTGTATAGAGGGAGTCCTGATTTATGAGCTTGGTTTACACATTACTGTATAGAGGGAGTCCTGATTTACAAACTTGTTTAACATGTTTATTTATAGAGGGAGTCCTGATTTACTAGATTGGTTTACACATTACTGTATAGAGGGTGTGTGTGTGTGTGTGTGTGTGTGTGTGTGTGTGTGTTGGATTTTGAATGTAGCATTTTTTTTAAAAGTTAAGTCAGATGACTATGATATCTGCAGTCTGGTAGTTTATAGCAATGACTAGCACTAGGGCATCATGCAACAGACAAATTGCATCATGTCCCACCCAGTCACATTATCCTTACACCAGGCCAGCCTGAGTCCTACCACTAACCCCTTAATGCCAAGTGCCTAGTGAGGCATCTGTTAGTACCATTTTTATAAGTCTTTCGTATGACTTCGCCAGGGTTTGAACCTACAACCTCTTGCATCCAAGGCAGACGCTCTAACCACTGGGCCACCGGAGCAGTGTATATAATGGGAGTCCTGATTTACTAGATTGGTTTACACATTAATGTGTTGAGGGAGTCCTAATTTTTTAGCTTGATTTACACATTACTGTACAAAGGGAGTCCTGATTGACTAGCTTGGTTTACACATTACTATGTATTTGTATAGAGGGAGTCCTAATTTTTGAGCTTCATTTACACATAACTGTATAGAGGGAGTCTTGATTTACCAGCTTGGTTTACACATTACTGTGTTGAGAGAGTCCTAATTAATTTTATGAGTTTGGTTTACACATTAATGGCATTACCATATATAATGGAGGCCTGATTTGTGAGGTTGGTTTGATGGAACCCTGATTAATAACTTGCTTTAAACATAAGTACATGTATAGAGGAAGTCCCAATTTACTAGCTTTGGGTCACAATTTACAGTATAGAGGGAAGTTGCACATTACAATACAGAGGGAAATTTTAGCTATGAAGAAGTTTTAGCAATTTAGTGCAGTCAGGGTGGGATGGATCCTCAGTGGTTTAAAAAGTTTAACTTTAGAAAATTGCAACAATATCCCAACCCCAGCTTTTGAACAAAAGCAGAAATGTATGTTAACATAAAATGTCCATTACTGATAGCTCATTCCTGTTTCCTTTCCTTGCATGCAAGACATGTGGTACTCTATAGGAAGAAATGTGGTAAACAGAGAACATGATAAAAAATGTGATGTAATTCCATTACTGAATGCAGTTGCTTCCTGCCTCCATTATTCCATGTTAAAATGGAACACCTGTATGTGATTAACAAGACGTTGTGCGGAAAAGAATGTGGGCAGTAAGCTAGAGTTTAAATAACCAAGATCTGCATTGATTTTTTGATAGTAACAGAAAAGTCTGGTAAATCATGCAATGGCAGACCAGCATGCCTGTGATTTTTCAAAGGGAGGAGAAATCTTACAATTTTGGGCTATCTCACAGTCGTACCTATTGAATTCTATATCTTTCACAAAATTATAAATTTATTTTTGTATTTTTTTATTAAAAAAATTCTGGTGAAATGTTTGACTTGTATATTATAATGATTGACTTCTGATGCACAAAACTGAAGCTCAGAACTTAAAGACCAAACTGTGCTGGTGTTAAATTCTGAATTTAAAGACCATACTATGCAGGTGTTTTTAAGTCTGATTTTAGGGACCATACTGTGCAGGTGTGTCTGAACTTAGAGACCATACTGTGCAGGTGTTTTTAAGTCTGATTTTAGAGATCATACTATGCAGGTGTTTGTAAGTCTGAACTTAGAGACCATACTATGCAGGTGTTTTTAAGTCTGATTTTAGAGACCATACTATGCAGGTGTTTTTAAGTCTGATTTTAGAGACCATACTATGCAGGTGTTTTTAAGTCTGAACTTAGAGACCATACTATGCAAGTGTTTTTAAATCTAAACTTAAAGACCGTACTATGCAGGTGTTTTATAACAAATTCAGTTTGAGTGAACTTGTACAGGAAATGTAACATTTGGATCATCTCCATCATTACTGTGTGCACATTCTTGGAATAGCAATCCCACGAATGATATAAACATAAGGTGTAAGTTGACCTAAATGACAGGTTGTTTACAATTTGCATAAGTGCTCATGAATGATATTTAAAAATTAAAAATCAGTTCTCAGTAATTTGCTCTGTCTTTGCAAAACTCTGATCTCATACTTAAACAGGCATAATTCTGGTAATACCACAGGTCTGTGTTCTTTGTGGCTTATAGGAGTGTATAAATGGTAAATATGATATTTTAAATTGTTTGATATTAATGTACCCACACTCATCAAATGTTAATTAACCAAACCAAGACTTTAACACAACTGTGCAGCAAGATCAGATCTTAAGAAATTTAATACAAGTTAAACTCTTGTGTGACTGAACCTTAAAAAGAATAGAAGAGCTGCAAGCCAGAAAAAGAAAACATTATTACAGTTTTGGATTATTTTAGTTTTCAGAGGGGGTGGGGTGTGGATGAATAAAAATCTAATTTATTGTAAGTCTGCCACATATTTGTTTATGCTGATGGACCAGTTGGCCCACTGGCACAAGAACAATCTAAAGGACTGTTACACTGATCAAGACAGTTACATAGTTTTGTAATGTATTTAATCACACCTGACTATATTTGACATGGTCTACCAAACTGCAGATAGTATTGACTTTCACCTCTTGGTAGGAAGCTTGCACTTGCTCAGTCAGTAAAGTATCAGACTTCAAATCCAAAAGTTGTGGGTTCATTGCCCACCCAAACATTGCATGGCATGGCTTTCTTGGTGAGTTGTTGATAAAGGCACGCAGTCCCCATTTCTGCAGCAAGATATAGTCAATAATGTGTTAAAAACTCCATTAAAACCCACAAAAACAATACAAAATCTCCTAGTGGATTAATTCAACAAAAGAATTGAGCATACACTTCATAAGTGGGTGCACTCTATATATATATATATATGCAAGTGTAGATAAGGTTATTATACTTGGGTATTTTCAATTTACCATCTATGCTTACTTCCAAGTCCAGTCCAACTGCAAACTGCACAGACCCAGATCTGCCATCTCATAATGCTCCATCCGATCTGCGTCTGTACTTTATTAGGAATAACTAGAACAAACAACTAGACCCTCATATGAACATGCATAATACTGGCTTCCAGGCAGTTACCACAGATGCTTTTGATCCAAAGCTTTTGATAAATGGTTCAGGAATGACCTTGTGTGGATTGTTCCACCTAGCCTGCTTGAGGATCCCTAAAGAACCTCCCTATCTTAGAGATCTGTTGGTTCAGAACCTTTGGCCCCTTGCACTACATTAACCAGTACTGTCCCAGAAATCAACATCTGCACTGACCAAAGTACAGGGGTTTCAACCCACTGACTCCCTGTACCAGCTACAAATATAATAACATTGCCATATGATACACAAGACACATTTATGTGCAAATATGGCAATACACATTGTGCGTGAATGCACATGGACTGACCTCAATATACATTAAATTCTTCTTTCATAAGAATGGCTGTTTGTGATTATTATTATAATAACTGTCTTCATACACACATCTGCCTAGGACAAAAATAATCAAACTGACATAAAAGCTTATATTTCTCATTAAGCTTAGTGTGTGCCACATATAACTGAATTCAGCTGGTCATTTCAGCCATACAACGTCCATCTTGAAATAGACTCTATACTGTCAGTGTGGCATTGTGGTAAAATAGACTCTATACTGTCAGTGTGGCATTGTGGTAAAATAGACTCTATACTGTCAGTGTGGCATTGTGGTAAAATAGACTCTATACTGTCAGTGTGGCATTGTGGTAAAATAGACTCTATACTGTCAGTGTGGCATTGTGGTAAAATAGGTGTCACTTAATAGAGATGCTGAATACAATGTATGAAACATTCAGAATATTAAACTATTCCAGCAGTTGTAACAGATAGCAGTATAAAATAGATTTTCATTTTGTCATAGCTAAGATTACTTTTGTAAACCACACAGCTTCCTGACAAGACTCATCAACATTGTAATGATGTAGAGAATTAACACTTTATGTACAGGTACTGTGGTCAAATCTATGGTCTGAGGACTCTAGATGCCCTCTACCCCTGTCCATGTGCTGCTGCTTTGTGCATGCAGTGAGTGAACAAAAATCCATATTTAAAAATTGGCAAGGCTAGAAACCATACACCTCGTATAACTCAGTATGCAGCAACCAGACTGATCACAGGTTTTTTTTTCTTTATATATAATACAAAGCTACTTTTGTGGACACAATTCTGTGATTTTCTTGCAGTCTGAAGGACAGGTTGTACGTACAATGCCATATTATGTCTTTTTCTATACAACTTTTATTGAAAGGGGATAAGACAAAATTTATGAGCTGAGACACTTTGCAGTAATCCGTCACTTCCAATATATGATGAGAATTATTATGTTTGTATATAAGCAAATAAGCATATTTTTAAAATATAGGTCAGCACAGTCCTGGCGATACCGTGCCAATTTAAAGTTAAGTTCCAGTGGAAAGGAAAAACTTTTCAAAATATTTGCAAAGATTACAATTCACTTCCAGGCAACTAGTTTTATTTGTAAATTTTGTGAATATTGCATTTTTCAGCCTGAGCAGTGGAGATGATCAGCTGGAGAAACTGGCTGAGTTAGAACGGCTTCTCGCCCAAGCTCAGGTGGAAAAGATGAAGATAATTGAGGATCAGGTGCTGTATCTTACGAGTTTTTAAAAAATTCTTTCTTTCCTTAAAATTTCAATTTCAGTTTGGAGGGATTTCAACCCACCATGTTTATGGCATAGTTTCCATTCACATTTACCAAAAAACAGTTTGTATTACTAAAACTAATTGATGTTTTTACCAAATTAGTAACTGAAGTACTATTTCAATGGCCTTTGTCAGTTATTTCAAGGGAGGCAACTCAGATTTAGGTAAATAATAATAGTTATATCACTTGTTATTCTCCCACTGATGGTGGTGCTCAGAACAACAGCAACAAGAGAAATGGCTTTTACAAGGAAATCATCAAAATAAATAATTTTTCCCTCAATGTTTTAGATATTAATATAAATTTTACATATTAAAAATATTTTAAAGATATTATGTTGATTGTTTATTGCAGTATGCTTTGATGATAAAATAAAGACAATGTTACTACTTTCATTGTGTTTTATGCGATCATGCAAGGTAAGAGCAGGGACAAATCTTGACCCAAAACCAGCCAGTTTTAGTTGCTACCTCCCACGAGACTCCCCTGATATTGGTGAATACGGCATAATTAACAAATAAATTAATGATGAGATTTCATTCTGAGGGTACTAGGACAAAATGGTACGGACAAAATTGTATGGACGAAATGTTAAGTGGACATAATGGTATTGGACAAATTGGTATGGATAAAATGGTGCGGACAAAATGGTATGGGACAAAGTGGTACTAGGATTTAAATTGGTATAGACAAAATGATATGGTTTAAATATTGCAGACAAAATGGTATGGGACAAAACGGTATAAAATGGTACATATATTAGAATTTCAATTGCTAATGAAAATAATAATTACCTAAAATCATAATAAAATTTAATTTTTATACACATATTAAAATATTCACGCATCCATAAACTAACTGAAAAAGATACCAATACAAATGATTTTTATTAAATTCATGTAACTTCAGAAATGTTAATTGTATTTTATTTTAAAAAAATAAAGTGAAACTGCAAATAACTTATGCCAAATCTACAAAATGCAACAATACCAAATAGTAATTCAATGCAATTTTAATGACTGTTTTCTTTTACATACACTTAATTTTTGGTGTCCCATCGTTTGCACGCATGTCAAAAAAGCGCAGACAATATATTTCAGCAATTGTGGCATTTGCAATTAGCGGAAAAGTGACACCCTACAAAAGCCTGGTAAGACATACGAGACCTGTGTATATTGCATATATTTAGTGACGGTCTGCCGTGCAAACTTTTCACAGCTCATGCGAGTGACATTTTCTGAACTGCACGAGTTGAACTTAAAATATAGCCAATCTGGCATCAGACAAAGCTGACAGTTTAGAGTAGAAAAAACTACATTGCAGTCTGAGTTACAACAGTATTGTACAGCATATAGAGCTTATCGATCAAAGTGAACTGCGTGCTAACATGTGGGGTGCCTTAATTTTTGTAGTCTGAATCTAAAACTGAAAACAGTTGTATATCATTTTAAGAGGACTTTATTGTCTTGATTATTTAATTTTTAAACTTGTAAAAAATTTTCATCATGTTAGAATATGTTACTTCTCAAAAAGGGACTCGCAAACTTGTATTTCATGGTTATTTATTTACCAAGAACACCGATGGCAGTGATGGCAAGGAGCTCTGGCATTGTGAGAGAAGAACGTGCAAGGCACGAATTCATACACAAGCGAATGTAATTGTTCTTGAAGTTGGAGTTCATAATCACATGGTAACGCATGGGCAAGTCGAGGTTGAAACAGCTCATGCCAACATGAAAAGGAGAGCAGAAACAACCGAAGAAGCAACACAATTGATTATTCACAATGAATTGCTGAGTGTTGCAGTTGCAGCCGCTCGTCTACTTCCAGAACGAGCAACCTTATCACGAGATGTACGAAGGCATCGTCAAATGGCTGGACCGAATGATCAACAAGACATTATGGTTTATTCTCAGACACAGAGCAACCACCCATTCATCCGTGTCAACCGAGATAACATTTTTGCAGCCGACAATGATCTGGATTTCCTTTCGAGATGCCAACATTGGTTTGCCGATGGCACATTTCGAGTCAGCCTAAGTGGATACGATCAACTCTACATGATACATGGCTTTTTCAATGGCAAAGTTTTTCCTGCAGTGTATGCATTACTGTCTGAAAAAACTGAACAAGCATATCAACAACTCCTTCAAGAAATTCTCACCGTGCATGCAGGTTTAGATCCAGTTACTGTTGTATTTGATTTTGAATTGGCAGCAATTAGAGCTTTTCAGAATATATTTCCGATGGCAACAGTAACTGGATGCATGTTTCACTTCGGTCAGTGCGTCTGGAGCAAACTGCAGTCAGAAGGTTTTTCAGAACATTATAGAGATGAACCTGGTTTCGCGCTTCTTGTCAAGTGTCTTCTTGCTCTAGCATTTATTCCAACAGATAGCATAATAGAAGTCTTCGAAATTCTGACTGCAGATCCAGCATACCGATAAATTGAAGTAATATGTGATTACATGGAGGACAACTTCATCGGAAGACCAAGGAGAGGAAGAAGAGGTACACCAAGATTCACAATTCAGTTGTGGAACCAATATTCTAGATGCATCGATAACCTACCTCGCAGCAACAATGCACTCGAGGGTTGGCACAATGCTTTTAACAACATTGTTGGTTTTGCTCATCTGACTCACAAAATTGGCGCGAAAACTACAACAGGAGCAGCATAGCACACAACTTCAGCGTCATCAAATGGAACTGGGAACAACAACCGGAAAGAAGAAGAAAACATGTTCACGTCAACGAAGCACTTCACACCATAGTGGTCGATTACAATAACCGAGATCCGGTTACATATTTGGGAGACATTGCTAGAGTGCTCAGTATAAATGTTATCTGACTGCAACTAGGTTAAAAAGTTTGACCTCATATGATAAATTTTATTTGAGTATGCCTTGGATGTGTGACATTTTTTAGTTTATTTTTTCTATTTCTAAAATATTTTATAGTAGTCAGAGGTTTTGTACTTGTCATTTGTCATGTAGCTTTATAGTTTGCACTTTATTTATCTTGAAATGCTTTTTTATTTTAAAATTGTTTGTACAGATAATTATTATAAATCATCCATGGTCAGCTCACAATAGCAGCCTATTAAGGTTATTTAGTAAAAACTTGTCTGTTTGTTTTACATTTTATATTAATAAAATTGTAGTCGTACCATTTTGTCTGTACCATTTAATCCTAGTACCATTTTGTCCAATACCATTTTGTCCGCACCATTTTATCCATGCCAATTTGTCCAATACCATTATGTCCACTTAACATTTTGTCCATGCCATTTTGTCCGTACCATTTTGCCCGCTACCATTTTGTCTGGCCACCATTTTGAGTACTATTTCACATCATTTCCCAGTATTTTCATCCTAGTTGTCAGTGTCAGCTTGTTTAATCACTTGATCAGCAGAAATAGAAAATTAAGCAGGACCCTTTTATCGTTAAAAAAACCTTTGTTGACAGATTCTTTTTACACTACAATACAATGATAGTAGCAGAATTGCTTCAGTTTGTAACAGCTCTGTTAAAATAAAATCAATTTTACAGTTCCATAATTTTTTTTGGGTCCTATCATATGAAATATTAGTGCAAAACAATTCACCCTGTAACTGTGTATTATTTTTTTTTAATGCTAAGAGTGGAAAATCAGTTTGAAACAATATTTTCCTTTTAAATGTTACATTTAATCTTCATTAACAATAAATAATATTTGTTTGTCACTGTATTCTTTATATGTATCGATATGTACTGTATACACCACACCTTTGATAACTCATGCCTAGATAACTCATGAAAACTCCTGAACTCACTGATGATGTTGGGTCAGGTAAGAATCCCTTTTTAAACTAGAAAAAAAACATAAATTCCCCCCCCCCCCCGTTTGTTGAATGTGAAGAAAATCACTATCTAAATTGATAAATGAAATATTGCTTGCTTGTTTTATTATTGAAAATGGTGGTTACTACCCGGACATTTTGAATCAACCTCATGAAATTCTCTATTTTTAATAAGAGGTCAGATGTTTTGTTAAATCTTCATTCCAAACAACATTCTTAGTAGCTGTAAATAACAAAATTTGATGAAATTTTGATCAAAGAAAGTGTCTGTAATACCTGATAACTAATGTCAATAAGACAAGTTTTGTCAAGTGAAATTTGTGTTTCTGTTTCATCTTTTAATTTGTTTTTGTTGTAATTATCATAAAAGCAATATGTCGTCTTGTATTCAACATGAAAAATGTCAATCTCTCATTTTCCAGCAGATTGGTGCAATTTTAATTCTTCTTTCCAGTAGATCTATGCAACTTAAATTATTTTTTTCCAGTAAATCTGTGCAACTTAAATTCTTTTTTCCAGTAGATCTATGCATCTTAAATTCTTTTTCTTCTAGTAGATCTATGCAACTTAAATTCTTTTTTTCCAGTAAATCTGTGCAACTTTAATTCTGTTTTTCCAGTAGGTCTGGGCAACTTTAATTCTATTTTTCTAGTAGACCTGGACAGCTTTAATACTTTTTCTTCCAGTAGACCTGGGCAACTTTAATACTATTTTTCCAGTAGACATGGGCAACTTTAATACTATTTTTCCAGTAGACCTGGTCAACTTTAATTCTATTTTTCTAGTAGACCTGCACATCTTTAACACATTAACCCCTGGTGACAAGTTTGCATGGCAGGAGGTAGTAGCCTACTGCCGAGCTCTGTAGCGTCAAGGTCCTGTATGATACACAAAAGTGGGTGATATTATAGAAAGGTAGACAGATGTAGCTCTACAATGATACCAAATTATCTGGAATTTCAAGTTGGACTAAACAAAATACAGTGGGCCCCGAGTGGCCGAGTGGTCTAAAGCGCTCACCGTTCCGGATCACTGCCATCTCACCTCTGTCTGCGTATGTTCGAGTCCAAGGCTCGGCTAGCTTGGGTACATGGGAAAGCCTGCCAGTAGCTTCTCGTGGGTCGGTGGTTCTTTCCTGGGTTTTCCAGGGTTCTTCCTCCACCAGTTATACTGGCCGCCATATATGGCCTATCTTGTGCTGAAAAATGGCGTTAAACCCTACAACAACAACAACAACAAAATACAGAGGGAAACCCGATTTTTTTTTCCACCCAAATTTTGCCCATGGTCAGAATCCAATTTTTTCTCCAGATTTTAAACTTTTTGGTCTCAGATCTAAGGCAGACCGGAATGAACTGCAGACAGACAGATGAACCTTTGCAGAAAGTAGGAAAAGATGGGCATTTGGAATAAAGAGTGGTCTCAATATGAAAATATTGGGTCCGTTAAGCAAAAAAATACTTAAAAAATATATATAAAATCCAACTTTTACCCTTCTGCTCATGTGCAAGCCAATTAGCCAATGAAAAACGATGTTTCTAACACAACTAGGCATTAGGTTATTGGAAAATCACCAGGAAGTTAGTGTTTTAGGATGTATTCAGAAATAGCTTTCAAAATGTGTATCCTACTTGAATTTCAGATCAAAATGACAAAAACCTCCAGGGGTTAATGTGTTAATGGGTGCATTTTGATGATGTCACCAAATTTGAATATTCCTTGCATGTTTAATCACTTGTGCATCGACATTACACATAAATTGCAAATTTAGCAATTCCTTGACGATTTTTAAAAATAAATAAAAAATCCTTGTTAACACATTAACCCCTGTTGACGAGTTTATGTGGCAGAAGGTAGTAGCCAGCTGCCAAGCTCTGTAGTGTCAAGGTCATGTATGATACACTAAAGTGGGTGATATTGTAGAAAGGTAGACAGATGTAGCTCTACAATGATACCAGATAATCTGGAAGTTCTAGTTGCACTACAAAATACAAAGGGAAAAACCTCATTGTTTGGACCTGATTTTTTTTCCACCCAAAATTTGCCTGTGGTCGGAATCCGATTTTGTGTCTGGATTTTAGACTTTTTGGTCTCAGATCTAAGGCAGACCAGTATCAACTGCAAATAGACAGATAAACCTTTGCAAAAAGTAGGATAAGATGGGCATTTTGAATAAAGAGTGGTCTCAATACGAAAATAATGGGTCTGTTTAGCAAAAAAAAGAAGGAAGAACTCCCAACTTTTACCCTTCTGATCATGTGCAAGCCAAATAGCCAATGAAAAACGGTATTTCTAACACAACTAGGCATTATGTTATTGGAAGATTACCTGGAAGTTGATGTATTTGGATGTATTCAGAAATAGCTTTCAGAATGTGTTTCCTACTCAATTTCAGACGAAAACAACAAAAACCTCCAAGGGTTATTGTGTTAAGGACAATCTGTGTGGAGAAAAGCAAAATTTTGTCTACAGACATGGACATCAGATAAATTAAGCATAAAGTGTACTGATAAAAGAAACTTGGGTGCACAGATTACCTGCATGCGCACAGATTAGTGGAAATATGACACAGGCACACAAGCACCAATATGTGATTGCAAATCCTCTATTAAAATTTCATGCATTGGATATAGTTTAAAAATTGGATGACCCCAGCTGAGCAGAAGATAAAATATCAAATATTAATGTGATAACAAGATTAAAATGTTGAAAATCAAGATCATTAATTCCTAAAATTATGAAAGTTCAAGGTCATAAATATGACATTTTCTTTGCAGGTAAAACGCAGAGAGGCTGAGATGGTGGCCTTACATGAGGAACGACAGAAGAGAGAAATATTGGAAAGGAGGTTGCAAGAAGAAACACAGTTACGAGAGGAGCTTATAAATCAAGAAATTAAACTTCGAGAAAAACAGAAACAACAGGTTCCATATTATTAGTATTTTACTGTAGTTAGTATATCTCCATGTTCTTAATGCGCATTTAACTCCGTATAGCATTGACATATCACAAAGTGTCAGGCTGTACAGTTTGAAAAAATGTTCAGTGAGATTGATCTAAATTCTGTGAGAACTGACTTTATTCATTGTCAGCCATGTAAATTGATATGAAGTGCATGCAATCAGTCACTTGTTTTACTTGTAACATGGATTAGTAAAATGCAAATTGTGTGGAAAATACAGTCATGACTGTTGTGTGCAAAAATTCATACAGGCATGACTATAGTGTGGAAAATACAGGCATGACTATAGTGTGGAAAATACAGTCATGACTGTTGTTTGCAAAAATACATAAATGCATGACTATTGTGTGGAAAATACAGGCATGACTGTTGTGTGAAAAATACATACGGTCATGAATGTTGCGTGCAGAATACATACAGACATGACCATTGTGTAGGAAAATAAATACAGGCAAGATTATTGTGTGGAAAATATGTACAGTCTTGACTATTCTGTGAAAAATACATACAGTCATGACTGTGATGTGGAAAATACATACAGTCATGACTTGTGTGAAAAATACATACAGGCATGACTCTTGTGTGGAAACTACATACAGGCATGACTGTTGTGTGCAGAATACATAGTCATGACGATGATGTGGAAAATACATAGTCTTGAATGTTGTGTGCAAATATACATACAGGCATGACTTGTGTGCAAATATACAAACAGGCATGACTGTTGTGTGGAAAATACATACAGGTCTGACTGTTGTGTGGAAAATATGTACATTCATGACTATTGTCAAAAAAATATATATAGTCATGACTATTGTGTGGAAAATACATAGTCATGACTATTGTGTGCAGAATACATAGTCATGACTATGATGTGGAAAATACAAAGTCATGACGATTGTGCGCAGAATACATACAGTCATGACTATTGTGTGCAGAATACATACAATCATAATTATTGTGGGGCACATATGTACAGTCATGACTATTGTGTGGAAAATACATACAGTCATGATTATTGTGTGGAAAATACATACAGTCATGACTATTGTGTGGAAAATACATACAGTCATGACTATTTTGTGGAAATTACATATAGTCATGACTATTGTGTGGAAAATACATGCAGTCATGACTGTTATGTGCAGAATACATACAGTCATGATTATTATGTGGCAAATATGTACAGTCATGACTTATGTGGAAAATACGTCCAGTTATGATTATTGTGTGCCAAATATGTACAGTCATGACTGTTGTGTGGAAAATACATACAGTCATGATTATTGTGTGGAAAATACATACAGTAATGATTATTGTGTGGAAAATACCTACAGTCATGATTATTGTGTGGAAAATACATAGTCATGATTATTGTGTGGAAAATACAGTGATGACTATTATGTGGAAAATACATACAGTCATGACTATTTTGTGGAAATCACATATAGTCATGACTATTGTATGGAAAATACATGCAGTCATGACTGTTGTGTGCAAAAATACATACAGTCATGACTGTTGTGTGCAGAATACATACAGTCATGATTATTATGTGGCAAATATGTACAGTCATGACTTACGTGGAAAATATGTCCAGTTATGATTATTGTGTGCCAAATATGTACAGTCATGACTAGTGTGGAAAATACATACAGTCATGATTATTGTGTGGAAAATACATACAGTCATGATTATTGTGTGGAAAATACATACAGTCATGATTATTGTGTAGAAAATACATACAGTCATGATTATTGTGTGGAAAATACATAGTCATGACTGTTGTGTGAAAATTACATACAGTCATGACTGTTGTGTGCAAAATACATACAGTCGTGATTATTATGTGGCAGATATGTACAGTCATGACTGTTGTGTGGAAGATACATACAGTCATGATTATTGTGTGGAAAATACATACAGTCATGACTGTTGTGTGGAAAATACATGCAGTCATGACTGTTGTGTGCAAAAATACATACAGTCATGATTATTATGTGGCAAATCTGTACAGTCATGACTGTTGTGTGAAAAATACATACAGTCATTATCGTGTGGAAAATACATACAGTCATGATTATTGCATGGAAAATATGTACAGTGATGACTGTTGCGTGGAAAATACATAGTCATGCTTATTGTGTGGAAAATACATACAGTCATGACTATTGTGTGAAAATTACATACAGTCATGACTGTTGTGTGGAAAATACATGCAATCATGACTATTGTGTGGAAAATACATGCAGTCATGACTATTGTGTGCACAATACTTAGTCATGATTATTATGTGGCAAATATGTACAGTCATGACTGTTGTGTGGAAAATACATAGTCATGACTATTGTGTGGAAAATACATATAGTCATGATTATTGTGTGGAAAATACATACAGTCATGACTATTGTGTGAAAAATACAGGCATGATTATTTTGTGGAAAATGCATACAGTCATGATTATTATGTGGCAAATACATACAGGCATGATTATTGTGTGGAAAATACATACAGTCATGATTATTGTGTGGAAAATTCATACAGGCATGATTATTGTGTGACAAATTCATACAGGCATGATTATTGTGTGGAAAATACATGCAGTCTTAACAAGAATATATAAAATACATGCAGTCATGACTATTGTGTGAAAAATACAGGCATGATTATTGTGTGGAAAATACATACAGTCATGATTCTTGTAGGAAAGTACATACAGTCATGATTATTGTGTGGAAGATACATACAGTCATGATTATTGTGTGAAAAATGCATACAGTCATGATTATTGTGTGGAAACTACATACAGTCATGATTATTGTGTGGCAAATACATACAGTCATGATTATTATGTGGCAAATACATACAGTCATGATTATTATGTGGCAAATACATACAGTCATGACTATTGTGTGGCAAATACATACAGTCATGACTATTGTGTGGCAAATACATACAGTCATGATTATTGTGTGGCAAATACATACAGTCATGACTATTGTGTGGCGAATACATACAGTCATGACTATTGTGTGGCAAATACATACAGTCATGACTATTGTGTGGCAAATACATACAGTCATGATTATTGTGTGGAAAATACATACAGTCATGATTATTATGTGGCAAATACATACAGTCATGACTATTGTGTGGCAAATACATACAGTCATGACTATTGTGTGGCAAATACATACAGTCATGATTATTGTGTGGCAAATACATACAGTCATGATTATTGTGTGGCGAATACATACAGTCATGACTATTGTGTGGCAAATACATACAGTCATGACTATTGTGTGGCAAATACAGTCATGATTATTATGTGGCAAATACATACAGTCATGATTATTATGTGGCAAATACATACAGTCATGACTATTGTGTGGCAAATACATACAGTCATGATTATTGTGTGGCAAATACATACAGTCATGATTATTATGTGGCAAATACATACAGTCATGATTATTATGTGGCGAATACATACAGTCATGACTATTGTGTGGCAAATACATACAGTCATGACTATTGTGTGGCAAATACATACAGTCATGATTATTGTGTGGCGAATACATACAGTCATGACTATTGTGTGGCGAATACATACAGTCATGACTATTGTGTGGCAAATACATACAGTCATGACTATTGTGTGGCAAATACATACAGTCATGATTATTATGTGGCGAATACATACAGTCATGACTATTGTGTGGCAAATACATACAGTCATGACTATTGTGTGGCAAATACATACAGTCATGACTATTGTGTGTCAAATACATACAGTCATGACTATTGTGTGGCGAATACATACAGTCATGACTATTGTGTGGCAAATACATACAGTCATGATTATTGTGTGGCAAATACATACAGTCATGACTATTGTGTGGCAAATACATACAGTCATGACTATTGTGTGGCAAATACATACAGTCATGACTATTGTGTGGCAAATACATACAGTCATGACTATTGTGTTCGATATACATATAGTCATGCCTACCATGAACTGTAGTACATTACATACATGGTTTTACTTAGAATATGCAATTTTTCAAAACACTTGCAAGTTAGGGTCTTTTGGTTCAAAATACCATGAGGAAAAACAAAATTTAGGCATAAGAAATTTATAGTGTTCTGTGACAAGTGGAACTTGGGCAATAATGCTGTTGGATGGTCCAGAATTCTCAGACATTTTTCCTCAAATTGCAAGATGTCACTGGTTTGCATGGACTCAGATTTGGAATTGCATTATATGCAGTATTCACATTTGGGTGGACATTCAAATTGTCATGTCATATGTTGCTCAGGACAAGCAATGTCATATGTTGCTTAGAACAAGTAATGTCACATGCTGCTTAGGACAAGTAATTTGTACACAGGCAATCAAACGTCCCAATGCAAATGACCTGTTTGTAAAGATGTCATCTGAAATTCTTAGACAGGATAGTTAAAAACTAATGTAAATGGGCTGGCAGAATCATGAGCTTCATTTGTCCTTGGATAAGCAAACTTTAATTTAAAAAATTCTTTGTGAATGGCTCTAGGTCCTTCCTAGCATATGTGGCTGGCTAGAGCTTTTGAACTGTCCCCTCAAATCTTTCTAAATAACCCAAAACTTAATGTTTTATTTCTGATAAAATATAGATTGAAGTTCTTGATTCTGTTTGCCTAAATATACATGTTTTCTAGGGATATGGGTTTCCAGTTCCATACTCACCTTCCTTCAGGTATTTTCCTATTGGTTGGTTTACCTTTCCTTTCTCCCCTTATAATAGTTTTGCACATTGAGTGACCTCTGCCCTAAAGTCTTGCTAGTATTGTCTAGTCTGATTTAGCCTTTAATATCTTGTGTTTTCTTTTATTTTCTGTGGGGTCATAGGATCCTCTAGTGTTCAGGCCCAAGGTCTTCAAAACTATTCTAAAACTCATCTTTTGATTACTTGCATCTGAATGGTCAGTGGCTTTATGTGTATCCCAAACAGGTGTCAAAACTTTGTGCTGAATTTGTGTTTGAAACTTTTGTTATCAGATGGACTGGTTCGAGACTCTTAGTTTTTAAGACTGTGTCTCCAGGTTTTCTTAAAGAGGACCATCCAGATATGGGGGAAAATGTGACCCTTTACTTCCATTTCAAAATCTCAGGAAAAGCTCCATGAAGGAAGCAGAAGAATATTATGTCATCTTATTTAACACACTTTAAACTGTGCCCATTTGAAACATCGGATATGGCTTTTAGATACATGGACATGACTGTAATGGACTTCCAATAAACAATTCACACTTATACTCTACAGTAGCAGTAGCACACATGCTTGCTTATAAGTTGAGTGTTACTGCGCACAACATAGACCCTGATTTGCCACTGCATATTGTGCCAGCAGATCAAGGTTTCTATATTTTTGTTCTACTGATTACCCCTAAAAAAAAAACTACATAAACCCAGATTAGGTGGCATATTTTGTATTACAGAACTAGGTCTATTTAGTTTCCAGTTGGACTTATAAATAACAAGTATAGTATTTATTGGTAAATACATATAAAATGACTTAACAATTTAGACAATATTAGACCTTATATGAGGTTATAGGTAGTTGAAATTATTAACATTACTTTTTCTTTACGTGTTTAACAGTGTTAGTTAATGTTAATTTGAATGTGTTTATGACACAGTTTAGAACGTCACATCTGTCATGCATAATTCAAGATATTGAAACCTGAGTAAGACCACTCCAAGTCCAAATATTGGTTGCTGAGAATACAACACTACTTTTGTATAATTATGTCTGTGGCAGTCATAGAGTATACTACTTTCTTTTAGTGATACTGCCTTATGATGAAGTACAATTATACACAAATCTTTGCTATATAATATGCACCACTCCAGTAGCCTGATGTTTAGAGTATCCACCTCGGATGCATAAGGTTGCACACTCAAGCCTCAGCCAAGTTATACCAAAGACTTATAAAAATGGTACTAACAGCTGCCTCACTAGGCGCTCAGCACTAAGAGGTTAGTGTTAGGACTGGTCAGCCTGGTGTCAGGATAATGTGACTGGGTGGGACATCAAGCTACATGTCTGCGGCATGATGACCCAGTGCTAGACATCACTATAAAACTGCCACACTGCAGATATCATAGTGATATGACTCAAAAATTGTTAAAGCTACATTAAAAATCCAAATCACACATACATGCTATAATACAGTGGGTTTCATGACTATACAGTCTTATAGAAAAGTGTTATAATGAAAGGTGTTGTAGTGAGTGATTATTGTACATAACTTCATAAGCTATGTGAATATATTGATATTTTTAATCAAAGTCAAGATTGCACTAAAGGTTGTCAGTTATGTTTGTTCTAACTTCAGTTATCTCCCTTTTCCAGGCCCGCCCACTGACTAGGTATCTACCAATCAGAAGTCCAGAATTTAATCTCAGACAACACATCGAATCAGCAGGGCATCACATAGATATGTGTCCACACATCAATATCACAGCAACGACGTGTAAAGGATTCCTTCACAAAATGGGAGGTAAAATTAAAACCTGGCATAAACGTTGGTTTGTATTCGATCGTGTAAAACGTTCATTAGTGTATTACACAGACAAAACTGAAACCAAACCCAGAGGTGGGATTTATTTCCAAGCCATTGAGGAAGTTTACGTAGATCACTTAAAAAGTGTCAAAAGTCCAAATACGAAATTGACGTTTTGTGTGAAGACATATGACAGGACTTACTACCTTGTGGCACCTACACCAGAAACGATGAGGATATGGATTGATGTGATATTCACAGGAGCAGAGGGATATCAACAGTTTTTCTAGTACCTAGTTCATACTTCATACTCCAGTATATATTCATTTGAAAAGTGTTTCAAAATAATGTTATGAAACAATTTTGTTCATATTTTTAATTGCCTTGTTCATATAGCTACAAAAGTTTCTATATAGAAGGAAATTTCTAAATATCTGGTTACAACTCATTCAGGTTACAATACAGATTGGTTATGAAAACTTTTTTAACAACCTGGAGTGGTTAATTTCTTTTCGAAATATGTTATTAGGTCAGGTTTTAATGTTTATGTACCTATTGTGGTCATTACACCAAGGTATGACTTCAAAGGACTCATAACAGAAACTATACATTGTAATCAGTTGTCATTGGTAGAGGTAATTAGATTACATTGTAATCAGTTCTCTTTGATAAGGGTAATTAGATTACACTGTAATCAGTTATCATTGATAGGGGTAATTAGATCACACTGTAATCAATTATCATTGATTGGTGTAATTAGATTACATGTAATTAATTATCATTTATTGGGGTAATTAGATTATACGGTGGTAATTGCTAACAGGTGCAGAACATTTAACAAACTGCCACTTGAACAACCAATTTATTTTTTCTTGGTTCCTCAAACTTGCTTTAATCATGCACATAATATTTCAAAGCTATTTCAAAACCACTATAATAGTACAGAAAAAAACATACAGATATCTTCCACCAGAGTGGTCATGTATTCAGACCATAGTGGTCACTGATGTTACTGATGAATAACCTCAACTTAACATCATATATAATGGGTTATCATAGATAATTAGTTATTTGAACAATGGGTGTGAATGTTTTGGACTGTGTCAATTTTTTGTGCAGTTTTGGAAACTAAAACTAAAACAATTTGTTTATTCTACAGCCATTATTTTCATCTATATTGTAATTACATTAATCTAGGTTGTCTTATTAGAATTAATTAGAATGTATATTTTATACTATGTTAATTTTGAAGTCATAGGGCCAAAATACATTGTGTAATGACCAAAAATCAAGTACTGAAACTTTGACATAGAACAGTTCTTATTATGATAAGAGATCTCTATTTATCAATATGCAACATTCAGATTGCAGAAATCAGTCTTTTATGCAAATTGTTTTGTTACTTTGAAAAGTCATAAATTAGATGCCTGGTTAGCTGCATTTAGTGCAGGTGAAAAAAGAATTAGATTTTTTTTATGGATTATTTGGCAAAATTGCTGTTTTACCTGAGTGTACTGGAGTATAGTTACCTTGTGCCACATAAATGTTGTTCATTGTTTTTCAGATTCATTATTATTGTTTTCAGTATTCATTATGTATACTGCTTTAAGCCTGATGTAATATATCACATAGGCACTTAGAGCTTAGTGCCTTGAATGCATTCTTTACAGCAAAAAATGAAAAAAGTATGAATTAGTAATTCTAGAAACAAAAACTTCTATTATATTAATACAGACCTCAAACATAGAATATTGCTCTTAAAATTCACAGAATACAATTGATCATTTTGTTCCATTCTCACAATAGCTGTTGATCTAATTGTAGTTGACAAATAGAATGCTTGCCTTTTAGCCATGTGTGATGCACCATAAAATATTAAAGAATGAAAATAGCCTGAATTGACATGCTGTCATTATCTAATGTCTGGAATTTACAAAGTATTGTAGTCTTCTTTACTTCCTTTTCATAATTCACTTTTTTTACCTTCATTGATTGGAAATATTGCTAGTATTTCTGAAAATTACTGTATTCAGTGTATTTCAGACAGAAAAAATATTAAGGTGTAAAAGAATATGTTTGTTGATGAAATAAAGGTATTAAAAGAGTTTGAAATTTTAGGAACAAGATAAAACTTGTAAAAATTTGAACACCTGCATAACATTCATGATCTTGCTCAGTTGGTAGAGCATCAGATTCATAAATCAGGGGTCACAGGTTTAATACCAACCAGTCTCAGTCAGCTGTCTTGATGTGTCCTAGACCAGTCTGGGTCAGCTGTCTTGGTGTGTACTGGTCCTGTCTGGGTCAACTGTCTTGTTCTTTGCTGGGTCAGCTGTCTTGGTGTGTCCTGGACCAGTCTGGGTCAGCTGTCTTGGTGTGTCCTAGACCAGTCTGGGTCAGCTGTCTTGGTGTGTCCTCAACCAGTCTCAGTCAGCTGTCTTGGTGTGTACTGGTCCTGTCTGGGTCAACTGTCTTGGTCTTTGCTGTGTCAGCTGTCTAGGTGTATCCTGGACCAGTCTGGGTCAGCTGTCTTGGTATGTCCTGGACTAGTCTGGGTTATCTGTCTTGGTGTGTACTGGACCAGTTTGGGGCAACTGTCTTGGTATGTCCTAGACCAGTCAGGGTCAGCTTTCTTGGTATGTCCTAGACCAGTCTGAGTCAGCTGCCTTGGTGTGTCCTAAACCAGTCTGGGTTAGCGCTCTTGGTGGGTACTGGACCAGTCTGAGTGAACTGTCTTGGTGTGTCCTAGACCAGTCTGGATCAGCTATCTTAGTATATCCTAGACCAGTCTGGGTCAACTCTCTTGGTGTGCTGAACCAGTCTAAGTCAGCTGTCTTGGTGTGTCTTAGACCAGTCTGGGTCAGCTGTCTTGGTGTATCACTGGGAAAGGTTCATAGCTCCCATTTCCTAAGGAATGTACAGCCAGTAATGTGTTAAAAGTGTGGTTAAAGTCAACAAATATATTGATCCTCCACCAAATGAAGTTGGCAGGAGATATAGAAATGGATTCCATTTGTCCAATCAGCCTGTCCATATTTCATATTATTATATCTGGAGCATATATGCTGACACCTGCTTTTATTGTTACACATCCATTTGTTGCTTGAAGCTAAATTATTAATCATGAGCTTGATCCAAATTAAACAAGTGCAAGTGCAAACTCGTGATGCCTATCACATTGTGAACTCCCTGTATAGGATGTCTTCAACAAATCCTCCTGTTTCCTAACAGACATTTTTTAGATTTGATGCAACAGACTGAACTCCCTCTATGAGGTAAAGCTTAAAGTGATCCTTTCAAGGGCCAACAATAAAATCAGACTGAACTCCCTCTAGAAGGCAAACCTTAAAGCAGTCCTTTTTAGGGTCAGCAACAAAATAAGAAAAATATACTTTAAGTATTGCAAGATTTTGTTTGGTTCACTTATATTTTAAAAAATTATTGGTATAATTTGGTGCAGCATACTGATAATCTAGAAAAATGGTCAAACATTGGTGTATTATAAACAATTCAAATTTTGTATTCCAAATGATGATCGTTACACTATACAAAATGGCCAATTGTTGTCACAATACAAAATGATTTTAAAATGTGTTGCATCCTGAGTGTTATATGGCAGAACAAAGTTGTTTACATTATTCAGGATCCAAAATCATGTTGTACGTTATACACAAGCATGCGTTGTACCCATGAAGACGGGGCAAGATTAACAAACCTGACCTATGTTCTGCCATCTGGTGCCAACCTATGAGATTGATCAAATGAATATAAAATTCATATTTCACAGCCATTATGGTTACAATAATTTTAAAAAATTGGAAATTGGTGCCTATTTTATGCCTTTGGAATCTTAGAAATTAAATTATCATTCACATTGAACTGTTTCACTTGTCTGCATCGGTCTTTCAAATGGTCACAGTAATTGTTACTTTTATACGATCAGCAGTGAATTTATGAAATAGAAACCATATGGTAGCTTGAACAATTTAAACAGGCTTTCTTCTGAAAAGAAATATTATTCATTGAATGAAGATAAATATGTTTTAATGTGAATAATGTAGTCTAAAAATATTTCTCAATTTTATCAATATCATCTGACTGTTGAATTGTAGATTGTATTTACACCATATTATTGTCGACTTTGACCGTTTCGAGGTGTCAATTAAATACATTTGTATAGATAGTATTTGTTTCATCTGCAATATCTTATTGCTGGATTTTAATGTGACAAAGTAAAATTCACAGTATTAGAGCAGATTTTTAAAATTTTGATTCTGAGAAATGAAAAAATGAATTTATGAATAAAGAGACAATTTATGTTTTGCAGTCATTGTCATTGTTCAGACTTTTAAAACTTTAAGATTTTTGCTTGCTTTATTGTACTGTAACAAAAAAAACGTGGATACCATCCCTTTAACGGAATAATTTGACATATAATGTAAATACCTTTTTTATTATTATATAACATAAAGTTGTACGAGTAATGCACTTGTCTCCTTTTTTGTATCTATCTAAACTATTATGATTCATGTTTCATTCAGGAAGCAGTGTTTTGTTTAGAAATTTATATAAAATCACTGGTGTGACCTCTCAGCCATATCATTATTAATAGTTAAACAAATTTTGATCAGTTTACTGTTTTTCTGTTAATTTTTAGCTCAACTCATCACATACCAGAAGAACTTGTGGGATGGTCTGTTATCCAGTAGCACATGGATGTATAAGGGGTGCCATTTTATGTCATATCAACTGGACATTAAAAGAAGTATTTCAGTTAAAACCACATTCAATAGGACCATATATTTTGGAGTGACAAGTTTGTCACCACTACTCGTCCTAAACTACATGTACTTGAAGAATTGGCATGAAACTTTACACACATATTCATCCCACGTTTGTGTTTGTTCTCTCTGAAAATGGTGTAATTCAGACATCAAATATGGCCTCCATAGTGGTCAGTTTGAAAGCTTGTTATCTCATCTCCATTTGAAAGGATATACATATTGAAATGGGGTTGTTGACAAACACAACTTTTTAGGATGCCTTGTCGGTCCTGTATGAAAATGATACCAATCAGACTACCAGTATGGTCTGCTTGAAAATATTGTTATCGCTACTGGATGGTCATATTGGCATGGGATTTTAACCAAGACTTCACCAACATGTGTATGTGGGAAAGCTTGCCAGTAGCTTCCCATGGGTTGATGCGTGTTCCAGGGGTCTTTCCAGATTCTTTTCACCAAATATGTTAGTCATTATGTTTTGCCTACTTTTATACAGAACAATGAGATTAAATCCAAAAAAACCAAACCAAATCAGAAGACTTCTTATAATGTCTAGCTGGTGTTAAATAAATCTGCTGCTGATTTGACATCCAGTATAGCTGTCTAGTTCATCCTATTAAAAACTTTTTTTCATAATTTCCCCTTAATGGGAGGGCCTATCGACATGGGCTAAAAGACTCGTGATATCTAGTTGGGCCTAAATAATAATGGTGCCTGTCTGAAATATAATGTGTCTGTCAAGGTGGCAGTCTCAAAATTATTGTTAACACTATTTCTGTATGGTTGGTCTTATTGACTTGGGTTTTTCACTCTAAGGTGTGTGGTCCTATTGAATGTGGTCTTCACTGTAAGACTTCTTTTAATGTCCAGTCGATGTGACATAAACTGGTGCCCCTTCTAAATCCACTTTAAATTGGCTGTTATATAGACCTTCTTAAAAATATCAATGCTCCTTCTTCGGAACAGATGGTGATGTTAATATGTTGTTCTCTTTAAAACATATCTTGTGATGTCTAGTTGGTACTAGACAAAAATGGTGCTGATCAATGGCGCCCCTCAGTGGCCAAGTAGTCTAAAATGCTCACAATTACAGATCACTGCCATCTCACCTATGTTTGCATGAGTTCCAGTCTCGGATTTGGCTGATGTGGGTATGTGAGAAAGCTTGCCAGTAGCTTCTCGTGAGCCGGTGGTTCTTTCCATGGTTTTCCCGGATTCTTCTTCCACCATTTATACTGGCATCATGTATAGCCTATCTTGTGCTGAAAAAATGGCTTTAAAAGAAAAGAGGAGAAAGAAGTGACCATCTGGAAAACATTCGATCACTTGAAGGGAAAATTATATTAATATTGGAATTTTGCTAAAACACTTCTCATTCACTAACTGTAGTGGTCTGTGTAACAAATGCAGTCTGCGGATTACAGCCTTAAATGATGCCATGTAGTTTTTTTTGTCAAAAAATATTAAATTATTGATCTAACCAAACTTTGCATTTAAAATGTCTGAATTACATGTAATGATTTTCTATCCATGATATCGGGTTAGATGGCAAAGGCCATGATAAAGAATTAGTCTTGAACTTAAAGGTATTGTAGGAACACGTTTGGATATATAAGAAAAACTGTTTGTTTCCAATTTTTATATTTTTGAGTTTCTCAAGAATATCAGAAATGGTTTCAGTACTTGGCAGTTAAAAAGCACAACAGAAATTGTATTTTCTTGGATTATTGAAATTCTTCATGGCCATTAGAGCATCAATCCCATTGAGGGACTGTTGTTTCTTATAAAGAAAGTACAGGCAGGTATGAATGTGTGAAATGGGCTTTCAGTCATGGTTAAAATGTATTGCATGTCAGGGATTATGATTTACAGTGTGAGTCATTCTGTTCTGTGCTTTATTAGGATTTATTGTTCATTAGTGAAATCTGACTCAAAACTTGGTGATATCTCTGATATGTTTCTCATAAACGAGCGATACCCATCTTAGTTGAAAATCTACAATCTATAATTCCTGTGGAATTCCTTCATTATACATGATTTATTATTCCTTTGTAGACTATTTTTACATGTGTTTAATGGTTATGTTTAATTTATCACACATTTATCATACAGCTTGCAGTTTAATTGTCATTTTCTTCAGATTATTTTTAATTGTCTTCTGCTGTGGGTTATAGTTCAATCCTGAAGATGATTATAATGAATAAAATGAAAATTACTTTTAT
The DNA here is from genome assembly GCA_028554795.2 of Sinohyriopsis cumingii. Taxonomy (NCBI): domain Eukaryota; kingdom Metazoa; phylum Mollusca; class Bivalvia; order Unionida; family Unionidae; genus Sinohyriopsis; species Sinohyriopsis cumingii. The sequence goes on along the minus strand of CM068831.1, from coordinate 109,944,073 downwards.
TTTTATTAATTTTCATGAACCAAGAAAGGAAATATTATTTCCATTTTTTATATCAGTTACCTTCTTGCTATCAACGAATAGACATTTTAAGAACTTGCATATTATTTCAATTAAAATTTGAATAAGTTCTTGTAAAAGTTATTACTAGAACTTTGAAATTGATTGCTGCAAATATTCACACATTATTACACAAGACCCCTTCCCCAATTCATCAAAGTAAGTACCAACAAACACGTTTGTTACTTCTCAAACCTCAAAAATATTATTCCAGTGACTTCACAGTATTTATTCACTCTTCATTTTTCTTTTAAAATAACTTGTCACCTTACCATATGTGTCAGTTTGAGCACATCAGAGAAAATACTTCTTGATAGATTTCTTCACGCTTATATTGAAAATTGGTGATAGTAAATAATTTGTTTAAAATAGCATTTACTTTATGAAAGATTTTTTTTAAAAATGTATTATATAAAATTGTCAAATATTAATTTTGTATTTGATGTTGTCCTTCTCTATAGCAGTAAAGAAATGTGAGTCAAGATATTTTTTTTTTGCTGATATGTTTTATAGAAATGTAAATGATCGATACTTTTTATGTATAGATATACACGGAAAATTTTATATTTTTAAAGTCTTGTACATAGCTTTTTAGAGTTCATAAAGGAGGTGGACATTATCTTTATTATGCCAAATTTTTCCTTCGATGAAACATTGTTAAGTCTGACACATGGTCAGATACTTGTGCTGTTTTTACCACTTTTATGTTTAAGATAATTGTATTGTTGTGTACAAACTGAACAAGAAGACTTGGAATACTGTACACCGTATTATATTTATAAGTTGGATCCAGCTGCATCTAAGTAGACCCAGACCAGCCATTGCATAATGCTTCAGAAGATCTGGGTCTATGCAGTTTGTTAGGAGTGATCAGTGGAACAGACAGTATAGACCCTGATTTTACCAGTGCTTTATGCATTGGTAGATCTAGGTTTATGTTGCTTGCAGTTGGACCAAACTTTTAAGCAAGTATATATGGTGTGCCATTACTTTCTGCCATTACAATATCATTAAAATCCTGTGTAGAAAGCCGACTTTCTTGAGTAGCGCTATTGTTTAGCATTAGATTTCTTTCATTTGATCTTGGTACAAAAGAAACTTTTTCTCCAGCAGAAAAGGAGAAAGTGGTAGACTGTGTTAGGGATATTTTGTGAATTTCTTAAGATCTGGATGAAAAATGAAAATAGTGAAATTTCAACTATCTTTAGATTTTGTCTGCCTTTCTGTTCTGAAGGGACTACCTATTTTGCCGAGTTTCATGACACTTTCCCCCAAGTCAGGTCAATTTTGAATCATTGGAAAAACAATGGTCCCCTACTGTAATTCATATGAATATAACATGGTCACCGATATAATATGGGTATTAACATGGATTTCATTTTTCTGGAATAATCCTATTTTACCACCATATTCACTCATAAGATGAGTACAATTGCAATCTGCAAAGACGTAGATCTGCTGTCGCAAAATGTGCTGGCAGACATGGTTCTGTGCAGTTTATTGATAGTAATCAGTAGAACAAACAACATAGACCCGGATTTGCAGGTGCACTATCATATGGCAGATAAGGATCTTTGTTGTTTGAAGTTTTTTGACTTGTAAGAGAATATATATGGTATATAATGTACATATATACCCCAGTTTTTTTCTTCATTTATATCAGGATTCAATACTGTAACTTCACTGAGCAGTGTAATAGTGAGGGACCAATGTACATGATTGTACATGCATATTACATTCACCTAGCTGTGTGAAACATAGATTCAGATATGACATTGCATAATGCATCTGGTGATCATGGTCTGTGGTTATTTGGACATTTTAAATAAAAAAGCAAATAGAGAAGACCTTAATCTGACAGCACATTCTGAAACAGCAGGTCAGGGTCTTTGCAGTTGTATGCACATTATTCCATACAAATAAAGTACTCCCTCATTTTAAGTAACTCATTATAAAGCCATATCCTTTATAAGGCAGGTATTGTCATGGATCCCAGTTATTATCTAATAGTAATGTTTATAAAATATCTCTGTATAAGGTGACCCCATATATAAGGCAGTCCACATTTATGGCATCCACATGCATCATTATAGTGAGGGAGTACTGCATGTATTTTGTTTGGTTTTGTGTTTTGCAGAAGACCAACATAAGTAGACTATTTTGTGTCGATGTAATTGGAGTAAAGTGCCTATGACAATGAATATACTATGATGGCCAACTGGGGCAGACCTAATGGTAGGATTCTAACTCTGACCCTTATGGTTGCAATTCCAGCATGCTAACCACTCAGCCACCATGGTTCTACTGTATGGTATATCATGTTACAATCGATGTATTATTGTTTTCTTATTCAAAAGTAGGCCTGTTAAGTTTCATTTTGCATTGGAAATTCTATTGTTTACTTTATGTTTGCTTTAATAGATTTGCATATACCAAGTTGTATGGCTGGATGATGTTTCATTTTAAAGAAAATTCAAATGTTTTGAATGAAGATACATTAATTCGTAACTTTGTGTGCCAATCATGCAGATGAATGGTCATATCTAGGACACAATGCAAAGTTCAATTTAGTTTAAACTTTGTTATTATGTTTATATTAGGTTGTTATGACTGTTCCACTGAAAACTTAAACAACCAGGAGTATGTTTGGACACTGTGTTTTCCTGTGCTGTTATGAATGTTCACTGAACAATAAAGATACCAAGAGTATGTTTAGACACTGTGTTTTCCTGTGCTGTTATGAATGTTCCACTGAACAATTAAATCGCCAAAGGTATGTTTGGACATTGTGATCAGAAAACTGGTTCGCCTCTATTTAATGTGTTGTTCAGCTTTGTAGGTAATCTTGATAATTAAAGAAACAGATTCTTATTTAGAATTCAGCTGTACCAAAGTCACTAAAATATTACAGCAGCAATTTTGGCCAAACCATATCTCTTCTCATAAGTTCCAAGATGCAGTCCATGTCATTTCACTTGAGTTCATAGAATCGAATATCTTCCTTTTTCACCAATGACAATGGTCAAGGTAATTTTCCCCATGTTTTCATTCATTCATTTGAAAAAAATAATTATGACTTATCCCTATTTTCCTTGCCCTGATATTTGTGTATTTACATCAACTTCAGTTTTGTGAAATGAATAAAGAATTTATGATCAGATGGATATATTTGTTTGTTGTCTTTCTGGAGATATAGATATTGCTATGTTCATGTGTATGTCTATCTGTCTTTTTATCTATAAGTCCATTTTCCAAATTTTTGTTTTCAGGGCAAAATTACAAAACCATTTACCAGTAAGACATCTCAATAACACTTAGTACTTGTAGTCCACATATGACTTGTACTTTTCACAATTCTTCATTTTCAATATTTTCAATGTTTTTTCCATTTATCCATCCATTATCCACACTTTCTTTTCCATAGCTAACTCCAGATATCTATATGAAATTTTGTACACATATTAGACTAGTGGTCTGGGTGTGTTATTCACAAGTCATATTTTCATCTGTTTGACCATCAATCCATCATTTACACTTTCTTTTCCAGACTACAACTTCAAAACTATTTAACATGTCTCTGAAATTTGGTCCATGTATTGGACTAGTGGCTCAGATTTGACATTTGCTTTTCACAATGCTTCAATTTCAATTTTTTTTGCCTGCTTGACTATCCATCCATCCATCATTTACACTTCAATTTCTGGGGCTAAACTCCAAAACCATTTTAAGATATAAACCATTAAATTTGGTACATATGTTAGACAAGTGTGAAATTTGGTACAGTTACTAGACTGGTGTGAAATTTGGTACACATATTAGGCTGGTTTAAAATTTGGTGCACATATTAGACTAGTGTGAAATTTGATACACATAATAGACTGTTTGAAATTTGGTACACATTAAACTGGTGTGAAGTTTGGTACACATAATAGACTGGTGTGAAATTTGGTACACATAATAGACTGGTGTGAAATTTAGTACACATAATAGACATGTGAAATTTGATACACATAATAGCCAGGAGGTGTGAATGTGCCTTGTACTATTCATACTTCATAAATTTTAATATTTTTAGTATTTTCATCTGTTTGTTCATTCATCCATGCCTTTTGTTATTTACAATTCTTCAATATCATTATCTTTTATGATTTTGTCCTTTTACTCAATATCAACATTTTTTCTTTCTGGGCAAAAATCCAAAACCATTTAACACGTTAACCCCTGGAGGTTTTTGTCGTTTTTGCCTGAAATTCGAGTAGGAAACACATTTTGAAAGCTTTTTCTGATGATCTTCCAATAAAATACTGCCTAGTTGTGTTAGAAACATCGTTTTTCATTGGTTATTTGGCTCATGCATGGGCAGAAAGGTAAAAGTTGGATTTTTTTAATTTTATATTTTTTGTTAAACGAACCCATTATTTTTGTATCGAGGCCACTCTTTATTCCAAATGCCCATCTTATCCTACTTTTTGAAAAGGTTCATCTGTTTGTTTGCAGTTCATACTGGTTTGCCTTAGATCTGAGACCAAAAAGTCTAAAATCCAAACACAAAATCGGATTCTGACCACGGGCAAAATTTGGGCAGAAAAAAATCAGGTCCAAAAAATGAGGTTTTTCTCTTTGTATTTTGTAGTACAACTAGAAATTCCAGATTATTTGGTATTGTTATAGAGCTATAACTGTCTACCTTTCTATAATAGCACCCACTTTAGTGTATCATGCATGATCATGACACTACAGAGCTCAGCAGTTGGCTACTACCTCCTGCCACATTAACTCGTCGCCAAGGTTAATGTGTTTTAACAAGGATTTTTTAACTTTTACAAATCATCAAGGAATGGCTAAATTTGTAATTTATGTGCAATGTCAATGCACAATTGATTAAATGCGCAAGGAATATTCAAATTTGGTGACATCATCAAAATGCACCCATTAACACATTAACCCCTGGAGGTTTTGTCGTTTTCACCTAAAATTCGAGTAGGAAACACATTTTGAAAGCTATTTTGGAATACATCCGAAAACAACAACTTCCAGGTGATCTTCCAATAAAATACTGCCTAGCTGTGTTATAAACGTAGTTTTTAATTGGCTATTTGGCTCATGCATGAACAGAAGGGTAAAAGTTGGAATTTTTTTATTTTTTGTGTGCTAAATGGACCTATTATTTTTGTATCAAGACCACTCTTTATTCCAAATGCCCATCTTATCCTACTTTTTGCAAAGGTTCATCTGTCTGTTTGCAGTTCATACTGGTTTGCCTTAGATCTGAGACCAAAAAATCTAAAATCCGGACACAAAATCAGATTCTGACTACAGGCAAAATTTGGGTAGAAAAAACTCAGGTCCAAAAATGAGGATTTTCTCTCTGTATTTTGTAGTGCAACTAGAAATTCTAGATTATTTGGTATCATTGTAGAGCTACATATATCTACTTTTCGATAATAACACCCACTTTAGTGTATCATGCATGACCATGACGCTACAGAGCTTGGCAGTAGGCTACTACTTCCTGCCACGTTAACTCGTCGCCAGGGGTTAATGTGTTAACAAGGATTTTTGAATTTTTTTACAAATCATCAAGGAATGTCTAATCTTGTAATTTATGTGCAATGTCAATGCTCAAGTGATTAAATACGCAAGGAATATTCAGATTTGGTGACATCATCAAAATGCACCTATTAACACATTAAACCCTGGAGTTTTTTGTCGTTTTCACCTGAAATTCGAGTAGGAAACACATTTTGAAAGCTATTTCTGAATACATCCAAAAATACCAACTTCCAGGTGATCTTCCAATAAAATACTGCCTAGTTGTGTTAGAAACATCATTTTTCATTGGCTATTTGACTCATGCATGGCTACTATTTGGCTACTACCTCCTGCCATGTTAACTCATCACCAGGAGTTAATGTGTTGAGATAAATATGGAATTTGATACATATATTGAACTAGTGGCATTGTCGTGCCTGCTGGTCCTAAATAAAAATTGTGTTGACTTGACCTCCAGTATAGTCACAGCAGCAGCCATCTTGAATATCATGTAATCATTTTTCCTCCTGAGTGGAGAGTTATATCAACATTGGGTTTCCACTTTGTATGATGACTAATTGGTTCCAGATGAAAGTTCTGGAGATCTGACTTCCACTATCACCAACATGGCAACCATCTTTAACATTTTGTTATTACAAGTTTTCTGGAGTCGAAAATCATTTTGACATAGGGTTTCTACCAGAAGACTTCTTATGATATCTAGTTGAATGTACATGAAAATGGTGCATATCTACTATCAAATATGGCTGCAAATGTGACCATCTTGAAAATCATTTTTAAAATTTTTGTTTCATTGAAACTCAGCTCAGGATTTTAAAATCAATTTAAATTCCATGTGATAACACTCTCTCTTAAACACACACACACACACACACACACACATGAAGAATATTCATGAGGCTTAATATCTATCAAGAAAAATAGGGTTTTTCTCATATTGGAAGTGGTAAAGTATGCACTAACTAGTAGATACATTTTTAGCTGTTAAAGTTCAACATTTTGTCAAAAGTAAACATTCCATTATACAATTTTGCTAAATGTTTTTTTCCCATATTTTCTAGTATAAAACATTCCTAATCATAACATTAGTAGAGTCTGTTGAAGCACGGCATGACTTGTACATTTTTTATCTTGCAAACAAAATAAAGAAATTAACTACCGGTATATCACTGAACAATTAAATTCCAGTAAAGACATCCCTTTAGGAAATTGTAATATATTTGATATATATTTCCTAATCGACACATTAAAGGATTTCCAAACATTTTTATTAACAATACTTTCGACTTAAAAAAGTACATGTATTAACAAGGGTATATTTTTGTTCTTAAAAATTGATCTTTTACAATCATTTTGGGTGTCAGTTTAAACTGAAAGGCAATTAAATGGGTATATTTGGTGCACTTTGGAGACAAGATTTTTTTTCCTTCAGTTTTTATCAATTATCTGGCATGATTATGCTTTATCTTTTATTATAATTTGTTTATAAGTTTTATTTTGTTATTATTTATCAAGTGTTTATACACAAATTTTAAATGCTTACTTGCTAAGAGCAGACTTTTGTTCGAAATTACATTCATAAGAGTTTTTCCCTTGTTGATATAATTTTTAATCTTTCTTTACCATTGAACAGACAATTTTAAATAATTGAAAAATATTGAATGTAATTATTAGTATTAACCTTTTGACGTACTGCTTCAAATTTGAAGAATGATCCAAGAATATCAAAGTGATGTTATTTCCATTCAATCACCATTTTGTTTCGGAATAAAACTCATTGATACCAGCAAAATTTTGAATATCCTGTTACATGTATTCTCCTCTGATGAGGGCTGCCTTTACGGTGTTGCTTAGGCATGGATTACATATTGCCAAAGTCTACTACTAATACATCTAGTAATTTTTGTTAATTTTTTCTGTCCTAATTTTAACATCTTGATGCCTCCAAATTTTCAGAATATTAATTTTCTAACCAAAGTTTGCCAGAGTCCTTCATCATTTGCATTAAGTTGTTCAGTCCAAGTGATCTTCATTCATTGAATAAAAGAATGAACATGAACCATATTAATGGTGCCATCTGTAGATGGGGCTATAGATTTATCTCTTGTTACCCTTTTGGTTTTACCACTCCAAATGAGTAGTTGCTCAGTTCATTTTCTATATATAATGAAAGATTAAGTAGTACTGGGAATTAATAACTTTTGACATAATCAATGATTTTGATTGAAGTGATTTTTCCAATTATTTGACAGATTTCTCATCCAACAAACCAGAAGTTTTTTTTTGTTTTTTTGAACTTGTTTGCATAGTTTAAATCCAACATATCAAAGAAAAACTCATAACAGTTGAAAGGAAGTACATCAAACAATTTCAATGTTTGGGAATATTTTATCTTCTAAAAATTTGTTTGCTCCTATTCAGATAGCTTTAGATTTTGATACATTGCAATGTTAACCTAAAACTGATTCAAAATCATTTTGAATTCTGACAATTCCATGTATGATGGTAGATCTAAAATACTGTTTAGATGGTAAAATGGAATCATAAGCATAATGACCCAGCTCAAATTCTGTCATGATAGAAAATACTGTTCTTCTTGAGCTCAATAGAGAGAAGTTCTGTTCCTATGATAAATAAGCATGGAGCTAACAGGTCTCCTTGATGACACCCTCTCTTTAGATAAAAAATTTAAATGAATAACCACTGTTGATGATGCAGCTTTAACATTGTGACTTATTACAAAATACTCTGAGCCTCTGGCAAATACAGTCATCAAAATTAAAAACTTTCTGAGTATTTTCTGAAAGTGTTTAATACTGATTCAGCAGATAAAAATGCTTTTTCAAAACCAGTTCATAACTGATTTGTTTCATTGAGGTGCACCATAAAATTATAGTGTTTTCACTAATAAATCTCATTTCATAAAATCTTTTTGAGTACCACTTGTTATAGGGGGTATTACTATTGAAGCTGATACTAGTTTGTAGTCCACATTTAGGAAGATAACTGGTTTCCAATTCTTTTAATATAAATCTTTTGGAATACATGTGATAATTCCCTGAGACTGAAAACCAAAGCTTTGTTTTCATATCAGAAATTCAGAGATCTCTATATAAATCCATCCAAATGTTTCCAAAAGAACTTAAAAAATTGAACAGTAATTGATAAGAACTCTGACTGGTTTCACTTTTCATGTTTTTTAATGCTAAACCACACTCATGCAAGCTCATCTGACCCTCACATAAGTTTCGTCAGCAATTGTTTTTTATTATGCATGTAGAAGTGTTAATTTGTATGTAGATCAAAAATTAGTTTTGATTTGATAAAGTTTTTCATAGAAATGTTTTTGTTCATTCAATATTTCTTTCTGATTTGTTAACCTTTTTACATTCATCCAGAATTAATTCATTCATTATTTTGTTAGTATAATTCCTCTTTTCCAGATTAAGAAAGAAATTTTAATTCTTTTAATCAAATTTCATACCATCATGTCATTACTCCCATATTTTTCCTTATTTCTTCCAGTTCAGTTTATTATTGATCTCTGTAATAATCTCATTGATTAAGAGATTCGTTAATAATTAAAATTTCAGCTTGAATTCTTTTAGCAATCTGTTTTTCTTTTGCCTTTTCCTGTGAACATTCATTTGTTTTAGTGCTACTGGTAATCTTCATTTTAAGAATTTCAGACAAGAGCTGATTAAATACATTCTAGCTTTACTTTCCTGGTGAATAATTGGTATCACCTTCAATAATTTAATAATTGGTATCACCTTTAATAATTGGTATCACCTTCAATAATTTAATAATTGGTATCACCTTTAATAATTGGTATCACCTTTAATAATTTAATAATTGGTATCACCTTCAATAATTTAATTATTGGTATCACCTTTAATAATTGGTATCACCTTCAATAATTTAATAATTGGTATCACCTTCAATAATTTAATTATTGGTATCACCTTTAATAATTGGTATCACCTTCAATAATTTAATAATTGGTATCACCTTCAATAATTTAATTATTGGTATCACCTTTAATAATTGGTATCACCTTCAATAATTTAATAATTGGTATCACCTTTAATAATTGGTATCACCTTTAATAATTTAATAATTGGTATCACCTTCAATAATTTAATTATTGGTATCACCTTTAATAATTGGTATCACCTTCAATAATTTAATAATTGGTATCACCTTCAATAATTTAATAATTGGTATCACCTTCAATAATTTAATAATTGGTATCACCTTTAATAATTGGTATCACCTTCAATAATTTAATTATTGGTATCACCTTTAATAATTGGTATCACCTTTAATAATTTAATAATTGGTATCACCTTCAATAATTTAATAATTGGTATCACCTTTAATAATTTAATAATTGGTATCACCTTCAAGATTGTACTTGTCAACTATATTTAAAATACTTCTTTAATTAAGTTAGTGTATTTCTTTTTGCCATAACAGTTTTGCATTTAACTTCCAGTAACCAAGACCTCAGATTAGTGTAGATAATGATAGTGTTAAGGTTAGAGCAGAGTAATCTGTAATGTTCCCTGGAACAATAGCTGAATCTGTAAAATATGAAAAATTTGTCTTCTAGAGATCAGTAATAAGTCTAATCTGCTTTGTTTTAATGGACTTTGAAGTCTCCAAGTAAATAATCTTGCATCTGGATTGACTGCCCTTCATGGATCTAGTAAATCAAGTTCATTTTTTATATCCTGGACTGCTCTTCAGGCCATGATTTCTGTTATGAACAATATTATATGATCATTATGTACCAAGTTCCATGTTTTGACCAACATTCCAGTAACCACAAATAATAATAGATTAATTGTCAAAACTTAACAACCTTGGTGGCCATCTTCAACATTTTGTTTTTGTTACTTCTCCAAAACAGAAAGGCTTACCAACCTGGGGTTTACACCAGAAGACTTCTTATAATGTTTTGTTTTTTTAAAAAATTAAAATGATGCAGATCTGGTGTCTAATATGACAAATATGGTGGTCATCTTTAAAAGATGTATCATTACTCTTAAATGGAAAGTCATTTTAACATTGGGTTTTCATCATAAGATTTCTCATGGTGCCTTGTTGGCACTAAATGTAAGTCATGCAGTTTGACCATGGTGGCCATATTGAAAATATTGTATATTCCTCCCAAAGTGATGGCTATAATCTGCATGTGTGTAACAAATTACTAGTAAAGTTCATCATTTATAATTTTATCTACCTAAATGTTTACTGAGTAGTGCAGCTGGCAGATGAATGCACATTTATATACCTTGCTTAATCTATGCAGATCATGCCTTGCAACTAGTTATGTCACGTTACTCTAGTTGCACAGTACTGGAATGTTGTGCTGAATGAGATGCATGAACAAGGGTTAGCACTAGCATTGCATATAAAGAGCTGACTTGTACAAGTAGGCATTCTTGTTGCAGAATTGCTAGATGTAGAAGCAGTATAGGCATTTACCAATTTCTGAATCATGTAGAAATGAACAATGAGCTAACTGTGGCTTGCTAGCCTGGTTATCAGGGTACCAGGATGTCGCTTGCTTAAATCAGGTCAGTCTAGCTGTTGTACTATACTATTTTGAACTGGACAAGCAAGTAAGAGGTATCATTCAGTCCTGTGTGGACATGCATTTGTTACATGTGTGGATGCAGATGTCTATCCTGTGTGGGCAGACATATTTCAGTCCTGTGTGGATATGTATTTATTTCCTGTGTGGATGCAGATGTCTAACCTGTGTGGGCAAACATATTACAGTCCTGTGTGGACATGAACTTGTTACCTGTGTGGGTGCACTTATTTAACCTTGTGATGGCTTGCATAATTTTGTCCAGTGTGTTCCAGTATTGTTCTGTGTGAGAACATACATGCGTCATGTGTAGACAATATGAGACCTCTGGGTAGACATGTTATATTCCCTGTCCATGTGAAGACTAGAATTTGAGATAAACTTTTGTAAACATAGGACTCTAGACATGTTTCTGTTTTAATTTAGCTTGGATTTAGTGGTTGATTGATGCCTCCTTACTCAATGAATGAAGTGTTAATAATGTGAATTGTGAATTTGCATTTGATTTGATATACACCATACGATAGTTTTAATATCATGTATTTGTGCACAGTTGTTGCTTACTCTCCTCATACACAGGCATATAGACAGGTCTATTGTAAGTTGTAATAGTCAGGTTGTGACATTATGGTTCTCACTAATAGACTTCTCTTCATACTTTAGTTGGTCCCAGCTGAAAATGGTACCAATCATACATCCAATATGGCTGCCATGATGGTAATCATGAAAATCGTCCTGCTGATAACTCCTCAAAATGGATGGTCATATTGACACCAAAGGATTTCTAATGTTGTCTAATTGGTTCTGAATGATGCCAATGGTGCCAATCTGACACTCAGAATGTCCACCACAGCAGTAATTTGAAAATCTTTTTATTGCTGAAAAATATCAGAGCTGGTCTCAGCACTCTGTAGTTAAAATGAAGAAATGATCTTATCTTGAATTTCTGGAAATTATTTTTGTCCAGTAGAGCAGCTGTCCCATTGAGTCCAGTTTTCATTTCTGGGGTAAAACTACAAAACAAAGATACCTGTGAAATTTGATGAACTGATTGGTACAGCTGTGATGATGTGCATTTTACTATTTGCGATCCTCAGTTTTAATGTTTTTAATGCTTTTGTTTATTTGTTAGTCCATCCATCCATTATAAACACTTCCGCTTCCAGGGCAAAATTCCAAAACTTATAGATGTCTCTATGAAATTTAGCAGACATACATGTCTTAGACTTTTGGTCAGATGTACCTTTTGCCATTCAATTTTCTTCAGTCATATTTTTGTTTGTTCATCCATCCATTATACACGTGTCTGTTTCTATGGCAAAACTCCAAAACTTCCTCTTTGAAATTTGGTACAAATAATAAGAGTTTAGGTCCAAATGTGCCTTTACAATTCATCAGCTTAAATATTTTAAATGTTTTTGTCTGTTCATTATCTATCTGCCATGGTCTATAATATATCACATTGCCTTCTGTATTCTACTGATGAAAGAAGTTTTATTTTGTGGTTTTAATCATGTAGGATGTTACCATGACACTAACTGAAAAACACTGTAATTGCAATTATGTCTAAATTTGTGTCAGATGTATATTGATTGTTCCAACCTTTACAATTAAGCCATTTAGGTACTTGCAAATTAGCTATTCTTACCCTTTGCTGCATCAATTAATAGTCATCATTTAGATTTGTTTAACTAGAAATATTTCAAAATAGATTGAACTATTTTGTATGTATGTGATGTTTGACATTAACCATTTGACTATCACACATTTTTGCAAAATGTCAACACTTTCAGATTCTGCTGAAGGACAGTTATGTCCTAATAGGATCAGTTGACAACCTCAGGGTAATACCTTTTTATTGCAGCAGGTCTTGATCTTGACAACCTCAGGGTAATACCTTTTTATTGCAGCAGGTCTTGATCTTGACAACCTCAGGGTAATACCTTTTTATTGCAGCAGGTCTTGATCTTGACAACCTCAGGGTAATACCTTTTTATTGCAGTAGGTCTTGATCTTGACAACCTCAGGGTAATACCTTTTTATTGCAGCAGGTCTTGATCTTGACAACCTCAGGGTAATACCTTTTTATTGCAGCAGGTCTTGATCTCGACAACCTCAGGGTAATACCTTTTTATTGCAGCAGGTCTTGATCTTGACAACCTCAGGGTGATACCTTTTTATTGCAGCAGGTCTTGATCTTGACAACCTCAGGGTGATACCTTTTTATTGCAGCAGGTCTTGATCTTGACAACCTCAGGGTAATACCTTTTTATTGCAGCAGGTCTTGATCTTGACAACCTCAGGGTGATACCTTTTTATTGCAGCAGGTCTTGATCTTGACAACCTCAGGGTGATACCTTTTTACTGCAGCAGGTCTTCATCTGTGCACAGTAGAGAGGACTTTGTGCCCCATAAATTATGAACTCCTTTGGTCCTGTTTTCCTATTGGTGCTGCTGCCTTTCTTGTGGATTTTTGTTTGAAGTCCCACATCAGACCAGCTTCTCCTTGGAGTCTTTCTGTCTTACTACTGCACTTTGTACATTTACACAGCAACTTTGCAATGAATGCCTTTTATTTTATGCACCTGTTTTAAACCCTTTCTAAATAATGAAGCTCACATTTATTTTGTTTGTGGAGTGTTGTTTAATTTTTGGTCTGCTTTTAGTTTTAAGAAGCCCCTATAGACAGTTCGCAGCTATATGCCAAATTTTCTTTTCTGGAAAAAACAAACCATGGACCTGTAACACAATCTGTAATATGTCTAAACCAAGAGGCTCAGTTACTAACACTAAAATTTGTGTTTGTATTTCTGACCCATTTTCAATCAAACCATGAGGAATTGGGTTAATATGACAAAAATCTCAGACAAGTTCTATAGTGGGCAAAATTCAAAAATATTACTTGGACAATTTTGCATCTGATTGGTTAACTTTGTTATCACAGATTTTAATCAGTCTTGGAAATATATGCTTATCCAAGTACGATTTCAAACTAATTAATTAGATAATAAGAGATCTCCACACATACTAATGAGGTTATTCTTGCATCTCACTGAGTTTTTATGAATTTTGAGGGCACATTTGTTTTAGGGTTATATGCTTATGTCACTAGGATCTCTGAAAAACTCAATAATTGGCAAGATCCATGCATAATAATTGCATCATATTCCATCTGATTGGCAGAGTTTGTTACATGTTTTGAAGCCATATTTCTGATCTGATTTTGATGAGACACAAAAATCCAAGTATTTTTGTTAATGATTTTCAAAACACCTTTAAGCAGTGCTGGTGAATTAATGTGGGATGTAAAAACATATAACAACATAATTGCTTTACAACTGTATACATTTATGTAGACTATTCAAAGGTAATTAGGACATTCTTTTGATGTACTTACCTTGATAATATGTTGACATACAAGAAATAATTTTGTTACCAAAGTAATTTTATTACCAAAGTAATTTCATTACCAAAGTTATTTTATTACCACATTGATTTTATTATCAAAGTTATTTTATTAACAAGGTTATTCTGTTAACAATTTTTTTTATTACCACAGTAATTTCATTACCAAAGTAATTTTGTTACCAAAGTTATTTTATTACCACAGCAATTTTATTACCAAAGTTATTTTATTAGCAAAGTTATTTTATTACTACAGTAATTTCATTACCAAAGTAATTTCATTACCAAAATAATTTTATTACCAAAGTTGTTTTTTTACCAAAGTTTTTTTATTACCAAAGTTATTTTATTAATACAGTAATTTCATTACAAAAGTAATTTTGTTACCAAAGTAATTTCATTACCAAAGTAATTTTATTACCAAAGTTATTTTATTACCACAGTAATTTTATTACTACAGTAACTTCATTACCAAAGTAATTTTATTACCAAAGTTATTTTATTACCACAGTAATTTCATTACAAAAGTAATTTTATTACCAAAATAATTTCATTTCAAAATAATTTTATTACCAAAGTTATTTTATTACCACATTAATTTCATTACCAAAGTAATGTTATTACCACAGTAATTTCATTACCAAAGTAATTTCATTACCAAAGTAATTTTATTACCACAGCAATTTTATTACCAAAGTTATTTTATTACCAAAGTAATTTCATTGCCAAAGTAATTTTATTACCAAAGCTATTTTATTACCAATGTTATTTTATTAACACAGTAATTTCATTGCCAAAGTAATTTCATTAGCAAAGTAATTTCATTACAAAAGTAATTTTATTACCAAAGTTATTTTATCACCACAGTAATTTCATTACAAAAGTAATTTTATTACCAACATTATTTTATTACCAAAGTGATTTTATTACCAAAGCTATTTTATTACCACAGTAATTTCATTACCAAAGTAATTTTATTACCAAAGGAAATTTATTACCAAAGTAATTTTATTACCAAAGTTATTTTTTAACACAGTAATTTCATTGCCAAAGGAAATTTTTAGCAAAGGAATTTTATTACCAAAGTCATTGTATTAATAAAGTTATTTCATTACCAAAATTATTTTACTACCAAAGTAATTTCATTACCAAAGTAATTTTATTAACAAAGTTATTTCATTACCAAAGTAATTTCATTACAAAAGTAATTTTATTGTCAAAGTTATTTTATTACTGCAGTAATTTCACTACCAAAGTAATTTTATTACCAAAGTTATTTTATTACCACAGTAATTTTATTACTAAAGTTATTTTATTACCAAAGTAATTTCATTACTACAGTACTTTTATTACCAGTTATTTTATTACCACAGTCATTTCATTCCTGAAGTAATTTTATTACCAAAGTAATTTTACTACCAAAGTAATTTTATTAATGAAGTAATTTTATTACCAAAGTTATTTCATTACCAAAACAATTATTTTACCAAAGTAATTTGATTACCACAGTAATTTTATTGCCAAAGTTATTGTATTACCACAGTAATTTCATTAGCAAAATAATTTTAAACAAAATAATTCTCAAAGTAACAGATGAAATTCTCAAGAATTTCAGCAAATTCTTTTTGGTCAACAGAATGTCAGTCCTTTCAAGGAACTCATTTGTTGGTACTTACAGCACATCAGAACAGGAAGATCATGTCATGGTGAAGAAATATGATGCCCAGAGACAAATGTCAGTCTTCCCACTTTTCTTTTCCACTAGTCTGGCACATTAACCACTTAGTGTGACTGCAAATACATGCAATGGTGTGTATTAAATCTGTCTTGGTTTCATTTAGTATCGTATGGCACAGCAACACAGGAAGGTTACTGAGTGCCAGGACAGTTGAAGTTGTAACATGATGGACATCATGGTAGCTGACCTATGCCAGTCTGATGTTAGGATGGGAATGATTCCAGCAAGCTAACCGCTGAGTCATTATTGTCTGAAAAATGGAGTTATTTTTGGGTAAGTTATCTCTTTTAGTTGTATTGTCATGACTGCTTTGTGTACATGCAACCTACTTTTGGACAGGTGCTCTTTGTCACATTATTTATAAAAAATTGATGTCAGTAAATTGACACAAGATGCCTACTGTGATCATAGGAATATTGTTAGAACAAAAATATTGGCTGATGATATATTTGTACTGAAAGAGCCAAGATGCAGTCACAGAGTAAAGACAGTCCCATTTGGTACTTAGAGTCCAGATGTAGTCACACTTTGTACTTAAAGTGAAGATGGAGTTGCACTTGGTACTTAGAGTCAAGATGGAGTCACCCAATGTACTTACAGACAAGATGTACTCACACTTGGTACTTAGAGTCAAGATGGAGTTGCACTTGGTACTTAGAGTCAAGATGGAGTCACACTAGGCACTCAGAGTCAAGACGTAGTCACACTTGATACTCAGAGTCAAGATGTAGTCACACTTGATACTCAGAGTCAAGATGTAGTCACACTTGGTACTTAGTTGTCTTAGTAGCAAGACACATCTAAGTAACCTTAATTACACTGTTGATAATTTGTTTTCAAATCTTTTCGACTTCAAATATGGATTCTAAGGTAAGATGGATTTACTTAATTCAGGGGAAGACAATATGTTCATGCGCTACTTGTGACACCATGCACCTAATGTTATTGATGCACATATATTGGGCACAACTTTTATGCTTTTTCACCTTTTATATATAGCTGTCAACTCAATGCATGTGGTGGAAGAGGAAAAGAATCTTCCTGATATATGCAGACGTGATAGGAAAGTCAAAGCTCTGCAAACTGATATTTGTGTCAAGAGTTCAGCAGGCCTCATTCGTGACACATATCATATACATTTGTGCTAGATTTTCCTATCCTACATACATATACTGGGAATATTCTGTTATTTTATTGATGGAGGTTAGATAGATATGAGATAGTCATAATTTTTTAGCCTGAACTCCATTTGTTTCCAGTAATTACAATGTACCAAAGAAAGTCTTTACAGTGTATATGATTTGCAGCTTCTATCTTGAAATGGTACTATTTTATTGGAAAAAAATATTTTAAAGAATTTATTTCTTTAAAATGATGAATGACAGTGATAATTATGCCCAAAATCTTTCCTTTTCCATCAAAAAATCTTAATGCTGGTTCAGAGTAATTCTGTTGTTCCTTTTTGACCCATAAACAATCTACATGCTTATAGATTATGGCTTCGGTACCATCTAAATAATTGTTATTGTGCCCTTTTACTGTAGATATTCTCTGTACTGTCCACTCATCAATTTCAATTGGCTCTCCTCTCTGGTATACTTAGAAAATAAAGTAGAGTTTGGTCAAACTGCAGTCCACCCACACAAAAAACCAGGAAAAGAATGCTGGATATATTGTCATCGTCACGATACTTCAAGTGTAACAGCTGCTAATTTATTACTTATTTTAATTAGAATTGAGAAATCCTGTTTTGTGGTATTGGTTTTGTTCAAGAAATTTTAATACATTTTTACTTCAATCACAATGTTAAATAAGATACAGGTGCTGATGCTAATTTGTCAATTAAAATAAAATTAATGGGAAATTGTTAAATTTGGAATAGTTTATTCTTAGCTGTAAATACATGGTTGCAAATTAATGACAAGTGAAATATTCCTTTTGGAATAAGATGGTGGATGATAAAAATAAATTAAAATAAAATAACATTCAGTAAAGTCAGCAAATTATCCAGTTTATCTTACAGTCTATAGATTGTGGCAGTCATTAATCTCTTGATCAGAATATTTCCATGCATAATAATAAAATTAAAGTGATAATAACCATAATATCTTATTTATTAAATAAAATACTTTATAACATGTGTTGGATATATTTCTTTCATCTTACAATTTTATCAAGTGTAAAATGTTCTTGCTGAAGATATTTTAATTCACTTTAATTGTAGATGATAATAGTTTTAAATAATTTTAGAACATAAAATACTGAAAATCAAAATGAAAACTACGTGATTGAAAAATACACTTTTCTTCATGAATTTGTTTTGCCTACAATACATAGGCATTGAGGACTGCTGCTGAATTTCATCATACAGTCTTACCCATCCTATGGTAGTTGGTGAATAGGAATTGGAATTTCCCTGGTACACAATAAATAATAAAAAATTAGGACTCATCTGGCCGTGGAGTAACCATAAACCAAACAAATGTGTACATATATCCTCACTTCCAAGTCAAATTTGATTCAAATTTACATTTATTTTCAGAATATTGCCTACATGGTTCAGTTGTCTGTCATAGTAGGACACTTCAACACTTACATTTCAAATTGTTGGTGGTCATGACATATATAGCACATAGTACATCCCTGTTTTTAGTAATGATGTAGATATAAAGTGACAGTTTGTGTGGCATGCATCTTTTATTTGGCAGTGATGCACTAATCTTAATGCACTTTTTCTTCATTTGTTTTGGCATGTGTGATGTACACATTATTATTCATATGGCATACTAGCACATGAAGGTTACATGTATATTGTGCCAGGGCAAGTGGAATAAAGTGTCTTGCTCAGACAGCTGTAGGATTCAAACCTGCAACCTTCTGGTCACAAGTCAGGCATGCTAATCACTGAGATGCCATGGCTTTGCTTTCAAGCTGAATGAGTGTCTTCAAGTTTGAATGCATGCATGTATGGTCCAAAACACAGACTGTGCAACACTTGCATCCACTCAAAATAGACATTATCATATATTCACTCCAATGCTGTGAGTGTTGATGGTCATGTTACTTAAGGCATTAGTATATAATTTACTCAGGGTATTCATGATAATGTACTCAGGGTATTCATGATAATGTACTTGGGGTATTCATGTTAATGTATTCAGGGTATTCATGATAATGTATTCAGGGTATTCATGATAATGTGCTCACATATTCATGATAATGTATTAATGGTATTCATGATAATGTATTAATGGTATTCATGATAATGTACTAAGGATATTCATGACATTGTTAACTCAGGGTATTCATGATATCAATACACAGGTGACAAATGTAAGCATCTATTGTTTTCTATAGAGTTGTTTTCTAATGTACTTGATTGATGTCTATATACAGCATTGGGATGATATGCGTATCGTTTGTAGCTGAAGCTGCTCATGGAATGGAGCTGGTCCCAATTTCACATGGACATGTCTTAAGTTCAATCTCATCTTTAGACAATTGGTCAATTTTAAGTAAGACGAGACTTTCATATTGCTGGATTCTAAATATAAATTAAGTTTTATGCTTAAAACCATTGGCTGATTTTTAAGTCAGACATAAATTTCATTTTGTTAGATCATAAATATAAATTTAAGCCCATACTTAATTCATATTGATGAGATTCAGACCCAACTGAATACACAAAAAAACCACCCAAGAAAATCTTCAGCAGTGCAGGCATAATTGAATATTTTGAATGCAGTATAAAACTGACTCCAGCAGTTATTTGTTCAAGTCCATGGAATAAAGTTATGTTTTTGCCACTGCCTTACTTAGAAAATTGAGTTCCAGATCCATTGCTAGAAAATAATTAAATCTTAAATCTTAAACCCTTAAATCTCACAAACATGCAAAACTACTTGTAAAGTCACCTCATTATCGCCACTGTCTAAATACTTTATACATCACTCCCCCATTGTGACATTATCCATGGAAGCCATAGAGTATAACGCACTGGAGAAACACCTTTATGATAAAGTATTCGATAAATATAATTTTGCCACTGCATAATAAAAAGGGTTTCATGACCATACCCAAATTATAAAAAAGAACAGAGCCATAGGACTATAGTGAGACAGTGCTATATGTGAAGCTTTTCACTTTACTCTGGGGAACATAAGTATCACAGAATCAGACAAATTCTACTGTTTATTTATTGTCATATACTTAGAATGATCATTAGCAGACATGTGAAATCAAATGTCTTAGGAAAGCATCATTATTGTTAATATATCTAATGTAATAGAGGTATATTATATATATATCTTGAAAAATATTCTCAGAGTGATCACTCTTCATTCAGTATCCAATGCTGGGAACATTTTGAACTGTTCACATTCTAGCTCCAGTGCCTTAAGGATGTCACGAATTGGAGTAACGACAGCATTGTTTGAAAGTGTGCCTCCTATAACCATTCCAATTGCTCTGAGATTCTTCAGATTTCCCTGGCTTCCTTGGAAAACAAGTGCCCCTGAGTCACCATCAGTTGCAAACCTTTCGCCAGACACAGGATGAACCTCAAACTGGTTGAACATTGTGCTTGGTATGGGACCTGTTGAAGTTGTATTCCTTTTTACAATGACATTTCCTTGTCGAAGCCTCCCACGCTGGATTCCACTGGAACTGCCAAACATTATTACCTGATCTCCATTTTCCAATATGTCTTTCTCTTCTCCAAGAAATCCAGTATCAAATATCATTAGAGATTCTTCATTGACACCCAAAAAAGAAAATGACACTTATCGTTTCATAGAACCATACTGTGAGTAATATAAACTTCAAAGAATTACAATCAAAATTATGACGATGTATGAACAAGATTTAAATGTAGAATACAAATTGAAAAAGATGCATCTTTTTAATATTTGTGTTTATTATGAGCTAATTGTCAAAAGAACTTACCATACATTGTACATTCATGGGTAATATAACAGTCATATTATAAATGTATAGCTTTAGCAAAATATGCATATATTTTTATATACAGGTTTCTGAAAACACTCCTCAATTAACATTATTATTCAATGACATATATATTCATAAGGCTAATGCATCTGTCCAACATACTTGAAAAAAAAAATTCCTTTTGAAAGGACTTTTTTCTGGATAATTAGAAACAAAGTCAAATTAGATGCATCTCTTTTCACAGAAAAATTGAGACTACAACTCCACCACTAAATTTATGAAAGAAATATTTTCATTAAAAGCTTACCCAAATTGGGACTATCAGTGTCAGGGAAAAGACCAGAATCTGGGGTTCTCTCAGGATCTGTTATTTCAATCAGTGCAGCATCTACACCTGACCTCTTAGCATCACCACTTTTCAATGCGATTCTCGACACCTTCCCAAACTCACTTGCCTCCACAGTTGGCCCCGGTTGGTACACAGCTTGAGATATTATGTAATTTGTATTAATCTCATCATAAAGTTCCAGACCATCCATTGATCCATCATCAGATTTGCTTGATGCATCAATGGGCATAAAACAATGTGCACTGGTGATGCATCCAATACTTCCTCTCGGCAGGTCAACAAATCCTCCAAGGGTTCCAAAACTGGATGGATTTATGCTTATTGCACATCCCATACGCACATGTTGATAGTATGCCTGTGCTTTATGGCCCGAAAAAAGCACAAAACCCCCTTCCCTTACATCCACTGCAATACCATCTATCACACTTGGGAACTTGTATTCTCCAAAAGGAATCAGGCCCTTTACAGTAACAGACAACACTATGCAATTTTCCTCAATAAGTCTGGCTTTGTCAGTCCCATAGCCAATAGAACGAAAAGAACACAAACCAATGCCAGTGATGTTACTATGGCAACTGATAAGGGATTCAGAATTCTTTGCTATGCACTGTTGCATTTTTTCAACTTCTTCACTAGGTATTCGTTTACCATATTCTATAACTGCCTGTTGCACTATTTTATCTTCATTGCTTACCACATTCTTGTGGCGAATAATACAGTCATAGCTTTGGAATGCCATTGGAAGAGTCTCTTTTGCAACAGTTTCGGATTCATTTTCCAAAGTGATACAAAACACTGGCTTCTCTGCTTTTTGGTACCTGTAACCTGCCCAAGCTGTACAATGTTCTGATATACAGCTGGCAAAGTACGATGCCATTTCTGACAACAGCATGGCCAGTCCTTTACAGTGCCCTTGTACCAATATTTCTTCCTGGATGAACTCACTGTTTGGCACAAGACCTCTGTCCAGTAAGGCCATGGTTGCAGCAGAATCCTGCTCCTTAACAAATCTCATCAGGATCTGAGTCATAAGCATTCTTGCAGTTGGCTCAATTTCATCTGAAAAGTAAACAATTACATTATCTAGATATATAATAAACTTGTGAACAAAATACAGAGTTACAGTGTGAAATTTAGACAGAGTTACCATGTGAATTTTAGACAGAGTTACGGTGTGAAATTTAGACAAGAGTACAGTGTGCAATTTAGACGAGTTACAATATGAAATTTAGACAAGAGTTACAGTGTGAAATTTAGACAAGAGTTACAATGTGAAATTTAGACAAGAGTTACAGTATGAAATACAGAGTTACAGTGTGAAATTAGACAAGAGTTACAGTGTGAAATTTAGACAAGAGTTACATTTTGAAATTTAGACAAGAGTTACAGTGTGAAATTTAGACAGAAGTTAGTGTGAAATACAGAGTTACAGTGTGAAATAAGAGTTACAGTGTGAAATATAGACAGTTACAGTGTGAAATTTAAACAGATTTACAGTGTGAAATTTAGGCAGTTACAGTGTAAAATTTAGACAAGAGTACAGTGTGAAAATTAGACAAGAGTTACAATGTGAAATTTAGACAAGAGTTACAGTGTGAATTACAGACAGAGTTACAGTGTGAAATACAGACAGAGTTACAGTGTGAAATATAGACAGTTACAGTGTGAAATTTAGACAGATTTACAGTGTGAAATTTAGACAGAGTTACATCATGAAATTTAGAAATTAAAAAAGTTCTGTTGCAAAAGTGGTATCACTACAATACAGGTGCTAAACTGATATGATTAACACTTATCAATCAGAATTGTCTGTGATTGTTAGTACGATGCTTAATAATACTATAGCAAAATACTGCAGATATTTATTTATAACATACAGATTCAATGGGGCATCATAACTGTTTTATATCTGATGATAAGCCTCAATTATTATGATGGGTAGTTCACTTTGTAAAGTCCTACTAAATATATAATAAATTATATACACTTACCCAGTGAGGTAGGATAACTTGCAGTTCTGACTTTTATAGGCACATTACATATTGCCGATGGGAATTCAAACTCACCAACTGGAATAATTCCCTTCAATGGAACATACACAAGAAGAACCAAGTTTGCACTGTCTGATTTATCTACACTGCGCATCAAACCAGTGCCCAAATGTTGATAATTATCCAATCCAAAATACAGTAAATTGCTGTGTTCTTGCAACAACATTTTAAACTGACTTATGGGTATCAGATTCAAAACCTGATTTATGTGTCTCATTTGCAAATGAGTGTCAGGCACATCTTCCAAAGGATCATAAGTATTTCTGTTTCTGTGGATCACAGAGCTGTAGTCCCCAAATGAATCTATTGTTGTAACATTTGACAAGTCAACATGATGATCCACACTGACCACAAATATTGGAGTATTTTGAAGCAATGAGTCATACCCAGCCCATACTTTGTCAGCCTCGGGAATCTGCAGAAGAAGACTCTTTGCCATTTTGCTGAGGACAAATCGAATAGGCCGACGGTGTCCATGGAGATCTATTACATGCTGCATGATATCCAGAGGCGGTATATATCCATTCTCCAGCAAGGCTTGTATGCCATTAAAATCTGCTTGTTTAATATGATCCATAAATTTAGCTTCCAAACTACCTACAATCAGTAAATAAACAAGTAAAAAGCAGAAACTTTGAATATATAAAAATGGAATGAAATAAAAACACTTACATAATCTAGTGTGAAAGGATTAATATCTTAAATTAAAAATTGTAAAGCTGGCCTTCTCTGGTGCCAAGGCTTGATGACAATGCAATCAGCTAAATTATAATTAAAAAAGATACCATGCTGAAATATCTCACTGACATTCAACACCGATGTATTCTTTTTTTTTTGTCATTTCAATCTTCTGAAATTGACAGTATGTTAAAGAAAAACCAATAATCAACAAAAATGTATGGCATTAAATTTGGACGATTTATCACCCTTTTTGACTTTAAGTGAAAAGATGGCTAGAAAGCCATTAGCCTCCTCACACCAAAACATATCTCCTTACACTGATTTTTAGATTGTGACATGGAGCAAACCAATCAAGACTCTAGATTAATATCCTTCCTCATGGGTAGTTGGTGATATCTTTAAAATGCCTCATAAAAATAGCATCATCCATAAACATAAACATGAAATGCCATATATGCTTGCTTATTAGTCAAGTCCAACTGCAAACTGCACAGATCTAGATTTACTGCTGCAAAGTGTGCCTGTAGATCTGAGTCTATGCAGGTAGTTAGGCCTCAATCTGAGTTAGCCTTCTATGCAGGTAGTTAGGCATCATTAAGAAAATCAACAACACTAATCCTGATATGCCAGTCAATGCAGGTAGTTAGGCATCAATCTGAGTCTATGCAGGTAGTTAGGCTTCAATCTGAGTCTATGCAGGTAGTTAGGCTTCAATCTGAGTCTATGCAGGCTTCAATCTGAGTCTCTGCAGGTAGTTAGGCATCAATCTGAGTCTATGCAGGTAGTTAGGCATCAATCTGAGTCAATGCCGGTAGTTAGGCATCAATCTGAGTCTATGCAGGTAGTTAGGCATCAATCTGAGTCAATGTCGGTAGTTAGGCATCAATCTGAGTCTATGCAGGTAGTTAGGCATCATTAAGAAAATCACCAACACTGATTCTGATATGCCAGCTAATGATGAGATGCAAGTTTGGGGTCTGTATTGTTTGTAGTTGGACTCGCGTTATAAGCAGTATTTGAGTTATGCATGATATGTATAATATTAGTTGGATTTTATTATATAATAAGTCAAAACATCTGAAAACCAGCATTAAGTTATATCCATATTTTGTCTGTATCATTGTTGTGATGCATTCTTTCTGATTCCCTTTTCCCTGTAAATAATTATAGTTCTTATCAATTTTAACAATGGTATTGTATCACTGCAAATTTTAATTAAACACCAGCTTAACTAAATAATTTTTTACTCATTTAAAAAAATATATATATATCTCAAGAGCCACAGTACATTTTTGTGACAAAGTATGGGACACAATGGACTCAGAGGCCACAACATTTACTCACTCAAGCTTCATAGATACAACATAAAAGAATGACCTCCATACCTGGGTCTATATCCTCTAATATATCCCTCACTTCTTTGTTCCAAGGATCAATATGATCAGTGTCGGACCAGGGTCTGTCCTCTTCAAGCTCCTCTTTGATGGTTTTTAAATATGAATGATGCATGTGTTCTATTCCTTCTTCTGCCATTCTGATATCTGTGCAACAAAGAATTTAACTTTGACATAAATGTTTAACAAGTTTTTATTTGGTTATAGAATAATTCTTAAATTTAAAATTCAACTGTCTCTTTTGTGTTTTGGTAACTTGTGCTAATTGTGTCAGTCATGCATGCATGGCTAAGTGTATGGGGTAAGTCAAATTAATTATGGGGTAAGTCAAATTAATTATGGGGTAAGTCAAATGAATTATGGGGTAAGTCAAATTAATTATGGGGTAAGTCAAATTAATAATTGCTAAGTGGAGGTAATGCTTAGTCATACATACATGACTATCAGTAACCATATTAGTAATATTAGAGATATTTAATACAAAACATTTAAGAGTCTAAATTTTATTATTATTTTAGAATCATTGATCTTTTTAAATTGAAATTTTGCCTTTTACTAACGAGTCAGAGATTATATAACATCTCATCCTACTTTCAGTTTCTCAGTTGGTCATCTATCCTAATGAAAATTATGAACACATATAATCTGACAATATGTTAGACATGTACAACTTGCAATAAGAAACATTTGTGTGTTCATAGGCAATATTTCCATTGCCTTGGCATGATGTAACATTTTGTTTTTTGATGTGCCTTTCAACACCAAATAAACAAACATATAAAGAAACAAACAAACAAGTCATGTGATGTCATTAAGAGAATGAAGTCTTACAGTTAAAAACTATGTAATTAATTTAATTTAGGAGCAGAAAACTTTTGTTGACTTTATTTTTGTCAGGTATGTAGACTAAATTTCCAACTGTACATACAATAACAATAAAACAATCTGTAAACTTCATGCTTAATGGATATTAGTTGGAAGTGGCCAAGTTTGGGTACTTTCAGTATTATAATAATATCACTTGTGTACCATCATTTTGGAACACTATCATTTGTGTACCATCATTTTGGCACATTATCATTTGTGTACCATCATTTTGGCACATTATCATTTGTGTACCATCATTTTGGCATATTATCATTTGTGTACCATCATTTTGACACATTATGATTTGTGTACCATCATGCTGACATAGCATTATATCAAACCAGTTGTATCATCATCTCCACAGTCTGTTTCCAATCAAAAACAATCTATTATAATACAAAGAGGAAAAATGGAAATGAAATATTTTCTTTTTGTACCAAAAATTTGCATCAGACTAAAATGTATTTAATATGAAATAAAGTTTAACTTTCCAGTCTGACAATGTAACTTGTAAATGTCAAGATAAACCAAGTGGATTTGAAAAACTGACCTGACTCAGTCAGGGCTGTTCCATTTATACATACATGGTACCCAGCAAAGGCAATTTTTTAAAATATATAATCCAGGGCACATTGATTTCACAGATTTCATATTAAAATGATACGAAATTTCTAAATTGCATCTGTGAGTGAGTACCCACTTTAAAAGTGCCTTCCCTGGGTCCCAGGTATGTTTTAATGGAACAGCCCTCATTATTAAGCAATTAATGATAACAGATACCTGTTTGGTCACACAGGATGACCAGATATTCACACTTTAACTTCCAGAATTAGACTGTGGTCAAAGAACACACTACATGAAAGGTATCTGATAAATAAGCAAGGAAATTAACTGATTTATCTATTAATAATTGATGGTCGCATGTCTAGTATAAACTATCATAAATATTGACATAATTAGAGTGTATCAAATATGTTCTAACCAATTTCTCTATCACAATTTTGTTTGTTTTTCATTAACATTTTGGGAAAAGATTTTGTACATAACTTTTTTGCATAATATTTCTTCTTGTTCCATTTCAATTTCCATTATATTTGCATCCAAGATTAAAATAATCAATATTTCAAACTTGTACACTTAAAAGCTATTTATTTTGTCTGCTGAATAATTTATATGAAGTTAACTTTGAACTTGTGTGAATCAAAGTAGCATGTCCCCTAAAACTCCTGTTCTTAGTTGCTGGATAATCATGTGACAAATAGTTCTGTGCCAAGCAACAGCATGATGCAGCAAAGACAACATTATCGAACATCGTAAGGTTCTTCCTTCTCTTACAGATACATTTGAATCTTTGTAAGAAAATAAAAAGTACCTACTTAAATTTTACAAGTTATCTACACCCCACTGAAATTTGGCTATTCTGTACTTTTTTGTATACTGTTCAGAAAAATTCTATAGGTATACCATGGCAATTATTTGGATTAACCAGTGATATATCCAGGTCAGTGTTTGCATCACCCAGGTAGCCAATTCTTTTGTGGATGTCTTTGAATTCTGAAATTATGCAGAAATGCAAAGAAAGAAAGAAATTAA
Source organism: Sinohyriopsis cumingii (assembly GCA_028554795.2). Classification (NCBI taxonomy): domain Eukaryota; kingdom Metazoa; phylum Mollusca; class Bivalvia; order Unionida; family Unionidae; genus Sinohyriopsis; species Sinohyriopsis cumingii. The sequence continues at coordinate 109,915,836 of CM068831.1, read as the reverse complement.
CAGTCACAATGAGAAACATAACTATTGCTCTTTATGATAAATGTGCTCTTAATTCAATTTTTACAAATTTTAAATTGAAGTGCACTGTTCTTTAGGATATACACTCCAGGAAGATCAAAAGAGTAAAGAAAACACCCACACACAAAAAACCCGACAAAACAGATGTTTAAACTACACATCTAATCAGATTAAAATAAATTCTACTTTTTAATAATCAGGTCTGACCAGAGCACCAATAAAGATTCATTATCAGGTGACATTCTGAATTCCACTTTTAGTGACCCATCCAAAAAATCACACCATTTTGTGTTAGGAAGTTATCTATACAAGCATAACATTCTACTGGAGGTTTGTTCACTTCCATAAAGATGAAAACTGTTATTTCATTGGTGAATTGAAAACTCAACAGAACTAGTATCAGTTGATGGGACTCAGGTCACAATTATTACTTCTGGGACTATTTTCAGTCCCAATCTTTTTTCAGGCCCTATCTATTTTCAGATTATCTGTGTGTATTGTCATGTACAGTGAGTAGTCAGGCATTAACTCTGGCCCAGAATGAAAGATGTGACCCTTGGCAGGTTGATTTGTTGATAGTTCAGCCTCTAAAATTAAAATGCCTGTTAACTTATGACAAGAACATCACCCCAAGTTCATCTTTGTTAATGCTTTAGATTAACATATGATTTGTTAGGACCTGGAATGTTTTGTACTGACAAATTTATTTTAGTGACTATGTAGGGAAAATAACTGTGACCTAAGTCCAGTAAACAAGTCAACCTTCAGACTTTAAATTGGAACTTGAACAAATATCCATCCTTGTTTAGAATCTATGTGGTCAGCATTTCACATTTTGCTGATAATAGAGGTTCCAAATGAACCTATGGTTGATCTGCCAGGCATATACCATATTTACTCACTTATTAGACAAGTCCTACTGCAAACTGCACAGACCCAGATCTGCCATTGCATAATGTGCTGGCAAATCTAGGTCTGTGCAGTTTGTTAGGAGTACTCAGTAACAAAAACAGCATATACCCTTATCTGCAGGCTCATTGTGCTATGGCAGGTCAGGACCTTTGTTGTTTGTAGTGTTACTTGACTTGTAGGAAGTACATATGATAACAAATTGTATTCACTTGTAAAAAATATTCAGAACTGATGCTTCCATCCTGAAATAGCTCACTTCAGGTAATATCTTTTAATTTAGTGCTTTGTCATTCCACTTTCCTGTATAATGGTATGTACTAACTGTTACACAACTGGACAAACCTCATCATCCCCACAGTGTTCTGAACTTTAAGATATACATAGCTGGTATAACTTATTAGTTATTTAACTTGTAAATGACTGAACATACCCTCATAAACATACTTCTGGAAACCACATTTATTTTGGGGATGATCAGTCACTTAAAATATGTCCATTGCTTAACACTTGTGAGTGTCACGAGTTGAAGTTATTTTTCCTGTGCTTGCACACTTTATGTTTCTATGAATCTCCTTATCTAACACACTTTATGTTTTTTGAATCTCCTTATCTAGCACACTTTATGTTTTTTTAAATCTCCTTGCCTAGCACACTTTATGTCTTTTTTAAATCTCCTTATATAGCACACTTTATGTTGGTTTGAATCTCCTTATCTAACACACTTTATGTTTCTTAGAATCTCCATATCTAGCACACTTTATGTTTCTTTAAATCTCCTTATCTAACACACTTTATGTTTTTTTGAATCTCCTTATCTAGCACACTTTATGTTTCTTTGAATCTCCTTATCTAACACACTTTGTTTTGTTGAATCTCCTTATCTAGCACACTTTATGTTTCTTTGAATCTCCTTATCCAGCACACTTTATGTTGCTTTGCATCTCCTCATCTAACACACTTTATGTTTCTTTGAATCTCCTCATCTAACACACTTTATGTTGCTTTGAATCTCCTTATTTGGCACACTTTATGTTTCTTTGAATCTCCGTATCTAGCACACTTTATGTTGAATCTCCTTATCTAGCACACTTTATGGTTTTTGAATCTCCTTATCTAGCACACTTTATGATTCTTTGAATCTCCTTATCTAACACACTTTATGTTGTTTTCAATCTCCGTATCTAGCACACTTTATGCTGAATCTCCTTATCTAACACACTTTATGTTTTTTTAATCTCCTTATCTAACACACTTTATGTTTTTTGAATCTCCTTATCTAGTACACTTTATGTTTTTTGAATCTCCTTATCTAGCACACTTTATGTTGAATCTCCGTATCTAGCACACTTTATGTTTTTTTAATCTCCTTATCTAGTACACTTTATGTTTTTTGAATCTCCGTATCTAGCACACTTTATGTTGAATCTCCTTATCTAGCACACTTTATGTTTTTTGAATCTCCTTATCTAGCACACTTTATGTTTTTTTAATCTCCTTCTCTAACACATTTTATGTTTTTTGAATCTCCTTATCTAATACACTTTATGTTTTTTTGAATCTCCTTATCTAGCACACTTTATGTTTTTTGAATCTCCTTATCTAGCACACTTTATGTTGAATCTCCGTATCAAGCACACTTTATGTTTTTTGAATCTCCTTATCTCACACACTTTATGTTTTTTTGAATCTCCTTATCTAGCACACTTTATGTTTTTTGAATCTCCTTATCTAGCACACTTTATGTTGAATCTCCGTATCAATCAAGCACACTTTATGTTTTTTGAATCTCCTTATCTCACACACTTTATGTTTTTTTGAATCTCCTTATCTAACACACTTTATGTTTTTTGAATCTCCTTATCTAGCACATTTTATGATTCTTTGAACATCCTTATCTAGCACACTTTATGTTTCTTTGAATCTCTGTATCTAACACATTTTATGTGTCTTTGAATCTCCTTATCTCACACACTTTGTTTTTTTGAATCTCCTTATCTAAGACACTTTATGTTTTTTGAATCTCCTTATCTAGCACATTTTATGATTCTTTGAATATCCTTATCTAGCACACTTTATGTTTCTTTGAATCTCTTTATCTAACACACTTTATGTGTCTTTGAATCTCCTTATCTAACACACATTATGTTGCTTTGAATCTCCTTATCTAGGACACTTTATGTTTCTTTGAATCTCCTTATTTGGCACACTTTATGTTTCTTTGAATCTCCGTATCTAGCACACTTTATGTTGAATCTCCTTATCTAGCACACTTTATGGTTTTTTAATCTCCTTATCTAGCACACTTTATGTTTCTTTGAATCTCTGTATCTAACACACTTTATGTTGAATCTCCATATCTAATACACTTTATGTTTTTTGAATCTCCTTATCTAACACACTTTATGTTTTTTGAATCTCCTTATCTAGCACACTTTATGTTTTTCGAATCTCCTTATCTAGCACACTTTATGTTTTTTGAATCTCCTTATCTAGCACACTTTATGTTTTTTTAATCTCCTTCTCTAACACATTTTATGTTTTTTGAATCTCCTTATCTAATACACTTTATGTTTTTTTGAATCTCCTTATCTAGCACACTTTATGTTTTTTGAATCTCCTTATCTAGCACACTTTATGTTGAATCTCTGTATCAAGCACACTTTATGTTTTTTTGAATCTCCTTATCTCACACACTTTATGTTTTTTTGAATCTCCTTATCTAACACACTTTATGTTTTTTGAATTGCCTTAGCTAGCCCATTTTATGATTCTTTGAATATCCTTATCTAGCACACTTTATGTTTCTTTGAATCTCTGTATCTAACACACTTTATGTGTCTTTGAATCTCCTTATCTCACACACTTTGTTTTTTTGAATCTCCTTATCTAAGACACTTTATGTTTTTTGAATCTCCTTATCTAGCACATTTTATGATTCTTTGAATATCCTTATCTAGCACACTTTATGTTTCTTTGAATCTCTTTATCTAACACACTTTATGTGTCTTTGAATCTCCTTATCTAACACACTTTATGTTTCTTTGAATCTCCGTATCTTGCACACTATATGTTGCTTTGAATCTCCTTATTTGGCACACTTTATGTTTCTTTGAATCTCCGTATCTAGCACACTTTATGTTGAATCTCCTTATCTAGCACACTTTATGGTTTTTGAATCTCCTTATCTAACACACTTTATGTTTTTTGAATCTCCTTATCTAGTACACTTTATGTTTTTTGAATCTCCTTATCTAGCACACTTTATGTTGAATCTCCGTATCTAGCACACTTTATGTTTTTTTAATCTCCTTATCTAGCACACTTTATGTTTCTTTGAATCTCTGTATCTAACACACTTTATGTTGAATCTCCATATCTAACACACTTTATGTTTTTTGAATCTCCTTATCTAGCACACTTTATGTTTTTTGAATCTCCTTATCTAACACATTTTATGTTTTTTGAATCTCCTTATCTAATACACTTTATGTTTTTTTGAATCTCCTTATCTAGCACACTTTATGTTTTTTGAATCTCCTTATCTAGCACACTTTATGTTGAATCTCTGTATCAAGCACACTTTATGTTTTTTTGAATCTCCTTATCTCACACACTTTATGTTTTTTTGAATCTCCTTATCTAACACACTTTATGTTTTTTGAATCTCCTTATCTAGCACATTTTATGATTCTTTGAATATCCTTATCTAGCACACTTTATGTTTCTTTGAATCTCTGTATCTAACACACTTTATGTGTCTTTGAATCTCCTTATCTCACACACTTTGTTTTTTTGAATCTCCTTATCTAAGACACTTTATGTTTTTTGAATCTCCTTATCTAGCACATTTTATGATTCTTTGAATATCCTTATCTAGCACACTTTATGTTTCTTTGAATCTCTTTATCTAACACACTTTATGTGTCTTTGAATCTCCTTATCTAACACACATTATGTTGCTTTGAATCTCCTTATCTAGGACACTTTATGTTTCTTTGAATCTCCTTATTTGGCACACTTTATGTTTCTTTGAATCTCCGTATCTAGCACACTTTATGTTGAATCTCCTTATCTAGCACACTTTATGGTTTTTTAATCTCCTTATCTAGCACACTTTATGTTTCTTTGAATCTCTGTATCTAACACATTTTATGTTTCTTTGAATCTCCTTATCTAACACACTTTATGTGTCTTTGAATCTCCTTATCTAACACACTTTATGTTTCTTTGAATCTCCGTATCTAGCACACTATATGTTTCTTTGAATCTCCTTATCTAGCACACTTTCACTTCTATAATCTATAATCTTACTGATCTGTGAGATCAAAAAAATATATGTAATCTCTTTTCAGGTCTGTCCTTGTATTGAGAACAAGGTGGAAGTGCTGGATTAAATTGAATGCTTACTGGTAGTTAGGTGGCAATACTAAGGTCTCATTAGGACAAGTCCAATGCGATAGATTTATATTTTAAATCTGTATGAATACTTCATTTACATGTTCAAAATATGTTTCAAAATAACACATTTTTTATTTAAGATTCTATTTAGATTACATTAAGCCACATCTTTCTATTTTAGACATGTTTTAAGCTCTTGAATGGGAAGTAATTTTCTCTGCACCAAACATTTCTGTAATTAATAACAATATAGCAAATTTCATTTTAAGTTTCAAAAGCATTAGATCAAAGAACTGCACTTTGCTGAACACCAACATTGCACACCCTCCGACAACTTTCACAATCCTTTTTTGTCATAAAAGTTAAAAAAATATGAGAAAATAAAATATGCATTGCATGCAATTATAAGAGTGTAATTTAAATTGGCCATAAGTAAACTGGTCTGATCGAACATTGGTCAGGATTATTACTTGTAGGTCAGTACCTATTAACAAAGTCCCAACAGAGTCCCAACATAGTCCCAACAGAGTTCCAATCCTATTTATAGTATATTTTTCTCTCTTCCTTTGATTCTAGGAATACATGTAGGCATTCTTGGACTTAATTGTAAAGGAAATTGTTTATTTGAGAACATGAGCTTTATGGTATGGTTGCATGTATTTTGGCAACACTGTAACGCTGTGAGTAATCAGGCACTTATGCTGGCCAAGAAGTGAAATCTGTGATTATTGGCATGTTTTGTTTACAGTTTAGCCACTGCAAAGAATTGCTGGTTAATCTATGTCAAATATTCACCATATATTAATCTTTAAAAACATTTTTCATTTGCATATTTTTTGGTAAGGATTTTGGACACAATGGAAAGTTTAGTACCGAGAAACAAATGTACAGACTATATAGGGAAAATAACTGTAGCCAAAGTTCTGTATGTAAGACCTTGCTTAAGTCAGAAACCACGAGTGTAAACAGCCTAGCTTCACATCATACATCTTGTTTGCTGATTGGTCAGAAATAATATGACTGTAAAAGTTCAATCTATATGGAATTACTGTGTAAACACACGTACAGTGTAAACACACATACAGCCATCTAAACAAGATAGAGTTACTGTGTAAACACACATACAATTATCTAAACAAGATAGAGTTACTGTGTAAACACACATACAACCATCTAAACAAGAAGGTCACTTTCAAAACATTACATAAATAAGTAAGTGTAATTTTCTCTAGAATGTTTCTGAGCACTAATAAGATATTTTGATAAAAATTGCCTCCATTGTCATTTCTAATGCCTGCCTTACCTTGTGGAATTTTCTCTAATTCTGACTTGATATGTTTTTCTGTCTTTGCTCTTTTCCCAGCTTCCTCATCTATTTTTCGACTCACGCTTTCAATTCCTAAATGTATAGAATTAACATGACATAAATATCTGAATGGCATAAATTATATGTGCCACTGGTTGAGAGAGAGAGAGAGAGAGAGAGCAATTCTGAAATATAGCATGGTACTACTATGAACCCATGACTGAAATCATGTCAACGTATGATAATATGGGTTGAAAGAAAATAATGTGAAATTTGGCCTTATATCATCATTTTCTGTTCAAAACACATACCATGGCCCAGCAACATGGAATGAATTGCCCATTGAACTTAGACACAAAGACACAGCGATCACATTCAAGAGTGCTCTCAAAACTCACTTATTTCGAGTGCAAGAACAAACTTAAAGACCTAATAATATTTCCTACCTTAAATATTCTCAGCATGTTTTTTGTGTTTTCTAATTTCATGGTGTTTGTTTTTGTAATCATATCATTATATATGTTTTTATTGTATAGGTGTTGTCTAATGTTGTAAAGCGCTTAGAGCTTCTAAAGATTATGTCCTATACAAAGTCCTCATTATTATTATTTAGAAATTTGACAGTGATCAGTGTACCACAATTCCATATATTATGTTATTCTCAATATATCACATGTTTTGTATACATTGCAGTACTTGATATAGTGCAGTTTTAATGCAGTCAGTAGTAACTGACCCCAACTACCAGATTTTATATGTATAATTGTCACCTTTACACAGCAGTCACCTGGAATCAGGTCACAATAATTCCAGTTCAATACCCACAAATGTAGTTCTAGTCTATTTTTAAAACATTTTTTCTCCCTCATGTTTGTAGTGATAGAAGTGTTAGATTTATGCATTTTTGGTAGGGATTTAAAGCTAATTGTTTATTCTTGAGAATATGAATTCAGTGTGTGGTTGTCCCCATGTATTTTGGCAACAGTGCACAGTGAGTAATAAGGCCTTGGTGATGATCTGGAAGTGAAATCTGTGTTCTGTTTACATGCTGCTCTGTTTACAGTGCAGGCTATCAAAAATATTCAGGTCAACCTTTGACAAGAACTTCACGTGAAGTCATCTTTGAAGGTATTTTAGATTAACATATGATTTGTATTGATTATCACACAGTGGAAAGGTCAGTATTGAAAAATAAATGTAGAGAATATATAGTAAAATTAATTGTGTTATATGTCCTGTTAGTGCAATATTTGAGTAAAGTTTAAATTGGTATAAAATTTTTATTATTAATGATAGACACATGAAATTTGAATATGTTATGTATATTGACTTTGAAAATATAAGAATTAAATTATATTTTTTTAAAAATATAATTAAAAAAATTTAAATTAAATTTATATATATAAAAATCATCCCCCCCATGCACATATATAATATTTGTGGGAATTATATTATCATTTAAAATACATGAAGACAAAATTCTATTTTGTATTGGTCATTTAAGCTATTTATTAGGGGTCCAATCAGTTAATTTATGTGTTTATGATGGAGTAACTTCCTCAGTAACACATATCTGCTTGTATAGCCTTTAAGGAAATGTTTATAAACATAGCTATAAGGCATTTAGTGAGAGGACAGAGATGAAAACTGTATACTACAACCTACTTGAGTTCTCTACTAAATCATTTTAAACTGTCTGAGAATGAAATACAGGTCACAGGAATAAAATATACTTTCCCCAGGTATATTTACCCTTGGATGTAAGAAAACAGCAAAATGATGCAAGTTGAACACAAAATGCATTCCATTTTATTGTTCAGTTTGGTTAAGATATTGATTGGTGTAGTGCAGCATAATGTGGCCTATATGATGTTATGGGAATTCTAATTAACCAACTTGCTTTATGTATTATTAATTACTAATAATATTTGTTAACTGACACTCTAAAGATTACATAAGAATTATTCAAACAGATTATTTGAATTTAACTTTGTACAACTGATCTTAACATGGTTACATATCCCACATGAACAAATATCCATACATTTTATAAAGTTTTTTTTATCAAAAGTTCACATTCAGTGTATCATATAGGCTGACACTACCTATAGTAAATCTGTAAGGCACATTTCTGCCTGTGTGCACTGAAAATATCCCAAAATGTTATTTTCATCATGAATATGCCTACGTATGGTAACATATTTCAATTTAGTACTTTGACTGAATGCAGTATTGAAGCATCAGGTGATATCTGATCCCACTGAATCATTGAACTTAATAATTGGTAACCAACACTCTTACAAATACACTATAAATGTTCAAACAGATCATTTGAATTATGTTTGTACATTTGATCTTAACAAGTACATTGTTTATGTCTCACATATGCAAATTTCCATCCTTGTTTACAAGTTTTGGGGATCAGAATTTCACATTTAGTTGATGATATAGGATTTATTGGTACCTATAGTTACCTGAATGGCACTTTTGGCTGTATTCACTTGCAATATCCAAAATTGTTATTTCCCTCATGAGTAAGATTTTAATTTAGTACATTGTTGCTTGACTTTCCTGTATACTGGTATTTACTAATGTTTGTACCAATGATCATCCTCACCGCCCCAACATTGCCTTAAACTTTATGATAGATAGTCTATCTGATTAGTTATTTAACCTGTAAATGGCTAAATATGCTTCTAGAAACTTCATATATTTTTAGGATGAATTTATCACTTTAATACATGGCCATTGCTTCACATTTCTGAGTGACACTCTGCCAAGTTTAATATATTTTTCCATGCTTGCAACCTTAATGTTATTTTGAAATCACAATATCTAAGACATTTTAACTTCATTTATCTAAATCTTACTGTTTTCTAGAATTAAGTGAAACATGTTATATCTTTTCAGGTCTAGCCTGGTATCTGGAACAAAGTGTTAGAGTTGGATCAGCTTGGAAGCTGTCCTGTAGTCTGGTGGTAATAGCATGGTTTCATAAGGGCATGTGCAGTGTACTGCCATAAGTGACCAAGATTAGTTCATATCACCACACTGATATACAGCACCTCAAAGACATGGCTTAGGTCTTCATGAGAGAGATCAGCACCATTGTTCAGTAATAAAGACCCTCCCTAGAAACTGTATTTTCCTATCCCATTGTTGCCTTTTGTAGTTATTAACATTGAAATGGAATGCATTTTTGCTATACAACATTGTAATGATCCCATCAGAACTTAAAACCTGAGTGCACTACTAGTTATACAAACAACTGTCTAAGTACCTGACACAATAAATGTGGAACATAGCACCTGTCATTGTTTTTTTAGTGTGTACACCTATATGCATCTGGACAGGCATATTGTGGTTTGCTGCCAAAATCACTATGAGCTATGTTGCTTCACTACCCCTGGGAAAAATGTTATCATTTGTACAGACCCAAACTACCACTTGTTGTAAATACCATTCATTAGTCAATTTTGCTGTCTAAAATTTGTCAAACTGCATTTTAAAACTTGTATGAAAATTGAAGTTTTAATAAAATTTAGTTTTAAAAATTGAAATGTTTATTTAAATTTTCATTTAAATTTAAATTATCAATATTTTTAAATCTTAACATATTTTCAGACTGGCCTTATCTTGTGTTACAATTATGTTTTTACTGTATTGAAAAATTACTATAATTAAGGAAGATATAGCAAATTTAGTTTTGGTTTCTCAAGAGCATTTGGACCAAAACTTGCAACCGGTGGAACACCAGCACTACACATGTTCTGATAGATTGTCACATGTCTTGTTTGCAAGGAAATTCAAAAAGACTTTATATATAAAGTTGAAATAAGTGTGGCATGGAAATATAACAGTTTGACTAAAATTGACCATGCAAAATTGGGCCTGTCAGGAATCAGGTCACAATTAATAGTTCCAGTTCTGTACCCACAAATGTAGTTCTAGTCTATTTCTAAAATATTTTTTCCTCTCTCATGTTCATGGTGATAGAAGTGTTAGATTTATACATTTCTGGTAGGGATTTAAAGGTAGTTGTTTATTCTTGAGAATATGAGCTCAGGGTGTGGTTCTCCATGTGTATTTCGGTGACAGTGCACAGTGAGTAATAAGGCCTTGGTGATGATCCGGAAGTGAAATTTGTGCTCTGTTTACAGTGCAGTCTCTCAAAAAAATGCAGGTCAACCTTTGACAAGAACTTCACTGTGAAGTCATATTTGAAGGTATTTTGGATTAGCATATGATTTTGCAACTTGCACATGTCACAGAATGAGGAAATGTAAGGGGTAGTTTTTCTGGTAATTAAGTTTGGTCGTCATGTTTCTCAAAATATTTTTACAAATGAGGATGCCATGTGGCATAACAAAAAATATCAACACATTTAAGAACATGTAAATGACATGCATTACTCTGCCATCAATGGTGAAAAATCATGCTGAAAAAAAATAATTAAATTATGTACAGTATTTTGTACAAATATTTTAGGTGATTAAGTTCCATCTGCCTTGAGAGAACATAACAACATATCAACCAAGTTGATTGTTCTTGGTAAAACAACAACAGCAACAAGCAAATTAAATCATAAATGGGTAGATACGGTTCAGTTGCCTTTAGGTTGTAAATATTTAAACCCCTAAGTTACAGCATGAGAATAATTTTTTGTTGGTTGAGAATACAGGCTCAAGTTTAGACTAGTGCTAAAAGAGCACTCAAAAGAACAAGAACTCTCATGCCTGTTTCATGTTCACAATTTTGATTTTTCTTGTTTACAAAATATTTACCTTTGTTCAATTCTGTCATGTCAATTTTCATATCCATCTCTGATAATTTTCTCTGCTCCTTCTCTTCCTCCAGTGCCCTTTGCATACCACATAGTACTGTAAATAGTATAACACAGTTTGTTGAATCAAGCTTAGAAGTGTAAACTGGTAAGAAATGAGCATTCTATTGTGTTAAAAAGTGATTTACTTTCGCTAATGAGAAAGTGTTAAATATGAAACTTCTGTGTCAAACTGTATCTCTTTATAGCTGAGTTCAACCACAGACAACACAGACTCTGATCTCCCAATGCATATAGTGCCAATTGATCTGGCTCTATGTTTTTTTAATACTGATTACTACTAATAAACAACACAGACCAGATTTCCCAGTGTATTATGCAATGACAGTAATAAAAATTAGATTAAATTTAATTACTTGCCATGATGTTCAATATAAACAATTATATTACATTTTCATTTTTTTTATATAAATCTGTTATTTTCCTACAAGGTTACATGACACCAACTTTTACCTTTTAATCTGTATGACTAAACATGTTTGTCAGTCTAAATATGACTGAAGTAAAGCCAATGATGATCAAATGGCTTATTCTAAAAGATCAATACCACTGTGGTTTTATTAAATCAACAAGAATTACCATTGCATATTTCATGCATTTGCTCCATCAGTGCTGAGTCATTCTGTATGGTTGCTTTCTTATCTTCATCAACTTTTGCATGCAGACCTTCAAAGTCTTTAAAAAAAACCAAAAATGTAATTCTTTTAATGAATGAATTCCTTTCATAATGGGCATTTTCTTTCCAATATCATCAACCAGTTGAATCAATGCAACTGAAACTTAAGATTGTAGATTTCTTCAACTTGATATAAACTGAATCATTTCATTATAAACTGAATGGGTTCATTATCAACTTCACATAAACTGAATGGGTTCATTATCAACTTCATATAAACTGAATGGGTTCATTATCAACTTCATATAAACTGAATGGGTTCATTATCAACTTCACATAAACTGAATGGGCTCATTATCAACTTCACATAAACTGAATGGGCTCATTATCAACTTCAGATAAACTGAATGGGTTCATTATCAAGTTTGTATAAACTGAATGGGTTCATTATCAACTTCATATAAACTGAATTGGTTCATTATCAACTTTGTATAAACTGAATGGGTTCATTATCAACTTTGTATAAACTGAATGGGTTCATTATCAACTTCATATAAACCGAATGAGTTCATTATCAACTTTGTATAAACTGAATGGGTTCATTATCAACTTCATATAAATTGAATAAGTTCATTATCAACTTTGTATAAACTGAATGGGTTCATTATCAACTTCAGATAAACTGAATGGGTTCATTATCAACTTCAGATAAACTGCATGGGTTTATTGTCAACTTTGTATAAACTGAATGGGTTCATTTCAACTTCAGATAAACTGAATGGGTTTATTGTCAACTTTGTATAAACTGAATGGATTCATTATCAACTTCATATAAACTGAATGGGTTTATTGTCAACTTTGTATAAACTGAATGGTTTCATTATCAACTTCAGATAAACTGAATGGGTTCATTATCAACTTTATATAAACTGAATGGGTTCATTATCAACTTTGTATAAACTGAATGGGTTCATTACCAACTTCAGATAAACTGAATGGGTTCATTATCAACTTCATATAAACTGAATGGGTTCATTATCAACTTCATATAAACTGAATGGGTTCATTATCAACTTTGTATAAACTGAATGGGTTCATTATCAACTTCATATAAACTGAATGGGTTTATTATCAACCTCATATAAACTGAATGGGTTCATTATCAACATCATATAAACTGAATGGGTTCATTATCAACTTCATATAAACTGAATGGGTTCATTATCAACTTTGTATAAACTGAATGGGTTCATTATCAACTTCATATAAACTGAATGGGTTTATTATCAACCTCATATAAACTGAATGGGTTCATTATCAACATCATATAAACTGAATGGGTTCATTATCAACTTCATATAAACTGAATGGGTTCATTATCAACTTTGTATAAACTGAATGGGTTTATTGTCAACTTTGTATAAACTGAATGGGTTCATTATCAACTTCAGATAAACTGAATGGGTTTATTGTCAACTTTGTATAAACTGAATGGGTTCATCATCTACTTTTGTATAAACTGAATGGATTCATTATCAACTTTGTATAAACTGAATGGGTTCATTATCAACTTTGTATAAACTGAATGGGTTCATTATCAACTTTGTATAAACTGAATCGGTTCATTATCTACTTTGTATAAACTGAATGGGTTCATTATCAACTTTGTATAAACTGAATGGGTTCATTATCAACTTCAAATAAACTGAATGGGTTTATTGTCAACTTTGTATAAATTGAATGGGTTCATCATCTACTTTTGTATAAACTGAATGGATTCATTATCAACTTTGTATAAACTGAATGGGTTCATTATCAACTTTGTATAAACTGAATGGGTTCATTATCAACTTTGTATAAACTGAATGGGTTCATTATCAACTTTGTATAAACTGAATGGGTTCATTATCAACTTTGTATAAACTGAATGGGTTCATTATCAACTTCATATAAACTGAATGGGTTTATTATCAACCTCATATAAACTGAATGGGTTCATTATCAACATCATATAAACTGAATGGGTTCATTATCAACTTCATATAAACTGAATGGGTTCATTATCAACTTTGTATAAACTGAATGGGTTCATTGTTAACTGTGGAAGATGGTTTATGAGAGACTAATCCTGCATTTCATGCAGATGGTGATGTTAACAGGATCAATCTTTTCATATTTCAGAATGCTACAAACAAATCTTGCAACCTCTTTCTCATTTTAACTCTTTTTGCAGTAATAACTTGTATATTTGCTGTAGGAATTGGTAAATGCAAAATACACATTCATGTATATTAAACTACCCCTTCCTTTAATTCATGTATATTAAACTATCCCTTCCTTTCATTTTTAAAGTTGCACAATCAGTAATGTAAATGTTTATTAGCAATCAAAGAATGTGTCACATGTACAAACAAATAATGTCTGCAATTTACATTCTGAATGGGATTTTGTCAAATATTTCCATGATGTGCTGCAAGAGAAGGTCTTTTTTCATATCTGTCTGAAATATCTTCATCAAAAATTATCCTTAACATTTCAGATGAGTAAAAAGTGAATTTCATTATATAAAAACTTCAATGGTAATTCAAATGAATCACAATTAATTATGTCATGAAAAAGACAGATAATTACAACTAGTAAATCCTTTTCATTGTGGATCTAAAAGTGTATATGTTCTGCTCTATGGTACATCACATGCATGTTACATCTTAAATGCCCTGTAGGTACAAGCAATGATACATTACATCTCAAATGCCCTGTTGGTACAAGCAATAATACATTACATCTCACATGCCCTGTGGGTACAAGTGATATCATGTTACATATCGAATGCTCTGTGGGTACAAGCAATAACATATTGTATCTTAAATGCCCTGTGGGTATGAGCAATAACATTTTACATCTTAAATACTCTGTGGGTACAAGCAATAACATATTATATCTTAAATATCCTGTGGGTACAAGCAATAACATATTATATCTTAAATATCCTGTGGGTACATGTAATAAGATCTTAAATGCCCTGTGATTTCAAGCAATAACATGGCATAAAATATTTTAGATTTTAACTTATGCATCCCATATTGCTGAAGATGTTTGTAGCCATTTACCTGATTTTAACGTATGCATGCAATTTAGCACTTCTTTGTTAGTCCCAGAAATTGAGTTTATGTCCTTTTCTAAACCGTCGACTCTTGATGCAATTCTTTTGCTCAGGTCCAGGTTGATTTGACTCTCCGTTCTTATCAAAGTCATCTCATCTGTCACTTCTGTAGATAGATCTCATTGATTTCACTGACTCATTTCAAAGATAGTTTTCATTCACAGAAAGCAAATTTGATTGTTGTATAATTCATAGCACTAACTGTATATGGCCTTAAACACTAACTAAAAGTTGTCATTGTCATTCTTATTGTCATCATCATAGATTGGTAGATATCATCTATTTATTTCATTAATTTCAATCATTTTTTTCATTTAAAGAATGCAAATACACAAAAGAGAAATAGTTATACATATAGTTTTAATTTTAATTTAATTTTTTATTTCTTATCCAAAAGCAGAATATTTGAATAATCAATTTTATAAATTTCTGATACATTTTCCCTAGATGCAAACCTTTCATAAAAATTCATCGTCAATTTTAAAATGTGAATTATTTTGATTACAATGCACATCTTAAATAGCGTAAAGTTACTGAGATGATATTACTAACTCTGTCTTATTATGATAGTCATGTCCTAAGCAAGAACTATTCTGTTAGGATACACAAAATCCATCTGTATTCTGCAAATCTTTAGCATTTTCTCTTCTGTAAATACAGTAAATAAAAACAAACAAAAACAAGTACAATAAAAAAATATTGAACCTTTATGAAGGTGTTCCAGTTCTTCTTTAGCCATTTTCTCTGCATTCCTGCTCAGAGAACTCTCTTCAACAAATTTATTTCTATATTTTTGAAGTTCTGAAATAAAGGCACACCTATGATCAGTTAGACTGTAAATTGAAAATTTCCACTAATGTATCCATTTTATTTCTCATCACTCAAATCAGAGGCTTCCATTAAATATAACTGAGAAAACATATTGTCAGTAAGTGAAATGTTTTCTCTACGTGTTAATTTATTATATATTTGGTCTTTTTTAAAAATACATAGAAAAAAGCCTTGGTAATTTTCTAACACCTACTTCAGACTATAATTCAACCATTGCATCACCAAAAATGAAGTGCATACCTGCATGTACTGAATGAAGCCTTTCAGCAAGGATGGCTACTGTTTCCAGTGTTGTATTGGTGTCTTGCTGAATGTTGTCCAGTCTTGAAAGACTCTTGTCTACATCCATAAAATTTCTCCTCATCTCTTGCCGTGTTTGTGTATCTTCATTTTGAAAATCTGGAAAAATGAAGTTGCTGAATCATGTCTATTGAAAGGAAAATATTAATGTTTTGCTCTTTTGGTTATTTACTATAATTAATATGATAGTCCACTGATTCCTTTTGAAAAAGATATCACCCTTTTACATTTGAAATGTATTTTATTGCTTCATATAACCCCTTCCCATGAAGCAAAATACTATTAACATTTGCATTAATACATATGGGTTGATTCTTGTGTCAACTCATTATTTTTCTAGCACAGAGTATATTCCATTATAGTTTTGTTGAAACAAAAATATTTTTTGAAATTCCCATGTGCAAAGTTTATATCTAAATATGTCAAGTGTAATAAATAAGATGATTCCTAAGTGAGTGGAGGATAATTTACCAATTTTATTTGATACTCAAATCAGGAAAAATTCAGGAAAGTAATTTTCCTTGTATGGTAAATATCCTTCCCAAAAACCATAAAAGAGCTGTGTTGTCTCATGGGGCACTCTACAGATATTATGAACTTCATAGAGGGTGACAGGTATATGGTGAAGATGTTTGCATTTAAAACATGCACAATGGAGAGAATGTTGACATAACTCTTGTTACTTTCATGTACTGTGGCTGAACTTTCATTGGATATTGTACTTATGGAAAGTGTACATGATCAAAGCACTCAGCTAACCAAAATGACCATCCCACGTGCTAAAAAATCCCAGCCAGAATTAGTTTAAAGTACCAAATCTTTAGCAGTTACTGAAATAGGGAAAAGGAATTTTGCCAGTCTAGACAGTACAGTTTCTGAAAATGCAATGAATGAATTACCAAATACATGAAGATCTTCAGTAATGCAGCTCTTTTCAAGCAGTTTGCAGAAAAATGCATTCATAAAATCAGGTAGTCAAAATTTACCCTTTTTAAAAAATGAGGTAAAAGAACAGTTGCAAATCAGTGAAATTTAAACCCAAAGAGTGCCATGTGCCATCTTCAAGCTGACCCACTTTAACACCTGCAATAAAAAGTTGGCTTGTAGTATTTAACTATTGCCCTAAATATTTTTTTACAGATTGCAATAAACCGAATGTTTTTTTCAGCCAGTACACACTTTACTTATGTGTTTTAATTTCAGGGAAAAAATTCAAACTAAACTTGCATATTATCTTGTGTGGCAGAATTCACCTTGTTTAAGTCTTTGAATTTCAGAAAAGACCTCCTGTTCAAAGGTTTGTCTTCTCAGAATCTCATCAAATGTCTTTATCTGTAAGTCTTCCAACCCTGAAAATAAATAAACATCAAGATATCATTAATGTGTATATGACCACTCTGCATTAATTTTTGGAAGATATTTAAAATATTTTTAGTCACCTAAATGGCTGAAGTGACACACTGATACACGATTGTGGCACTTAGATATTGCCTTATGTTGTCTGAGGCATGGGATGTGTGTTCATTTCTTACAGTACCAGATTCTATTTAAAGATGTCAATCGTAGACTGGTGCAAAATCAAATTGTTTCATGTATTTTTATTTACAAGTCAATGTTTATAAATGTTAATCTACATTGTAATCATAAATGTTAAAACGTTTTGTGTCAGGCATTGGAAGAATCTGGTAAAAAGTGCAATCACTAGACAATAGAAATGGAGTGTTCAAAATTCAAGGAAGGGAGGCAACTTCTGATGGCACTAAATTGTTCAATTACTGGTCCTGAACGTTTATCTGAATTCAATTAAATTATCATATAAAATATTTAAAAATAAAATTTAGTACAAATCTTTAAAAAATTTATTCTTGTCCCTCAGTTTGGATATTATTCCAAGACTATACAATGAGAAGAAAACAAATGTTGTGCAGTACTTATATTAAATTAGAACCCCCTGAATTTGCATGATTAAAGGAGACCAGAAACCAATGGAAATATTGAATAATAATAAAGGTACTGTAGCAGTAAACCTTATTCTGAAGTATCATCTGCGACCGAAATGCCAATATTAAAATATTGGCCTATCTTCTAGGAGCTGAATTTCCGTGACCTCGTATGCAAAATTTCCGCGCCTATTCGGTTACTTTCGGGATGTGACGTCATAGTAGCGACTCCAGCAGCCCAAGTGAGAGTTGCCAGAGTAAAAGACAATACCGTTTTGCGTTGCTTACGGGTGTAATAAAACATTAAGAAAAGCCAGTGGACAACATTTTTTTTTTCTTTTCCGAAAGATAAAGGCATAATGAAAGAATGGATACATTATTACAAACGTGTCGATTACAAAGCAACACCATACAGCCCTATGTGCTCGTTACATTTCTCAAAGAACTGTTACGAGAGGGATTCTGAAAAAATGGCAGCTCAAGGATACGCAAATGCTAGGCCTAGACAAAAAGTTGGCGCTGTTCCAGACATAACGTTGAATATTTTAAATCCTGGGAAAAGTGTTGAACGTGCGAGTTACGAAAATAGGCAGAAGGCCGAGTAAGTGACCACGAAATGCAACAATCAATTCACGGATCTTTTATCTACACCAGCAGTGCTAAAATTAAATCGGATAGCCCGACACCCTGGGCCCCTCTGGTTTTAGTTCCGGCCCATCCTGTATTCAAAATGAGGTGCCCGTCAGGCTTGTCGAAACAAAAATTGTTTGCCTGAGGAAACTTTGATCGGGCTGGTGAAATTAGTAAATGTATTTTCAAGATGTTGACATATATGCCTTAACACGGCACAATCTAAATCAAATCACTACTGTTCAAGGTGAAATTTAGATTTGATTTTAATCAAATGGAGGCTTTGCCAAAAATAATATTTAAAACCTGTCGTGTTTCGAGAAAACACAATTTTCAGTAATCTTATAAAAATTACAAATTTAAAAAAAATCATTGTATACATGTAGCATGTATAAACGGTAATTTGTAATGGTTGGAACTGATATAATACTATTCCTTGGGCAGTTTAAATAACAGCGATTAAAAGAAAAGAGGTCAAAGTTTCACATTAAATGGCTGACAATAGAAACTGGCTGGGGGTGACTATTGACCCAACCCCTTGCCCCAATGTGCGAGCGCCCATGGGACGTACCTTTTCTCCATGTGATACGCCTTATTATTCCCCCAGGACAAGCCTATTTTGCATATTCTGGTCAGCTCTGGCTAAATTGCAAAATAGCTAAAGTTTTGATTTATGTACGCAAACAATAAAGCCGATGTGACTAATGAACATACTCCATCCTTGCATTGATCTTGTGAAAAGGACTGCCCTTCGGACATACTTCAAAGAAACCCTGTTCGACAGTGTGTGTGTGTGTGTGTGTGTGTGTAAGCACCAGCAATTGATTGCCAAAATAAACGATGCCTGTTTTGTTGTTACTTACGATGCCATGGACTTCAGGTTTAAGTCTTAATGCATGTAACACTGTTTGCTGAACAAAATATTTATTCAGAATTAGTTCTTTAGGGCCACATATACTGCATGGTATATTTTGTTTTATTCCTTTTAATTTAATTATGGTAATTAAACTTTACATATACGGTCGTGGAATGTTAGGTGTTAACTGGCCAAGTTTATTTGGCGGAAATGGAGATGCGATTTTGTTTGAAGAGAAAATTTCACAGTGATCATTCATTTAAGCTAATTGGTGACAATTGTATTCTTTTAATTTTGTTGTACTAAAGTACTGTTGTAGTTGTTTAAAAACATCTGAAATTTACTTGAATAATGTTTAATTTTCACGTTCTATTTACTGAAGAAGAAAAAAAAAGAAAAAAAAAACTGTTTTGTGATATTAATTATTTCCTCCAGTGCCGGATTTAGACGTGTGTGCGTGTGATTTGAATATTTAACGTAGCTTTAACAATTTTTCAGTCATATCACTACGATGTCTGCAGTGTGGCAGCTTAGACTGTGGATTGCATAGGTTATATCTATTTATAAACGGTTTGGGGTTGTTTTTTCTTCTTCTGACAAATGAAAATTGACAGACATAATGTAATTATCGGGACTTCGCTGCGAAAAATTTAGAGATATTACGAGATCGGGATGTAGATGAGGAAATACCCCCAAAATCAGGAGTTTTTCTCCCGGCTTGAGAGTTGACAGGTATGAACTGTCCGGGCTTGTGGAATTTCAGTCAGGGCTTGAGTTTATTTAAGTCACCAGCCCGGGGCCTGTACCTAAAAGAATTCTTTTAACACTGACCAGTACAGTACATAAGCTATTATATCAGACTGCAGATTCAAGTTTTGAATGTGCAACCCATATGTGGTCTCCTTCCGTCAGTCTCGCTCGCCAATGTTTATGTTTGTATTCGAGGACTGGCTAGTATTGCGTCACGGTACCACGTGATCTGTCGTCTCATTAAAACTCGGAAAAACTCGGCAATTTACGGAATTGTGGTATCTTCCATGCAATAAAATCACTACCCGCTTACGATATTTAATTTATAAACATGTCAGTCGAATTAAAATCTGTAGAGAATTACATACGTAGAAGGAAAATTTTGATTTCTGGTCTCCTTTAATGTTGATAAACTCCACATCCATTAGTTTAATAAGCTGTTGGGTACCAGTGGCAAATTAATTTGGCATAGTAATCAATATGGACCAATGGATGACCAATTTAAAAGAATTATCACTCTAGGCACAGTCACATGCACACAAAATATAAAACATTTACATTTTTTTATAGGTGCCATTTTCTGTCCACCATGTTTTGACGGTCACGAGGAGAACATATTTAAATGATATATGCTTCTTTTGCAATATTTGTCCAATTATAATACCTTTGAAATACCAGTACTATATACATATAATACCTTGCAAATACAGACCTCCTTGCTAAAAGTTTGAGATAAGGGAGCTAAATATTTTCTATGAGTCAGACAGAGTGACCTCCACTTGACACTGGAATTGGTGCCAATTCTCATGCTGATTGAATAGAATGCACACTCTCCCATTACACAGCAATAAAGAGGAATCTTCTCGGCTGGGCTATCAGCTATGGGTAGAGGGAAAATGTCATCATTTTGTGTTGTATGGAGGCTATCATTGAGAGAAACTGGGGTAATAATGATCCCCTTCTCTTTGCTTGTTGTACACATTTGTTCTGGAGAACTATGACCTTCTGTGTGCATAGGATCAGTAGGACAGCTTCCCTGTATTTAGATGTCATTTCTATCCCTTTCATTATTTCATTGGAAATATATATCCTCAGTGTCAGAGACTGTGTCTGTTGGAGATTTTTTCTCCATCGTGTAAGTTTAAGTATTCCCTCTGTCTGACCATTATAAAGGAGCCAGTCAACATATGCTAGAACTTTGGACCAAGCTGTTGATAGAGGATGGGGAGAAGGAGGACACAGCTCTAGTCGTAACAAGCAAAATAATTCCATGATCGATACTCTAAAGTCAAAGCCATCAACTGACATTGTGAGGTCTATCAAGATGATGGGGTTTGTGAGCATACCTTTTCACCTCTAAAGAATGTGGCGATAATGAAGTCTCGTGCACAATCTGATATGATACTAGTGATGACTGTCTGAAGTGGCAGCCATCCATACTAGCACATCATCTCAATTGGAATATGGTCTCTTCCATATTATCACTAAGCATATCCTCCATTAGAGTGGTATGTTCCACTCCACACATATAATATGACCCTAAACTGAGTATAGGATACCTTGAGTATCATGTAGCATTATTATTGGCAAACCAAGCATATCTACATCTGGAGCAGAAACCATGTTCTTTGTCATCTGAACTTGAAACCAAGCCTATCTTGATCTTAACCACATCATATGCCTTTCATCATCTGAACTAGAAGCCAATCCTTTCATCATCTGAACTAGAAGCCAATCCTTTCATCATCTGAACTAGAAGCCAATCCTTTCATCATCTGAGCTAGAAGCCAATCCTTTCATCATCTGAGCTAGAAGCCATCCTTTCATCATCTGAACTAGAAGCCAATCCTTTCATCATCTGAACTAGAAGCCAGTCCTTTCATCATCTGAACTAGAAGCCAATCCTTTCATCATCTGAACTAGAAGCCAATCCTTTCATCATCTGAACTAGAAGCCAATCCTTTCATCATCTGAACTAGAAGCCAATCCTTTCATCATCTGAACTAGAAGCCAATCCTTTCATCATCTGAACTAGAAGCCAATCGTTTCATCACCTGAACTAGAAGCCAATTGTTTCATCATCTGAACTAGAAGCCACCCTTTCATCATCTGAACTAGAAGCCAATCATTTCATCATCTGAACTAGAAGCCAGTCCTTTCATCATCTGAACTAGAAGCCAATCCTGTCATCATCTGAATTGGAAACCAAGCCTATCTAGATGTGAACCAAAATCAGTCCCATCATCATCTGAACTGGAAACCAAGTCTAACAACATCAGAACCAGCCATGTCAAATGTGGTGACAGTAGACTAGAAACAAATCTGAGAATCAAATCCAAACTCACATAAGTCAATATGAAACATAAAGTTGGTAATGAGACTGATTTGTTTAAATACATACTACAAGGATATACAAACTATTTGCATTTTAATAGTAATTAGGAGTTATAAGTGCAATTATTCTTAGCATTTACCATTGTATATGGCTTTCAACATGCATTTTAAAACAGGCACCTAAAATGTTAGTGCTAAACATTTTCTGCTTCATGTATCCTATGGTGAAGAAAACATGCATTTTTACCAGCTTGAATCTTCAGCAACGTCTTCGAAAGTTCCACAGTGGTGATGCTGGTGATTTTGGTTTCCTCTCTAATGGAGTCAAGGTTGGCGGTGTTCTTTCCTATTTCTGCTAGATTAACCTGATTTTTTTTCCTGGTTTCAATTTCTTCTTGTTTCAAGTCTGAAATAATCCATTTGTAGGCACTTTTATGTTGACTATATGAACTTTCCTATTTTTAAACACATAAACATAAAATCATTCTATTATTTCTGTAATTTAATCTTTTTAACGGTAAACTCTTGATAGCCAAATGATGTAGACGAAAACATTGTGAACTGTTTACACATGCTATTTATTTTCTAAAAGAAGTTTGCAGAAAGAGCATATCTATAAAAAATCAATTAATCATTACTAAAAATTTGTTAAAGGAAATTGGATAAACAACGGTTGCAGATATTTGAAAATACATGTGTAATCTAAACACCAAGTAAATTTATGATAATTGCAAAGATCTGCTACACCAATAGAAATCTTTTTTTGTTATTGTATTAAATTATTATTATTAGACTGGACTGAGAGTTCTTTAATTCTTCCTCCCCTATATATATATATATAATGTGCCAATATCTAAGCCACAAAGAGTACTAATTATTTTCCGTACGAATTAGGTATGCCAGAGACATACAATATACAAAGTGATGATGGATGAATATATTCTCCTCTGTCTTGCAAGCTATGCTATTTATTATACAGTAGTCGGTGACATTCAACAGCTCATGTTAGTGAACATCCATAGGAAACATGGAATTCACTGAAGATAGATTTCTAAGATTTTGCCTAAAGTTATTAAGATATAACCTAATTAAACTGAAGAGTAATATTCAAAGGAAAATTATTTGATAAAAAGATTTTATTCTACCTTTGTGAATATTTTGGATTTCCTCTCTTATGCCCAACTCTGACAGCATGGCCTTCTTGCCCTTCTCTTCGATTTTACTGTCCAACAGATCGAGTTCTGTTCAATGAATATTTTAAATGATAAGCTAGTGATGCATATAAGTGAACAATATAAATCCAGTGTGCTCAAACTTTTAATAGAGACTTTCATTTTCATTTTCATGGAATTCCTTTAAGAATATAAAAGGTGATGTATATTATTATTATTATTATTATTATTACCTGGTATAGCTGTGTACCAGTCCGTTTGCCTATAAGCCGACCTTGAAACTGAATAGGTATCAACAATAAAAACTTATTGACCTAAAATTTTGACAAATCTGCTGACTTGTCGTCTCTCGTTATTTGCATAGCGCACTGAAAAGCTGCAGTTCTTGTGATGATGTTTATTCGTTTTGTCGAAATTCGCCAACAAAAATGTTAAATTCTTTCTCCAATTCTGGGAAATTAAGCGATTGCAGCTTAATATGCCACAAATGTTTTGCATTTCTTCTAACGCTGCTTTGCTTTTCTGCCATTCCCATACTTGCTTTTCGTGCACACAAAATGTGCATGCTACAGCAGTTTGTTTGTTTTATTTTGTTTGTTGTTCTTGTTGGGTTTTTTTGTTCTTTTTTGTTTTTGCTTCTGCCTACTCGGTAACTTCAAGTTTAAATGCCTCGTCGTAAACAGAACGCTTTCTTTTATTTCCACCATACTAATTGTAACTATTTCTTATAATTTCTAGAAAAAATAAATTTAAATAACTTTGCTTCGTCGTGTAATTTTTCCATAGGTGGTTGATTATCAAGTTATTTTTCATAATTATTTATCACTGTTGTTTTTTTCCTTACTACCGGTAGCTGGAATCAGTTAACAAAAATATTATTCGTAGCCAGTGTATGCGTCATTACGCATGAAAAACAGTTGTGACAGTTACGGCTTTGATTAGAAACCACGAGCCCTGCTTTATCTCATTTAACAATACATTTGAGACTCGTTATAGATTAATAATTAATTGGAATCGTGCAGCAGAACAAACCCATTATTCTTGAGTAATTGTGTACCATTGATTAGGCATAGTTATTGTTCTACAGATAATTAACCTAACTGCTTCATAAGCAATTAAACAACAATTGATGATAAACGTAGACTATAGGTGTAAAATGTTTGGGTACATATGGTGCGCTTTTAACGAAATCCAGGTTAGTGGCTTTTATTTTAGAATACACTTGTCACCCCACCCCGGACACAAAAAAAAATAGATCATCGTTATTTTATGAATATCAACCTATTAATCACACTGTCGCTTTTATTGCTTCTTGCTTATTACGTACATTTCCAGAACGTGTATATATGACACTTTTATTGAGCCCCCCCTCCCCCCAAGAATAACTATCATGTAAATTTCTTCTTTCGATACCAAACTGTCTCTGCCAAGTAACTTCAGAATCATAATTTCTAAATCATTTTCTTTACCTGGTAGTTTATTTTCATAATTTATCTACCCAGAAATAAAGCTTGTGTGCGTTTGTAAGGCAGAGTTTAATGAGCACTGGTTCACAACAGATTTAAAACTGTACTGAGACATGACTAATATGACGGTTCTTTTGGAAAATACACATACAATCATGGTTGCATTTCCTGGTACGTGGACGTGTATCAAGACAAAAAAAAGAGTCAATTAATGCCTTTTTCTCATTAATAATCCTACCCGTAAAGATAGAACAAATAATTGATTTACTTCATGACAGCAAATCATTGAATGAAATACGTGACGTCATTCACGTTACGCACGTTTCTCGTCTTCAGCGATCTACATTATAAATTATTGTGTGAATTAGTGACAAAGCTGAATACCAGATGTTATGACTTTGGGGAATTCCCAAAATTGGATCAATAATAATAATAATAATAATAATAATAATAATAATAATAATAATAATAATCCAACACAGTGTAGAAAAGAAGGAGTCCTACGGACGTGCTAAGTACAAGAATTCACTGTTTACTGGACGAAAACTCTCATTATCATCCATTTAAAATATAAAATCTTTACTGTGGTCTAAATTGTATAATACGTTTCACTAACTATTGGCATGAAATTCAAAACTAAGAGTTTGTATGAATTTCTTACCCAATCTAATTTTCTGTATTTCTTCCTTCATATCAAGTTCAGCTTTTGTTCGACTTTGGCGTTCCTCTTCATGTGATTTCTGGAGTGTATCGTGATCTGAAGGAGTAAAGATTATTAGGAATGGAATTTCTTAAATCCTTTGACATTTTTTCTTCATATTCAAATATATTTTATTGTAAGACATTTTTACATTAATGTAAGATAATAGTTGTGTGCATTCCAATAAAGTATCACCTTCCATTCCATTTATTGGTTACTGCATTTGTATCGGAAAATATGAACGATTTTTCGGATGGAATACTGCACGACCTTGGGAGTGCAGCATATCCATCTGACAAAATCAGTTCATATTTTCCCATACAAATGCAGTAACCTTTTTATTATATGCTTATTTTCTTATTCTACCGAATGCTTAATTATATTAACAAAATACACTACAAGAAACAAAGTAACTGAATGTATGCCGTATTCCAAACTAAATACACAAGCACAGATTCATCATTACACAACAACATTATTACTGCACACATAACTCCACCCAGATAAATTTGAACTCAGTCGCGCGGTCGACATAACTTTCGAAAGAAAATGGCGTATTTAGTTAAACTTGAAATTTGGAGTCATATTGTGAATGAACGCGCATTGCAACAACTTTTCCATTTGATCTGGAATGAATAGATTTTGGTATTTGTTTCAATTCTACGAAATTTCGTGATTATGGACTGGATTTATATGTGACAATTCCACATGAAATACATCGGATTGAAGAAGCAAGGGAGAAGCGTATTCACATCTGCAAATATGTTTCTGTTTCTGTCATTGAAGGCTTGAAATCATAATGTGGGGAAAATATGAAGTCTATCAACTGCAATTATCAAAAGGACGCTATGGAATTTAATGCTTATTTCATTTTGAGTGCAGTAAGGAGGATGTAATTGTACTTATGTTCGAAATTACAGTACAATTTCGAAATGTGTAATAATAATAATAATGAGGACTTTGTATAGCGCCAAATCCTTAGAAGCTCTAAGCGCTTTACAACATTAAACACCTATAACATCATAACATAAATAAAATGATATGATTACAGAAAACAAACACCATGAAATTAGAAAACAAAAAACATGCTGAACATATTTAAGGTAGGAAACATTATTAGGTTTTTAACTTTGTTCTTGCAGTCGAAATAAGTGAGTTTTAAGAGCACTCTTGAATGTGATCACTGTGTCTTTGTGTCTAAGTTCAGTGGGCAATTCACTCCACGTTGCTGGGCCCTGGTATGCAAAAGAACGTTGTCCATATGACTTCGTTTTCATAGTGGGAATAATGAGTATACGATTGTCAGAAGAGGAAGGGTGAGGTCGAATAGATATGTTGGACTGGAGTCCGTCAGTGAAACGTAGCACAGAGAACAAATTTTGTGTTTGATTCTGGATCGCATGGATAGCCAGTGTAGACTACAGAGCAGCGGGGAGGCGTGTTCTGATCGTGATACTCAAAGTATGATCCGAGCAGCTGTGTTTTGAACTTTTTGAATTTTCTGGAGTAGATATTGAGATGAACCAGACATAATTGAGTTCCACCAGTCCAGTCTTGAAACTACTAACGAACACACGTGTTTTAGTGGCATCAGCTAAATGATATTTGCGAATGGAGCTGATGCGTCTTAGCTCAAGATATGCAGCCTTGCATATGTTCATGACATATGGGTGCAATGTGAGAGTACTGTCCAGAGTAACACCTACGTTTCGTACTGACTGTGTGAATTTAATGTTGGTGTTGCTGATATTTATTGTTTGAGGTAAAGGATGTGAATGAGAAAGTCTTTATGTTGTGATCAGAATGGCCTCAGTATTATCATCATTCATCTGCAGCTTGTTACATGTCATCCATGATTTCACATCAGAAATGCACCTCTCTACATCTTGGATGGTAGCATCAACTTCAGTTGGGTGGCTAGATTTGCGTATTGGGTGTCATCAGCATACAATTGGTGAGACACTAGATGATGATCTATGACACTTTAGAGCGGCTGAGTGTAGCGAATGAAGAGAACAGGGCCAAGAACAGACCCCTGAGGAACACCACAACATAGATTAACTGGGCTGAAGTGTATTCCATTTGCAGACACAATTTGTGTCCTGTTTACAAAGTAGGACTTGAACCACAGTAAGGCTGTATCGTGAATGCCAAATACATGCTGGAGACGGTGAAGTAATATATCATGGTCTATTGTGTCAAATGCTGCAGACAAATCAAGGAGAGTGAGGACTGTAATCTTTCCACTATCCAAAGCAGAGAGAATGTCATTAACTACTTTTAGAAGGATAGTTTCAGTACTGTGGCAAGGGCGATATGCAGATTGTACATTGCTAAAAAGACTGTTTGAATTCAGATGAGATACAATATGGGATAGAGCAACATTTTCTAAGATTTTTTATATGAATGGGAAATTAGAAACTGGGCGGTATTTCTTTAAATCCTTATGGTCGAGTGTTGGTTTCTTCAGCAGAGGCTTTGCAAGGTCAGTTTTGAAAAATGATGGGAATTCCCCGGATGAGAGAAAAGTATTAATAACATCAGTTAGTGAAGGCAATACAGGATCTAAGCACTCAAGCAGCAATGATGTTGGAATTTTATGAAGTTCACATGACTTTGGTGCACTCTTCATCACGATTGTACGTTCTAAATCCATAGAGACAGGTTCAAATGCTGCTAATGGTTACCGCTGAAATTCTGTAAGGGGACGATGATTCAATTGAAATTTTGTTGTCAAGCTTATGTCTAATGGTTTGTACTTCGTCACGGAAGAAATCTGAAAACAGGTCCGGAAGGTTGACTGGAGATAAGGTAGTTGGAAGTGGCGTACATTTGTTCCTTGACATTAACTTGTTAGTAATCTCGAAGATCTTTTTGCAGCTGAAACTTTCCATGATCTTAGGAGCGTAGTGGGGGAGGGGGATTTTGCTGCATGGACTATGCTTGTAACGTTGTTTTTAGCGGCTTCATAGATCTGCTTATGAATAGTGAGTCTGGTGGAAAGCCAAAGCCTCTCACCTTTACGGCGGTCTCTTTTAGCAATGCGAAGCTGGTCCCTAACACTGCTATACCATGGAGAACACTTTTGAATTGATACTCTGCACTTGGTGGCTGGGTCATGTTTGTCGACAATAAACGCAGGCAGTTATCAAGTTCTGCTGTAGGAGGTAAGCAAGTTGTTAGGTTTGCTTGTATGTCATGCATTAGTTTGGTTCTATTTATCATACGGATGTTTCTTTTAGTAGCAAATAAAGGTGGAGGGTTAGGAACTGATACGTCAAGATGGCATATAATGCAGATGTGATCTGATGCAAGTTCGTGGGATACCAGAGAGGACCATAGAATATTATCATCAGGTCTATGAAGAATCCAGTCTAAAATGCGACCATGTTTATGGGTGGGTTGTTTAACTGACTGTTTGAGGTTAAAAACATTACTGGAATCTAGGAGTTTTAATGTGTTTGGGTTTCCTGGACAGTCAAAGTGAAAGTTGAAATCTCCAAGAATAATCTGGTTGCCACCTATCGAATTTCCATACTCCAGGAGATTCGGAAACTGCTCCAAAAAGAGAGATTCAGTCAGCTTGTTTTTTCTACTAATCAAGATTGAGAACCTATGACATGGCTCATGTAATTCTGATTTGCAGAACTAAGAAAGTACATTTTGAGGAAATTCAGGATGTAAAACTGTAAGTATATTTTTTGCCATTCTTATTATCAGCTAAAGAAGACAATTTATGCCTTGTCACTTGCATGTTATTTGTAAGGACCTTTTCTTGCGTCTACTGTATAGCTAGCCTAAATCCGAAACACTGTATCATAAAAATGTTAACGCGGAATGTGTCAAAGCAGCTGGTATGTGGCAGTCCACAAAACATCTGCTTTACTTCATTCAGAAACAAATTTAATCAAACAAAGCGTAAAGCGCCTACTACGAGAGCGTAGATAATTTGTTTACAAATCAAAAGTGATGGCGTCTGAGTGAGTCCATTGTTTGTTTACAATAGAATGTAGTAAGGATATGCACGTGAATGCAATATGAAGGTGTGCAATATCGTAAAATACTGAACGATTCTGACAATGTAAAGTTAACGGAGAAAATAAATGAGCATATAATAATATCTCTTCTTAGCTAAAATTACAAACAAAAAAATCTAAATATGGGTTAAATAAGCTCCTATCAACCGAAGGCTATTTTATTTAAGATGTATGACTTAAAAGCCGCTAAGTTTAAATTGGTTTTGTAAATGCCATACAAGAATGAATGTTTCATAAACTTTTCTGTATTTCTTATTAAAGGTCTTGAACATCCTCTATATCAGATTTGTTTTTAATATACGGGTAAAGTGGGGCTGCTTTTATTTCTAAATTAAAATAGGGCTTCATTGTTGCACCATCTTTCTTAACTTTATACAGAACATTTTTCAAACTAGCACAAAAACAATTTGTTTTTGTAATAACGGCATAATGTACCCACTGAAAGTAAAACGAGTTGTATAGACAATGTCTACATTTAGAGACAACGCTTCAAGGAGCCCTATCTTGTAAATGTTCATATATTTATATTGCTACTTTTAGACGTTGAAAAATCGTGGTAGTAAGACTGTGTTCAAAGTAAAAAGACCAAATGTTGCGTTTAAAGAAGATTAAACTTAGATGTGCATTATGATTCCCGATCTAAAAATAGAGCATGAGTGCAGTAATCTCGTCACATGACACTTTAATATGTAGTCTGAGAACCAGATAGAAGTTAGATCTGAATATCATTTCATGTTAATTTTATGTGGTTAAAAAAAACTGAAGAAAAAAAAAACAAAAAAAAACAACAACTATTTACTGTTGTCACTGATGGGATCAAATCGCTTGAATGCACATTAATGTGCTCTTCAAGAAGTAAAGCAATTTGCATCCACTATTTGTAGACCAAAAAATAAAGCAAGTCATTTGTTGTGTAAAGGGACTGGGGAGGGGCATTCAGTGTATTACTGAGGGAAAGTTTAAGGTATATTATCATCTCTCTCATACTGAACTTAGATATATACAGTAATCATTATTGCTCTGGCAAATTACATCAAATGCTCTTTTCACTTGTAGCACAGTTCCCTAGACACTGTTGCATCAGAGACATCTATAACATGTATATGTCTCTAGTTGTAAGTATGGCCATGCAAATTTATCCATGAATTCACATTTATCACTTGTGTTAACATCCTTCAAAAGTTAATCGTAGTCGTAATAACCTACTTTTTTTGCTAAACTGGCTATGCCAAGTTTTACGATTGTGTAAAACACAATCCAAATATCATTCAAATAATTTTCCTCTTTGTTCACTCTTAGCACATACCTATATATTTCGATTTTGAAAGATGAAAAAATTTAGTTGATTAGGATTGATTTCATGTTTCATGCAATTATTTTACTTTCTTCCTCTTTGGTACTTTTCTTATGTACATCTTTTTGTCTTGTTCAGTAGGACATATACCTGTTAGGGACCCACCATTTAAGTTTTTGCTGGGGCCTGAGATTCTTTTTGAGAAAAAATGTTCCTCTCTCGAATAGTTTGAAAAATAATATATTTTTGCTCTTCTTTATGGGGACACATGCAAACTTTGATATCCATTATATATAAATTATCTTGAGGTAATGTACAAAGAAATATCCCATACCGCAAGAAAATCACACACATAGACTGGAAGATAAATGGACAGTCTCTAATTAATTTATTATTTAAATGTCCATTAAATATGATTTATCAGTGTTGTAGATCGATGTCCGTTGTTTCACTAGTTGTACGCTAAAGACCCTCAAATATACAAATCTAGCTGCTCAACTAAGTTGAGGCTGTCATCCTGGGCGTTGAGAGGAGCAAGGCCGCATATCTGGAGCTGAGACGCATCAGCTCCATTAGCAATTTTCTTTCGGTTGAATCCACAAAAACACTTGTGTATTCCTTATTACTTTCAAGACTAGACTACTGTAATCCACCTCTGTCTGGTTCTTCTCAATATCTACTACAGAAACTTTAAAAAAGTTAAAAACACGGCTGCTCTGATAATCCTAAGAGTACAAAGAACTGAGCATACACCCCCACCCTACTATGTATCCTTCACTGGCCACCCGTTCGATCCAGAATTAAACACAAAATCTGTTCACTATTCTACATTTCGTTGAGTGGCTCAAATCCAATGTACCTATCTGACCTCACCGATGTGCAGACCCCATCTAGAAACGTACGCTCCTTTTTCGACACCTTCATTTTCATTGTTCCCACTGTTAAAATGAAGTCACGTGGACAACGTTCTTTTGCGTACCAGGGCCCAGCTACTTGGAACGAATTGCCCATTGACCTTAGACACAAGACACTGCTTTCTCATTCAAGAACTATCTTAAAACTCACCTATTTCGGCCACAAGCACAAACTTAAAGGCTTCATGATGTTTACTTCCTTAATTAATATTCGCATGTTTTTGTTTTGTAATCTGATTGTGTTCGTTTTTGTACTCTTGTAGTTGTATATGTTTTATATGTGTTGTCTACGACTGTAAAGCGCACAGAGCTTCTAATGATTAGACGCCGTACTAAGTCCACATTATTATTATTATTATTATTATTATTATTATTATTATTTCTGGTCGTGAAATAAAATCTTAAAACATTATTGTTACAGCTTCAGACACCAAGTCTAAAATGTTATTTTTGTTTTTCTTCGTATTTGCATCAGAATGGCAAGTGCCTGCTTGGTACACCTTGCTCTGCCACCCCTTAGGTAACGTTAGCTGCTGAAACATTTAGCTTGTGTCAATGTACTAGCAAAACTTTTAATTCCATATGTACGTCCTTTCGCAATGACTAAACTTTATAAGCAAAATACAACTCACCAATTTGGAGCTCCTGTACATTTCTGCTTATTTCTTCCGTTGTCCTGAGATTTTCCTGTACATCCTCCCACATCATGCCTATACGGGACGTGTCGTGCAATATTTTCTTCAACTGCATCATCAAAATATCCCTGGTCCTCACGTCTTTTCGCCTGAAACCTGAAAGTAATGTAGACAGCAAAAGTAAGGTGATATACACAAGTTCAGCAGGAGTTTTTAGAACGTATCCAGACCAGTGAGGACTACGACTTCAAAAATAAGATGACACAAGTTCAGCAGGAGTCTTATAAGGCATCCAGACCCGTGAGGACTACGACACCAAAAATAAGGTGACAGACACAAGTTCAGCAGGAGTTTTGGAATGCAACCAGACCCGTGAGGACTACGACACCAAAATTAAGGTGACGGACTGTCACGGACACAAATTCAGCCGGCGTCTTATAGTGCATCCAGACTCGTGAAGACTACGACACCAAAATAAGGTGACAAATACACGTTAAGCAAGCGTCTTATATTGCATCCAGACATGTTAGGACCATTACAGAAAGAATAAGGTGAGAAACACGTGTTTACGAATGATGTCTTAAGAGAGGGAACACTATTTGTGATGGTTAAGATCCAACTCCCGAAATTTGTATGATTTTGATTTTGATTTTGACTAGCATATATGAAAATGTCCATGCTTGCTGTCGATTGGACTTCATTTCTTACAACGATCAAATTAATGGTTCACGCTTAACTATTCGGTGTTTCCAGTATGGATACTTACTTATTCTTTTTTTAAAACCATTTCTTTCTTATTCAGTATGACCATGGAAAATGACATCATTTTTAGCTAACAGCCAGTCGTTGTAAATAACATTCGTGGACGTAGACGTATACTAATGCAACAGATTCACCTATCCTGGCGATCGAGCCTCGTTTCCGACCTGGCCACCAGCTACTGAGAGTCAAGTGAGCCAATAAATGCAACAGACGGAGACACAAACACTAAGTGTCAGAGTCAGGATCGAACCCAGTTCGCCTGTCGCACAATCGGGAGCACTAGACTAAAAGTTCCTGACTAAATGGTTAGTAGATAGCCTAATATGCCGAGACTGCTATACTAGAATCAACCTTTCTGAGAATGACTTGTCTCGTTTTCCATTGAATTTCTTTGCATATTTTCTTTCCTACCAAGTCTGTAATTACTGACAATGGAAAAAATGCAAACAACTTCATGTTTTTGGTCATACCAATATGTGATGAAACAATCGTTACCTTTGTTATAGTTTAAAGTCAAAAATGCAACATACCCATGACTTTAAATGTCCTATGAGTTTCTTCGTGGGTTGTGATGGTATTCTCCTGGTCCACACGTACGCATGCGCCATTGGAACTGTTCTCCAAGTCGCCATTCAACCTGGCCAGAGCGGTGTCCCCTTCACTGGAAGAATCTTCATCTTCATCTTCGTTATATCTAAGGTCTGCTCAGATTCAAACAATATATATATATATATATATATATATATATATATATATATATATATATATATATATATATATATATATATATATATATATATATATATAATTTTAAATGTCTGTTGTATTTGTCTTTTTAAAATTGATTGCTCTAAGTCTTAATTTTTCTACAGAATTGTATTGTCACGAGTGCTTGCTTTCTTTTGGTACTAACCCATCATTTTCCGTGACTTTAGCTGAAAAAGATGTGTGGAAATAAAAATAAACACATGTCAATCACAACTTCTCTAGTTCAATAATCAGAATTTATCGCAAATTGCAACAACAACTTTCATTTTCAGTATAGAAGTACAGACTGCATGTCACATAAGTAATTATTTTTGTTACAAAGTAGTCATCTAAGAAATGTTGCCGTTGTTGTTGGGTTTAACGCCATTTATCAGGACAAGATAGGCTATACATGGCGGCCAGTATAAATGATAGAGGAAGAACCCGGGAAAGCCTCGGTAAGAGCCACCGACCCCGGGAACCTACTGGCAAGCTTTCTCACGTACCAACATTGGCCGATCCCGAGACTCGAATCCACGCAGAGAGAGGTGAGATGACAGTTATTGGTAATGGCGAGTGCTTTAGACCACTCGGCCACCCGGGGCCCCCATCTAAGTACACAAGAGAATCCAAAAATTTCTAAGTATAAGAAAAGAAAAGCCCTTAACAGAGATTGTGTCAGGGGCTTTGGTTCTTAAAAGCCGGTCCCTAAATTTAAAAGCATCCAGCAGGACAAACGTCTATTCTAGATCGATCGATCGATCGATCGATCGAGAGAGAACATCGGGACTCACATCCCCCCTTTGACATTAATATTCTTTCCCAAATATACCTAACAGATTCATACAAAAAATCATTCACAAAATTCACACAAACAAATTCAATATAATCAGTTACCTACCTACTACTTTTGAACTTTTTCGTCTTTCTTGGACCGCTTTGATCGTGCTCTCCGTCTGAACACTGATGATTCCTAAATTACAGGATAAATAATATTAAAACAAAGTTTTGCCTTGTGTACCTATTTTTTGAAAATAATATTTAAACTTTCCCTAATCCTATACTTTTAAGTCTTGCTCTATTGAAACTGTTGTGATGGTTGTAAAGATTATTATTATAATCATTTTAAACAGATTTACACACATATTTACAATAAAATTAAATTTTTCTTATGTTACATTGACGGTTTCAGCACGGTTTGGTTTTGGTTCGGTGAATTACGGCACAGCAACACAGATAGGTTACTTAGTGCTGAGTAAAAATCCGTGCCCAAGGACAAGACACGGTAGCTGACCCAAGTTGGTCCGATGTAAGGATTCGAATTCGCACCCTTTCTATCTTGAGATCGGCACGCTAACCACTGAACCACCGCACCTCCGTTTCAGCACGGAATCCACTTGTCCAACACATAGGCCAAGTTCAAAATTTGGCTTTGGCAAGGTCAAGTTTGTGAGGTTCATGCCTGTTGGCAAGTCACAATACTCAGAGAACCCCTTTATTTAGCGTTAATATGAATCGCATTCTTGTATTGCATAAATGCACCAGTTTCTTTTATCTGTCTATCTTTTATTTCACACATCACACTTTTAGTCATTTCCATCTTGTAGTCAATGTTTGCGTCAATCACGTATTTTCTCTCACACCGATGATAATGCGAATATTTGCTATTTAAAGCAAGTTTCGACAAATATATAATAAATATTGATATTGCGTCTTATCATTTACATTTTAGTACTATTATTTGTACATATACGGGACTCTGACTTTCAAATCCCAGCCTCCTCCTAGGCAGTTTGTGGGCTCCGAAATGTATTTCCAGACATTAGAAAATGGGCTTGTCAAAAACTGTGTTTTGATTGTCGCCGATTTCAAGACGACGAGATGATAACTGTTTATAATGCAAATCGTAAGATTTCGTTCACAATATGTTTGAAAATAAAAGTCATGTATTGTTTACGTGATAATTCCAGGAGATCCAAACATGCCTGCTGTTAAATTAAACTGACAAAAGAAAGTGTTCTCAAATCATTGTCGAAAGACGGCTTGTTGAAGATTGTTTTTTTTTTAAAGGCATGTTGCTGTTAATTAAATGGATAAAACAAGTGTTCTCCAATCACTCGATTGTATAAATAAATCATCACAAAATGTAAAGTTTTCACAACTGTTGATGTAGTTAAATAGATGGGTCTGTTGGCCTATAAAGGAAGAAAAAATACAAATAAACAAAGAAACAAAGGAAACTTGGCCAAGATTCCAAAAACTAAACTATTTCAAAGAAAAATAACCAGTACGTTGCTACGAAACGTGCATAAATGATCCAGTCCTTGTTGCCTAATGAGCATCGTTAGCTAGAGTGAGCCACATAAAATGATCCGACGTTCTGCGTCCCTGCAGAAAATACCATAAAACTGCTTAAAGCAAACAACGGGACAGCAGATCTCTTTGACAGCGACTTGAATGACGAAAGTGCTAGTGAAAATGTAATAGCACGTGGTAGCAAAACTAAGCATGTGAGTTGTGAGTTATTGTCCCACTACACTACTCGTGTGAGTGGACGCAACTTTATTGTCATACTGGATGGACTCCTTAGTTTGCATCATGAAAGATGAACTTTACGTGGAAATGCTAATAAATCAAAATAATATATTAAAACGTGATTATATGACGTTAACACAGTTTTCTTTTTGGTTATCTTTGTGTGTGTGGGGCTGGGTCTTTTACCTTCACATCTCTCTCTCTCTCTCTCTCTCTCTCAAATGTAACTATTTTCAAAACCATTGTTTACATATGTTTCGCTGTTTG
The DNA here is from genome assembly GCA_028554795.2 of Sinohyriopsis cumingii. NCBI lineage: Eukaryota > Metazoa > Mollusca > Bivalvia > Unionida > Unionidae > Sinohyriopsis > Sinohyriopsis cumingii. The sequence continues at coordinate 109,878,410 of CM068831.1, read as the reverse complement.
TCAGCATACGTTTATATATCTGTTATTGTTCTTCTACCTGTATTTGCATTCTAATAATTTCCGTTTCGTCGCCTACATATCTGTCTATCTGAATTATTTACATACGATACACTATTTTGATTATTTTAGTTATCGGCAAATGGTTTTCAGGTGCAAACAACAATAACAGAGAAAGTCATTTATTTCTAAAATAAATATAATGTGATTTCCCTAAAATCATTTTGTTTTACTTTAGTTGTGATACTATTTAGTCATGTTTTGAGACTAACCCAAATCTTCCAAGGGCGAGTTTCAATGTCCAGTCAGTTTGCCCTGGACAGACCTACTTTTATAAAATTTTAAAGCCCAAAAGATAGTATTCATACGCTATCAGGATTACAGCTGACTCTGCTGTGATCATTTTGGATTTGTAAAATCAGGTCATCAGAAGATACAAAGAGATAGTTCTCAAATTACCGGATACATTTATGTCTACCAGAAAGTTTTCATCTCAGCCGTCTTTAAATCATCTTTGCCCAGTATTAGCAAGGAAAAAGAATTTCAAGTGAGTAAAGATGCAAAACACGTTGGAAGAACTATAACATAATTTTGTACATGCTTCCGGTTACTCATGAAGTAAAAATAGTTATTGTACAAAACCAAAATACAGTCGTTTTAATTATTTCATTTCATATCGATGCATTGTCAGATATATTGTTTTAATAAAATAACCTACAAGATCACAGTAGGAATTTCAAAGAAATGTAAAATATGGAAGCTTTAAACGTCATTTGTATTGCATAATATGGCACCAAGAATGCCTGCAGTCAAGCAGTATTTAAAATGACCAGTTACACACCAGCATACAATATCCATAGCCATGTCAACGTACGGTGAACTAATGCTAGCGGTAACCCACAGTCAAATGAATTGTAGACGTCAAAACGACGGAGAAAAACAATGTCATTTGTCTTTACTACGTTACATTGTACTGCGTGTTTCTTCTGGCATAGGTTCATCCTCCGACGTTGACAGTTTAGATGTTTTGGTATGGAGGGTGCGAATTACCTTCCTCGGTCGATAGATTCAGGGGTGACACTGAAGGATCCATCTTCTCTATATCCAGTCTGGATGAAAATAAATAAATGGACAAGTGTAGTTAATAAATATACATATACATAAACCGAAAACATTAATAATGTCAATTTAACATACAATTATATACGTACATATATATGTACGTGGGTGCAGGTGTGTGTGTGTGTGTGTGTGTGTGTGTGTGTGTGTGTGCTAAGATAAAATAATATTCAATAATGTAGCTTGCAATAGATATCGGTCATGGTTGGAACAATCTTCAAACATCCTACCAACTGATGATTCAAACATTATTTGTATAAACTTGAAGCAATAAAAAAAGAAATATTTCATATTCTGTTTAACAGTCTGGGCATGTGTCACAGTTTTTACTTGACCAGTGTAATTTTAACATATTTTGGACTGCCGGACAGTGGATTTTTTCTTGCCCTGTAGATACGGACTTCCGACCAGAGACACAGCAGAGACTGGTTTGTTATAGATGTCTCTGTTCCGCCATATCGTCGTTGGAGTTTTTGAAACGTAAAAATGATAGAATCAGAGTGAGAAATGACCGTTACATGCTTTGATAAACTATTGTCTATTTAAGATAACTATTTAATCAACAAGACGACGATCCAGTTAAACCATTATTATTTAGAAATATGGCGGTAGTGTGACAAAATTCACAGACAGTGGTTAAAATGTGCTGAAAAGTGACTCTTGTTAATTACAACAAAAGCCATGCCAATATTATTTTTGATCAAGTAATGTTGTAAAGCCAATTGAAAACAAAGATCTGAGTAGTGGAATCACTTCATTAAAAGCAAATAGACTTTATAGCTGGAAGAGAATTATAATTAAAGGACTTTCTAGAGCGCAAAGGCTCTCCTTGGAAAGCCTGGCTATCGGAAAGGAGAAAATTGACTAACAAACATATATTTTATGTATTCTAACGCTGTTTAGTTCACTCAATAAACCAACGAAGACAGACATACTGAACTGTTTTCTGGACAGCCATAACTTGGATCCCATTGTCGATATCAGTAGGTATCAATCCACTTGGTAAAACTTAATGATCATAGGCTCCAGGTGAGAATTAAACACTATGTCGGAACGTGAGTATCGTACATACATTAATATTGCAATTAGTATATGCATACATACATACATAGATACATACATACATACATACATACATACATACAGCACTGTATGTGTGATTACGCTTACCTTACAGAAGGCTTTACACGTTGCATTATGTGGTACAACCAAGCATTATATACTGTACTACTATGTGACTACATTCCCAATGTACTATGTTCGTGACTTCACATGAAACATCGGTTAATGCTTGAGAAGACAAATTAAGCATTATGAAATTATTACCTGTTTCTTTTATTCTGGTTTCTTCTGTTAATCAACCGTGACAAATAACTGATATCTCTTACCTGCCATTAAAATCATTCAGTTAATTGTAATGACCAAGTCTGAGTCTACTGATTAGAGTCAGGTCCATGAAGATCAAATATTACACATAATTGTTAACCCCTCTCTGTTGACAGACAATATCAGCAATAAATGTATTTAGGTAATGTCTGGCCAACACACACACACACACACACACACACACACACACTCGCACGCACGCACATACACACACATGCATATATATATATATATATATATATATATATATATATATATATATATATATATATATATATATATATATATATATATATATATATATATATATATATATATATATATATATATATATATATATATATATATATATGCATGTGTGTGTGTATGTTCGTGCGTGCATGTGTGTGTGTGCGTGTATGTCTCTGTGTGTGTTATCGTAAATTCAGGCACAGCAAAGTATGGTTTAATTTTTGCTCTTTTGTTCGTACCCAGATACAAGGTTCTTTATATTACATTGTATACATTTTGCTCTATTTGAAGTGTGATATACATATCACAAAAATCGACTGGCAGCAACCCAACAAATCTGTATATGTTAAACCAGTTTAATAGTCACGGAATTCATTCCAAATACCCTTCCACCCTTTAAAAAATACATTTTGAAAATAATCAATTCTGTAAACGCTGGAAATGTGTCATCTTAGTTATATCTTTTTAACAACCCATGTGACAAGGTGCTATAAAAATAATGATGGCACAGAAGGCTTGAAAAGGAATGGAACTGAAAGTGCACATGAGTTAAAATGGTTGCTTTCGTTGAACAAACAAAAATGATTTCACGAGATTTTAACAGCAACGTTCACTGACTACAAGTGTGGAAAGACTAAGAATGGAGTTTTACTTTGTTGTGATTGACGTAACATAGTACTCGTAACAGGGGATGGGATGCATGATAGGTGGGTGGGAGTTAGGGAATCGAAAGGAACTGTGCGCAATGTAAACAAATTAAATGACTCGGTAAGAGGGATTAATTACAGTTCACAAGTGTTGTTCACCTGAAACAATTGTGAAGCGGAGAAAAATTTTGTGAGGGGTTGGGGTGGGGGTTGTGGTAAAAAACATACTATACAGTATATTTATGTACTTTTTACAATACAGAATTTACACATACAATGTAAACGTAAGACAACACTGCCATAGAAAGAAGCTTGAGTTCTGTTTCGAAAGATTCGATTAACTCTGAATACGATAGACCTATCAGTAATCTCAGCATTATTGGGAAACAATGCGAGTTCATGAAACCACGACTTGGAAACAATTTGAAGAAACCCATGGGAAGTTCCAACCGATAGCATTCGCAACGTGTGTATTTGAAACCAGGTATAGAATATCAAAATGGTGGGTAACAAGCAATTTTACCTGCACTGAGGTATTTTGGTGACACCCCTTTGAAAATTACAAGCATGTGTCCAGCAAAACAGTGAGCTTTGAAATAAATGCATGGATAATCTTAATACAATGGACGAATAAGAAACTACCCAGTGATGAGCTGCGTACATTGTTGAAACTCAGCGAAAATGCATTTATTAGAATGCTTTAGTGTGTGTAATTTGAAGAACTCGGTAGAATACGTTCTTTATAAGGCACAGACAGGCAAACAAATATATTCTTAGTGGAGGCGAAACTACAAAGGTATCTTTTCCTACCTCTGAATTTTTGTTCTAGAGACACTTTCTGCAATCATTCAAGCCAAAACAAATTGAAATTTACAATTACCCTTCAAAATCAGGTTTTTAACAGACGCTCAATGAAGGATGCGTATTTCAATAAAAAATGTAAAATATATATGTACACGAAACATGACATCATATCATCACTAGAATACCATATCGTGACACTCATCTCATCACTAGAATGCCATATCGTGACACTCATCTCATCACTAGAATGCCGTATCGTGACACTCATCTCATCACTAGAATGCCATATCGTGACACTCATCTCATCAATCAAACAAATAACTTGTCTGAAATATGAAAAGCATCATTCTGACCGAACAAAGAATACTGGTGCTGTGTATTTTGTGTGTTTTTTTGTGTTTAATTTTGCTTTTAATTTTTTGCCATGCCCTTGTATGGTGCAGATATCAAGGTCTGTAGGACAGTAAACGACTGCCATATTCAGTACTGATTCTAAGAAATACAACTATTGTGTTTTGGGAATTTAGATAATTTTATGTTATGTTCATGTGGTCACCCTGCATGATGCACACTTTTCTGAAGATAATTTTATGTCATGTTTATGTAGTCACCCTGCATGCTGTACACTTTTCTGAAGATCATTTTATGTTATGTTTATGTAGTCACCCTGCATGCTGTACACTTTTCTGAAGATCATTTTATGTCATGTTTATGTAGTCACCCTGCATGCTGTACACTTTTCTGAAGATCATTTTATGTCATGTTTATGTAGTCACCCTGCATGCTGTACACTTTTCTGAAGATCATTTTATGTCATGTTTATGTAGTCACCCTGCATGCTGTACACTTTTCTGAAGATCATTTTATGTTATGTTTATGTAGTCACCCTGCATGCTGTACACTTTTCTGAAGATCATTTTATGTCATGTTTATGTGGTCACCCTGCATGCTGCACACTTTCTTGTAGATACTTTTATGTCAAGTTTATGTAGTCACCCTGCATTCTGCACGCTTTCTTGAAGATACTTTTATGTCATGTTCATGTGGTCATTCAGTTTATTCCTCTTGATCTCTGGTATTGATGAAAAGGCTTTCAAACTAGACGTCGATTCCATGCCATACTACGAGTATATGGATCTCTGGTATCGTTGAAGAGGCTTTCAAACTATACGCCGATTCCATGCCATACTATGAGTACATGGATCTCTGGTATCGTTGAAGAGGCTTTCAAACTAGACGCCGATTCCATGCCATACTACGAGTACATGGATCTCTGGTATCGTTGAAGAGGCTTTCAAACTAGACGCCGATTCCATGCCATACTATGAGTACATGAATGAGGTGGTTTTCTACTTCGAACACTCATGTAAAGTATCGTCGTCGACGGGGGAAGTTGGCCACTTTGGCTCTTGGTTCTTCCATTCAATCAAAGAAATAAACGCGATGCACCAGTAGTTGGCATCGCTAGCACTACCAATCTCGCGGAGGGAAGATATGGACAACTTTACGACTTTATGTCGACGGTCTTCAACAAGACACGAGGAAATTGAAAACAGTGTTCCTGCTGAATGTTTTTGGTGGTCTGTTACGTGCTAGGCTTGCTGTTTCCCATTGCATCCTATGATCATACAGACAAACGAACCTGTTGACATTCCTCCTTGCAAATGGCTCATCATTCCCAAGCCTAACTTCATAACTGTTTTCCAGTTTCTCTAACATTATCACTTTAATAATAAATATTTTCCCATTCATAGTTCATACAGCTGGTTTTATAACTTGCTAAATATTTCACGCATAATAATCGTGTAATAACATTGAGTATGTATGTATGTATGTATGTATGTATGTATGTATGTATGTATGTATGCATGCATGCATGCATGCATGCATGTATGTATGTATGTTATTTACTAGGCTTAGTCTTTCTCTCTGCCTGCACTTCAGTGTCGATTAACACAAAGGATTTAGCATTGTTGAAATCTTAATAGCACGTATGTTTAGACACTGAGATTCACACAGAAACTGCATGCACGTATCATTTATATTCAATGATGCACCCCCTTTTTTAAATGTCATTTATAATAGCGCAAACATCATTTCAAAAATTCTTTACACTCAGTTGTCTTTCTTAGAATAATAGAAACTGTACTCACCTGTGAGTAAAATGTCTCCAGCTACATCATGTAGTAAGACTTGGAACGCCGATCGCCTTTAATTTATTTTCGTGCAGTCGGAACAAATGGCATTAGTAAAGGTAGGAATAACCGATAAGCTCGTTGAAATTCTAATCTCGCTGGTACAAGTAAACCCGAAAATATTTGAATCCTTGATAAGTATTACAAGCTCAAGTTTACATATCCGTGTAGAACATGATAATACTGCTCACATGTATATCTCAGGGACCAATACAGCTGGTAGACTTTAATTTCATTCTACCCGTATGGAGCTGTACTCATTTACCAACATAAAGAGAAACAGTCGACCCGAAACATTTCCATAGAACGTTCATTGTATGTACAGCTTGTAAGAAGCGACAGAACAAAACAGTCTATGTCTATTGTATGTACCGATTTCGCTGTTTTTGTGGCTGTTAATGAATCTCTTAAAATTGATCATTTAAATTTGTTAAAAGACAGGTCTTTAGTAATTTCCATTGATCATTTTACACTTTTTATTTCCATTAATGCATACGTACAATGTACGATTTGCGGGGCATCTGTGCATGTATACGCCACGTACAAAAGGAATACATAAGTGCGGCCAACTCAAATATTATTTTTCCTTGGGCTGATAAAATCTTGTACGAAACTAAAAAAAAAAAATCAATATCCAATCAAGGCCATTATACATATCATACCAACGCTTAAATTGATACATTATGTGCTTAAAGAGATTTCTCATGAATGTCAGACATACGTGGAACTAATACACGTATGTACCG